>CP053178.1:5694043-6060554 GCA_014607495.2 Carposina sasakii
CAAAGAGTAATGAAATTCATTGGTCTATGTTGTCAATGAATTTGATTGGTAGAAATCCGTATACATTGCAACGTAGTATAGTGCATTTTTGGTGTGAAGGCAGCCTTATTTTGATGCAGTTACGCTGTGTATATATGGCACCACCCCATATCTGCCCGTGGGTATCGTAAGTGATAAAGGAAGTGGGCAGCTACGCCTCCCATGTTAACAACATATAGTACTAAAATCACACTGCGGTCACCAACCCGCCTGCCCAGCGTAGACTTGTGGCGTGCCCTGGGGGAGGCCTACATCCAGCAGTGGACTGCAATAGGCAGATGTTTATGTAAGCTATGCGTGTACGAATATACATAACTTAAGTATTTCGTGCATAAGCGATTCATCTATTCATAGATTTCTGAGTCCAGTCACTATTGTGTGGGTTTAATTTTAAAATTAATAAATTAAACTCGATTTAGATTAGACTTATCGAGGTATGATGAATATTATATTCAGTTCATAATACATAAAACTTTACTAGTCACCAAATTTTAATAAAATTGGTTGGCTGAAAGAAATCTCTGTTGGAGATAAGCTCGCCTTTGTACATTATCTTTTAAATTATTTTATTTTGTGTTTTTTTTTGTGTACAATAAAGAATTATAAAAAAAAAACAATATAAGGTACTAATCGCAAACTGCAAAGCCGTCGACACTATGTTATTTATAGGTATAATCATATTATGTTTTACATCATATCGTATATATTTATTTAATATAATACATAGATACTAAATAATATGGAGACCATAAAAATTATAAGATTAAAATAGATTATATCTTATTTAAGTACATAATAATCATGTATCTTGGGTGAATTCTGAAAATAAGTTAATTTAAGTAATAATAAAATTGTGTTTTGTTAAATTATAAAATTATTAATAAAGAAATGGAAAAAATTCTTCACCCGAGTGGGACTTGAACCCACGACCTCTGCATTCCGTGCCAGCGCTCTTACCATTTTGTTAAATTATTGGACTGATTTGTTAAAGGTTGTATGTACCTATATTTTAATTATTTTTAAATTAAAGTTATTATTATAGTTGCAAATTTTTGTTTTCGCGCTCCATCATTCATCTCCGTCACTCCTACTGAATTAGACAATGACAGCTGAATCGACGTAAACATGTCAAGAATATCTTTATTCGACAATGCAAACAAAAAAAACCTAAATGACTAACAAACAGAAATAGGCAAATAATATAGGTTTTTCTACAAATTCCGTATAAAACACGCTTAATTGGTGTTTGTTTAAATGCAAAAATCGAGATCCGCATTTTTGTATTGTACGTAATGTTGAGACTGACTTCATCTATTTATAAATCTACTAGTGGACGCCCGCGACTCCGTCCGCGTGGACTACAGAAAAAAAAATGTCGAAATTATCCGGGATAAAAACATTTTCCCGGGATAAAAAGTAGCCTATATGTTAAGTGGGACCTGTCACAATATATTCCTGAAAACTGCACCGAAATCGGTTAAGCCGTTCCTGAGATTAGCGTGCACAAACGCACAGACAGTCCCTTCCCGTGGGAATTTCGGGAAATCAATTCTTAGTGCTTCCCCGCAGTCTCCGATTTTAGCTTCACATGTACAGCGGTTTTTGTAAAAAAATTGAATTCCCGTTAGTCCCCTTCCCGTGGGAATTTCGGGAAATTCGTTCTTAGCGCTCTCTCGCAGTCCCTAATGAACGTACAGGTCTAATTTCGAATTCATATGTATCGCGCTTGTCGTAAAAAAATGAATTCCCGTTTGTCCCCTTCCCGTGGGAGTTTCGAGAAATCCGTTCCTAGTGCTTCCTCGGGGTCCCAAATAAACAAATATGCCCAACTTAAGATTCATATGTGTAACCGTTTTCATAAAAAATAATTAATTCCCGTTGGCCCCCTTCCCGTGGGAATTTCGGGAAATTCGTCCTTAGTGCTTACTTGCAGTCCCTAATGAACATCTATGCCCAATTTCAGCTTAATATGTATAGCGGTTTTCGTAAAAATTATGAATTCCCGTTTGTCCCCTTCCCGTGGGAATTTCGGGAAATCCGTTTTTAGTCCTCCCTTGCTCTCCCCAATGAACATATATGCCCGATTTCAGCTTCATATGTATAGTGGTTTTCGTAAAAAATATAGAATTCCCGTTTGTCGCCTTCCCGTGGGAATATCGGGAAATTCTTATAGCCTATGTTCATCCAGGTCCTATAAGGATTCTAACGGTGAAAGAATTTTTAAAATCGGTCCAGTAGTTTTTGAGCCTATTCATTACAACCAAACAAACAAAGTTTTCCTCTTTATAATATTAGTGTAGATGATAAATATTGAGACGCTTTGACTAAGCCACGATGCATTTAATAAAAAAAAATCTGGTGAGTATAATTTATTAGGAAGCAGTATGTTTCAAGACTTTAGCCTGTTTCAACTTAAACCACAAATTGAACGAAATTAATTTTTAAAAAAACACTAAATAATTTGCTAGTTGTTACCTAAATGTTTGTAAATGACGATTACAATGAACTTGTATTATGTCTGTAATAATAATATATAATATATTACTAGTTATGCAATTATAATAATTAAGAATATAAAATACAATTGCAAAGATTGAATAACTTTTATTTTTAATTTCATTAGTATACATTTACATAAATCGAAAATATTCATAACAACTATGTACCTTCGCCTTATAACAATCTTAATTATAAGATTAATGTAAACATATAAAATAGTTTTTCCTGAAATTATGGATTAACGCCTGAGCCGCTGATCGTAGAGACTTGAAAGGAGGTTTATGCTCCTTGCCATCCGATAAGAAAGGATTTCCCGAAATTCCCACAGGAATGGAAAAAATGGGTATTCTTCGGTTTACGCAAACGAAGTCGCGGGCTAGTAGAGAATAATATTGAACAATCGACATAAAACCGAGCAAGATTTCCACAAAACATTTTTGTCGTGAACTTCGTCTAAATCCGGGATCCATTGTAAACTTATTGTAATTTTATTCTGACCTTGGTCAGTGGAATTCCAAAATCTAGCTGCTCGCAACAAATATGGTGCTATCGAGATTTATTGGTGGCATTATACTTGAAAGTCTATTAAGAATTCGTAACATTTAGAATGGAAGATTAGATACATCTTTATTAGACGACGTTTACTAATATAGTTCAAAAAATGTTATTTATTGTTGTGTCAACTTACATCCGCGCCTAAATACAGAAAAGATAAAGTGATTACGTCTTCTTGTGAAATTATTTTTATTATTCAGATAGACATGGATGTCGAAAAAACTGTCACTTAGCTATACTCGAGAAGGGTTGGCGCTCGGCCGTAAAAACGAATGCCAAAACTTTAGCAATGTGAGTTTCGTAAGAAACCATATTGCGCCGACCCCATAAATAATGGCATAAGGACAGGAAGATGATGGTAAATGATGGGAGTACAATCAGTGTAATGATTTTTATTCTATAGTTCATAGATAGAGCTGACAAAAGTCAGCTACTTTAATAAATTCTAGTGTCAAAAAATAACATAATTAAGAATTTATAGGTACTGCAAACAGAATATAACTGTACAATTAAAAAAGTATCTGTATATTAGGTATTATTTATTTTATAAGAAAATAAGAATATTATTAACTTATAAATAATGCAAATAATATAAAAGCTTTTCTAAAAGGTTACTCGTGTCAAATATTATGGTAATCTAAAATTTTAATAGTGTGGTAATATGAATTAATAGAGGTGAAAATCATACAGTTTTATAAGGTCTCATAGTTAATATAAATACAGGGTGTGTGTGACAGCCAGTCAAATACTGATATACTGAACAAGTACCATTGTTTTGAGTTATACGACAGTGTCATTACTCGCTGGAAATGCATTATTAATTTGATTATCCGCAATGTCTCCATTGGCGTTGATACTGATTTTGAACTTTTTTGGGGCCAACTTTTTTTTAAAATAATTCATAGGATTTTTTTTTGTTTTTAAGACATTATCTAAGGCCTACTTATACGAACTATACAATTTTTTTCCTGAAAAAATGAAAAAATTACGGAAAATTTTGGAATTTTCCTGCGAAATTTTTTATTAGTTTTCGCTTTCGAATCATGGTCTGAAGTCGCCATATCAATATTTGCCTGGCTGTCGCTTCCACCGTGTATATACTGGGTGTAAAAAGACAACTTTTTTTTTTAATACCTCATATTCTCTGTAACATAACGATATTTTTTTTCTATGGAAGTACCCCTGAGAAACCACAGGTTTCAAATCATTGAGGTTCAAAGTTACATTAATATTATCTTTTTTTTACATAAATCCATCTGAAATCGGTTAACAAACATTTTTTTCAAAGATACCATGTCTAAAAGTTATAATGTTAGTTTTGTAAGTACTTTGAGCATCAAATGAATACATTGCTTGCAATAAAATGACAGTATTTTTTCATATTGTTTTTTGTCGTTTCCCAGGGTTGGTTCTATAGAAGAAAATGATTGTAACCTTACAAAGAATACGAGGTATAAAAAAACATCGTTGTCTTTTTACATCCTGTATGTAAGAAAATTGTTGACGCTTTTTTATATCTTTATAGTATACTAACCTAACCTACAATTTTTTTTAATGATTTCACTTACACTAAGGATGTTTCATTTCGTTTAGGTATGTCAAAAAATAAATCAAGACCTTATGTGCTTATTTACGGATATGTAGGTATAATAAAATCTAGCACTACTCTACACGAAACTGGTGTAGAGTTAAAGCCCTTATATATCACATTATTAAATATAAGACAGTTGTAGACAATAAAGACAACAAAGCTCAGGATCGGACAGCGAGCGATGGAGAGAGCTATACTTGGGATCTCTCTACGCGATCGAATCAGAAATGAGGAGATCCGCAGACGTACAAAGATCACCGACATAGCTCAATGGTCCAGCAAGCTGAAGTGGCAATGGGCAGGGCACATAGCTCGAAGAACTGATGGCCGATGGAGTCGGAAAGTTCTAGAGTGGATACCACGTATCGGCAAGCGCAGCGTGGGAAGGCCACCCGCGACTGTTGGATGCAGGCGGCTTCCGACCGGTCGGAGTGGAGGTTGTTAGGGGAGGCCGTGCATGTCGTAAGAGTGGACTAATGAACTCTAGGGGCGTTTTATCATGCGATAAGCAACCTAATCTTTTACACACTCGAGTAGCATGAAATTGAACGAGATATTTCACATTTAAGCGACAAATCCATAGAGCTATGTAATAACTAAATGTATGTACTTTGTGTGTAAAGTTCAGTTAATTTTACACGTAAATTTACGTTATATTATCACTCCAATGAGTGACGTATGTGCGTGTTATCCAAAATACTTTAAAAACCTCTTTGAATATTATTTTGCTTAGTAACAAAATATAGGTTTATAACAACTAAATAGAAAAAATGTCGCGATGGATGTGACTCATTTATTTTGAATATAAATTGCCAATTACAAATCTGGTTTTGTATAATAGTAGGAAAAGTTACGATTGTTAAGGAATATTTATTTTTATATTGTTGTTTTCAAAAATTTGCTTTGTTTACAATTCTAACGAAAGTGATGCAATTAAGATTTATCTTTATGATTACGCTTTTATTTAAAGGTAAAATTATATATAAAATAAATAAACAATCATGCAAAGTTTGCAAAGCAATAAAATGACATACCCAATTATTTTTCGTAATAATATCAGACTTAAATAAATTAGGATCCTAAATTAATTCCGGGGTTTATTTTTAGGGTGTTTTTTAAATTGTAGTTAATTTTCTAGGGACTGAAAAAGGTTAAGAAACGCTGCCGTAGACGACCAAAGGTCACGATATATTATTTAATTTTATCGATACCAGTCTGCCCTTCGTGCGCACATCACTACGACTGTACATCCTTGCGTAACAACGAAATTGTTTGCGAAAGTATTTATATTTTTTTACCTGCTTACCTATTTACGGTGACCGGTGAAGTCACTAGCGATATCCGCGTGTTCACGCTTGCAAACCGTTACAGGGTTAGCGTGGGCATAGGTTCCATTATTTTTCTATATCATAAATCATAAAATAGTTTAAAACAAAGCTTCCCGCTGTCCGTCCCTAGATTTTTTAAACCACGCAACGGATTTTTATGCGGTTTTAGAGTGATTCAAGAGGAAGGTTTATATGTATAACACTCAGCATTGCACTCGTGCGTAGCCGGGGCGGGTCGCTAGTAGGTATCTGGGGGTCTACTCTGAAATGCCGCTTTCGAATCTTTCGGTCCGACCGAAGCCCGACCGAATCGAAGTCTTTGACAACCTTTGACCCTACTACGAAATTGCTTCGGTTTCATTCATCTGAGTTCACAACTCATTCGGAACCATAGAGAATAATTCACATTGACTAATATTATAAGCTTTCTATTATCTAGCCTTATACCTGTCAAATAGAGTTCGATCGGACCGAATGAAAAAACGGCGCGACTGATCCGATCGAAGGAAGTTCGTAGTAGGAAACACCTCGATATTCGGCCGATACTTCGTTTATCGTCACTTCAGAGTAGACGTCCTGGTCCTGCGGGATCATAAGGGAGGTACCACAGCCATATAAATCATAGCGGAGACAGATGTTATCAGATCAGTGACAAGCTTATCACCAGAGAGTAACTTGAACACTCGAATTTAAATAAAATATTTTAAATTTTAATACAAAAAACTTGTTAGTTGAATATACTTATTGTAAGTACTTAATCAGGTATTTCGAATCCGCCTTTGCGTAAAAAACACGTGTTTACACAATAACAGATAACCATCAGCTGTTTTATTGAGACTCTAATTATTTTTGGGAAAAAATTCTGATGTGAACTGTTTCATTTTCTTACGTGAAATACCTATTGTTATTTTTCAAGGTTGATTTTTTGTTCTAATTCATGTTAAATTAAACAATTTTACTATAAAACGTGGTCACACTATAAATAACCTCATTTATAAAAAAACCCGACTGCGTAAAAAAGAACCAAAGTAACTTTTTATCATTTTCACAAAATGGCGTCCAGTAGTCGCCATTATTAGATTTTTACTAACGTCATGTCTTTAGTGTCACTAGCCGGACTAAGAGGAATCGATTGACGTATGAAACATAAAAATCGGCCGAGGAGTTTGGTCTGTGTAGTGCTTCAAAGGAACATACAAACTTACATACATAGGCTGTTAAACACATTACCACTCCTTTGCGGCGCGCAGTCAGGGAAAAAAACACGCGACTGCGTAAAAATGTTGACCCACTGTCACTCTTGTGACTACTCGTAAGACGCATCTAATGATACCTCTCATGCTCAATGCTGCAAGCCGTTTAATCTCTAGAGCTTGCCAAAGAAATATACGAGTACTTACATATACTGGAAAAACATAACCCTAAAGCGCAAAACACACAGCCCGCCGGGCCTTTGTTTTTGTCGGCGGGCTAGTTGGCGGCTTTACTAACCCTAAAGCGCAAAACACACAGCCCGCCGGGCCTATGTTTTTGTCGGCGGGCTAGTTGGCGGCTTCACTAATTGCAAGTCGGAAAATTTTGTCGGCGGCTTGAGATGACAAATTACAAAATACTAGCACGTCGCTACGGGTCCAGAGTCGCCGGGCAAGAGCGCAGGCGTACGCAAGCCGCCAACATCTTGCCGACATGATTCTTTACATATAGGCCGCCGGGTTGTGTCAGCGGGCTGTGTCGGCGGCCCGGCGGGCTCAGTGTGTATTGCGCTAAATTTTGACGCAGTCGTAAAAAGTTTACTCGCGGTTTTGATGAACAAAAGTTGTAAATCGGAAGTTGGCCTATTTATTTACAACTTGTCACTGATCACTAACATCTGGCCCCGCTATACTGAACGTGGCTGTGGTATCTCCTTGATCTATACTTATATATAATAATATTATAAAGCTGAAGAGTTTGTTTGTTTGTTTGAATGCGCTAATCTCAGAAATTACTGGTCCGATTTGAAAAATAATTTCAGTGTTAGATAGCTCATTTATCGAGAAAGGCTATAGGCTATATAGCAATCCGCTCCAGCATCACACAGGTACAATGTCGCGCAATAAGTGGATTGAACCAACTAAGTAAGTGGGGTACTTTAAAATGGTTTCAAGAAACCGCCAGCATTCATTATAATGTAAATCTATTATTTATTGTGTTGTTTTGTATTCTAGCTAACGGTTTACGTAATTTTGCCGATATTTTTTAACGTTTATAAAATGACATCACTCACGGATGTCATGTCGTGAAATAATGGAGAAGAGAAGAATAGCGGAGAAGTGACATAAGGAACATCCTATTTCTTATACAACCTGTCTGCCCAGCGTAGTGTGTATGGGCAAAACCCGCCCTAGTGGCAGCAATCTTGTGTCGTGCTCTGGGGGAGGCCTACGTCCAGCAGTGGACTTCAATAGGCTGGTGTAAAAATATGATATATATCATAAAAAATGTTATAAACATCTACTCGTAGGTAATTTGGAATAAGTTTCATTTTAGACAAGAAATCTTTAAAAGTTACAATTGTATTATGGGAGGGTTCGATACAACTCCGTATAGCGTCTATCGTTCTCGAATAAAACTATGTAAATTCGACATATTTCTAGTATTTATTTAATAACAGAATATTTAAGCTCACGATTTCTTAAAAAAAAATTACACGTGAATCAATTCAAACATAAGACCTAATATTAAAATACACAATCGTTTAAGATTTGTTTAATACTTAATATTTATTAGACACATTATTTACAATTCAGAAATCATTTTACAATACACAAAGGCTGCACGAACACAGTTTCCTTTTCCTTACGCAAAAACCGCAGAAAATAAAAACGCGGGTAGATTGAGAAAAAGTAACCAAATCGGCTGTCAAAGGTCTGAATATCGTCATTCCGTCGGAGTATTTGAACTGGGTCGGTCGACATGACGTGATGTCCCGACAAATGATTAGATAAAAAACTCAAATTAGAATAATTTGTTTGATACTAGTGGACGCCCGCGACTCCGTCCGCGTAGACTACAAAAAAAAACAAAATGTCGAAATTATCCGGGATAAAAACATTTCCCCGGGATAAAAAGTAGCCTATATGTTAAGTGGGACCTGTCACAATATATTCCTGAAAACAACTGCATCGAAATCAATTCAGCCGTTTCTGAGATTAGCGTGCACAAACGCACAGACAAACCGACAAACAGACAAAAATTTAAAAAATCATCGTTTTGCGTTCTATTGCGTTGATAACGGTCTCCTATATTTTTTCTCATATATCTTCCATGTATAGACAGCGATCCGTCACATTTTTATTATATGTATAGCTGAAAGCGTTACCTATTTGTTAATTGTCGACTTTTTCATATATTAATTTTGTTTATTTGTTACGGTCGACAGTGAAATTAGTTAATGTAGACCTGTGACCACGTATCGATATAAGTCAATAACTATTCGATAAGCAAACATATAGAGTTTCTTCTTTCATGCGGTATATTGTCAAGAAAACTATACAGGGTGTAACAGAAAGAGTATGTTAAGCGAAAAGATATGTGAATAGCCCACTATAGAGAACCTATTTCCAAAATTTGAGACTCGAAATCACATGTTTATTTTTCAAGATTGTATGAGCATTCCAGAGTTGTTTAAGAATTCTCCATACTATCTGGAAAAATAAACATGGGATTTCGAGTCGGAAATTTTGTGGGTAGGTTCCTTTTAGTGGGCTATTAACATAACTCTTCGCTTAACATACCCTTTTTGTTACACCCTGTAGAAAATAATATAGAGCGTGTGCTAAACTATAGAAAAACTGTGTTAAAAGTATGATTGTGAATGAAAATCTTCAGATATGTTTTTCGGCTGCTGTTTTTTTTTTAACCCTTTTAAACATGATGCTGCATTTACGTAATAGACGCCATTTTAGATAGGTTTTTTAAGTGATTTCAAACGTCGCTATCCTTCGTAATACATTGTCCAAGCTCTCAGGACGCACTGATCGACCATGTGACAGATAATTTTTAATAGCCAACATTCTTCCCAGCGAATCTAGTATACATTGTTTATTAATTAATAAAGAAAAAACATAATTAATACGCCGTATTGCGGACAATGGGATCGAGTGAAAAACTGACATGCGATTATTATTAAAACACGTGACTTTGACTGGTGATTTGAGTTGCATTGATGCATATAACTGCATATGCAGGATGCGCTAGGTACGCGCCCTTACGCTTGTATTTTTAGAGGTTTTTGCTTGAGTGCACTCAATTGAGAGGATGCTTGTAATTAGTTCGTTATATAGTCTCAGTACATGTGGCTAATTATTGTTTTTCTTTTAATGAATTTTAAAGAAATAAATAAGTGCTTACGCTAGTTTTAGCTTCAACACAATCTGATAAACACAGGTCTGTATTAATTCGACCCCATATTAAATAAAAATCGTCAAATTCTATTTGTTCTGAACTGAACTCTGGGCTTCACTAGAATACATCAGCTGCATCTCCTTCCGTGCATGTCGTAAGAGTCGACTAAGGAACTCGGGGGCGTTCTCTCAGACGATGAGATGGTCTATCACTGATATTTTACAATAATATTTCACTAAGAAAATTGGGTTCACGGAGGAGATCTCACTGCTACGTTTAGAAATAGGTAATCAGTGACAAGTTGCTTATTGCACTGATGCGGGACTCAACTAGAATACATCAGCTGCATCTCCTTTCGTGCATGTTGCAGGATTTATTTATTTATATTTAAGACCAGTGGACGCCCGTGACTCCGTCCGCGTGGACTACAGAAAAAAAAAACAAAATATCGAAATTATCCGGGATAAAAACATTTTCCCGGGAAAAAAGTAGGCTATAGGTTAAGTGGGACCTGTCACAATATATTCCTGAAAACTGCATCGAAATCGGTTCAGCCGTTTCTGAAATTAGTGTGCACAAACATACAGACAAACAGAGAAATCGACAAACAGACAAAAATTCCAAAAATCATTGTTTTGGGTACTACTGCGTTGATAAAGGTATTCTATAATATTTTTTCTTATATATCTTCCATGTATAGACAGCGATCCGTTACATTTTTATTATATGTATAGATAGATTAGGCACAGCAACATCACCTTTACTAACTTATTTTTAACATATTTTAGGATTCGACTAAGGTAAAATTTTCCAGGTCTATAAAAATATATTATTTCCTTGTATAACAACACGCGTCAGATAAAAATAGATCTTACTATTGTGTTTTATGCAATAAAAATTGTGAAATAAAACTGTATTTATGGAAATATTACGACCTGCACAAATGCTACGGGTGCTGCACATGTATGACTTATGTTCACTTGTAGTAAATCCTACTGTGGATGGATGGATGGATGTTTGTTACTCTTTCAAGTAAAAACGGCTGGAGCGATTTTAATCAAATTCGGTATGGAGTTAGCTGACACTCTGGTTTACTGGCTACTTTTTATCCCGGATAATTTTGACATTTTATTTTTTCTGCAGTCCACGCGGACAAAGTCGCGGTCGTCCACTATATACTGTATAGAACACGTGACAACTCTTTCTATTTATGTCAATGAAAGAAAGATGCTACGCAAACTAACATTCATCAGCTGCATCTCATTCCGTGCATGTCGTAATAGTCGACTAAGGAACTCAGGGGCGTTCTCTCAGGCGATGAGCTAGCAACTTGTCACTGATCTTTTACATCTGTCCCCGCTTTGTTAAACGTGTCAGCGGGGTTTCCTTGACCCTGCAGTTCTGGTTACCCCATTTATGGGAACACAGTAGATATATAATATGTATATATTACCACATAGGGGGAGGCGTATGTTTCATTCCACTGTCTTCGTTTCTACCTAAGCTTTCTATATTTCTAACCTGCCTACCGCGTAAAGGATAAAGGCGTGATTATATGTATGTATTTCTATCCTGTTTAGTTGTTGCTATTTTGTTGTGTATTTGTGTAATATAAAAGCGGAAATGCCACTCATTGATTAGTCGCAAAATCTCAAAAACTATAATACATACATATAATCACGTCTTTATCCCTTACGGGGTAGGCAGAGCACCAAGGGCCGATAGAACTACATGGTGCCACTTCTGACCAATTTTGAGGGTACAGTTGAGATGTACAAGTTCGGCTAGTAGTGACAGGTGGTCAGCCCATCGCCTACAAAACACCAAGACCCTCGTGTTCCTCTACTGACTTGTACAGTATGCCCGGGAAGAGAAGCAGCTGTAGTATTATACGTTTTTTTTTTTCACTCTCAGAGCAGCATAGAAAACTATAAGTATAAGTACCTTAAAACTTGAAATTTAGCTGGTAGGTTCTTAATAGGGTGTAGACATCCACTAAGGTTTTACGAGACTTCACCCCTAAGGAGGTAAAACGGGGATTGGAAATTTGTATGAAAGTCCTATGTTTTTAAAGTAAGGATTATATGAAATTCCCACGGGAACGGAAATATAGGAATTCAATTTTTTTTTCAATTATCTAGGCAAACATTTGACCGCCATCGTGCCTGGTGTTAAGCAAGATGCGGCCTAGGATGGTACATGTTTGTTGTAGTTCACGCTAGTCTAAAAAAAAAATTATCCTATTCTAGTTCTATGTTCAGCAGTGGACTTAATGGCTGGGATGATGAAGGACATAAGGCTGATTTTTTACATCTAACACCGCTGAACGTGGCTATGAGATCTTTTTCATGATGCTGCAGTTCCAGCCCTGTTTTGGGAACAAAGCCGTGTTTGTATGTATGTATGTAATGCAATGTGTTTACGCACATTTTTTATTATGATATAAAAAAAGTTTTTTTTTTAAATCCTTAAGAATGAATGTAGGTTATTTTTTAAGGATACGCAGACAATGTCACAGGTTAAAGGTAATATGGCGTAGTACCAAAGATGGCGTTAAAAAAATGGTTTATTTTTTATATTAAATGATTTAAAATTAAAAAAAATAATTGTTTGATTTTACAATAAAATTATTACCCACCTACGCGTGTGCACTTAAAAAAATATTAATAAAGATAACTTTAAAAAAAGATTAAAAAAAAATAAAATTCACTTAGTTAAAAAATAACCTATTTACAAATAAAAACAAAACATCCTAAACTCAATAACCAAAAAAAGTCATCCACAAAAGACATCAACGCGCGAACTCTTTCAACCTCCACCAAAAAAAAAAAATAATACTCACAATCCTTTAAAAAAAAACTCAAAAGTCCACACTGCACCGCGTACCACTACACACTGAAAGGGCAAAACCGCTGTTACCACACTTATAAGATATCTGACGTCACAGTTTTTAAAAAAATTCGCGGCGATGCGTACGAGTCGTTCGGATCGAAATAAGATGAATCTACTTGCGCGGTTGCTTATATAGGATGTTGAAATATATGTTGATATGACCTCGCGCGCATCTTAAGACGCACAGACTGTGTGATTCATATATTTATGTCACTGGGGGTGTAAAGACTCCTTTAAAGCAGTAGAATAGACACACATCCTACCAATATTATAAACGCGAAACTTTGTGAGGATGTGTGTTTGTTGTTCTTTCACGCAAAAACTGCTGAATGGATTTTGATGCAACTTTCCAATAACAATTCCCGGATAATTCCGACGTTTGTATTTTCTGCAGTCCACGCCGACGGAGTTTCTAGTTAGGAGGACTAGTTAGTCCCACACTAAGATCCGTAAGGTCTTGTGTCGTGGGTACTAATGGGTACTAAGCAACTTGACTTACTTGACTTATATTCCTGTGTCCCATAGCTGGGGAAGAGAGCCTCTACAGATGTCCGCCATCCGTTCAGTTCTGAGCGTCACGTTTTATTTCGCTGTCTTCCCTACTGTCTTCGCCTCTGCGATGATTGGACGCCGCCAGGTCTGCTTAGGACGGCCACGTTTGCGCTTCCCTTGGGGGTTCCAAACCAGGGTATGTGGATCCATTTCCACTTGCGGCGTTTAATCTGCTGGTCGATTCGGCTCTCACCGCAGCGTTCCCACAGCTCTAAGCAACGGTAACGGTAACGGTATAGAACACAGTATAGACAAGGCTGTGTTCCCGTATCGATGTAGCCAGATCTGCAAGATCACAAAGCTACAGCCACGTTTAGCATAACGGGGGCAAGATGTATAAGATCAGTGACAAGTTGCTAGCTCATCGTCTGAGAGAACGCCCCTGAGTACCTTAGTCGACTCTTACGACATGCACGGAAGGAGATGCAGCTGATGTATTCTAGTGAAGCCCTGCATCAACATAGGCAAAATGATTCGTTTGTTTTTATCTGAAAAAAATCTATAAGCTATCTTAAAAAGTTATTGGATCGCTGCCAAAAACCAATGATGTCAAAACGCAATAGACATGGTTTATACAGGATGTAACAAAAAGGGTATGTTAAGCGAAAAGCTATGTAAAAAAACCTAACCACAAATTTTCAGACTCGTAATCACATGTTTATTTTTCCAGATAGTATGGAGAATTCCTAAACAACCCAGGAATGTTCATACAATCTTGAAAATAAAACATGTCATTTCGAGTCTCAAATTTTGGAAATAGGTTCTCTACGGTGGGCTATTTACATAGCTTTTCGATTAATATACCCTTTCTGTTACACCCTGTATACACGACTACACATATTATATTATCTCATGAAGTTCACTACTTCATCATCATCGTCATCATCTTCCTGCCTTTTTCATATTGCCAAGGATTTGCTGTTTGTTTTGCGGCCGGCTGTCTGTCTGATGCCAACCACCACCGGGTAAATCTAAGTGGTAATTTTAAAATGATAAAAGCCGTACATGAAATAAATTCAGTAGTACAGCAAGCTTAGCATGACCTGCGAAACACGATATGATAAACCGATTTATCGACATTTAGCTGTCAAAATACCATAAATGTAGCCGCCATAATGAATTTTATACCTTATAGTGACGATACGATATCGTACGATACGATATCCACAATGCGTGGTCATGCTAGGAAGGCCCGTGACTGGAAACGAACCTACGGCTTATAAAAACCGCACGTCTTAACCATCGAGCTATCACCGCACTATTTATTATGAAAAAAATATATACCTATTTTCCTGTTCCTCCTCCAATATCTATATGACTTTTAAAATTATAACCCAACTGCGCCAGAAAGGGTTATGTTTTTCGAGTGTATGTATGTATATATTTATGTATTTATTTATTTGTTTGTTTATTTATTTTTTGTTTGTTTTTTTTTTTAAATCTTTAAATATGTATACTTCTTTCGCTCGCTCTAGACCCTAAACGGCTTGTCGCATTTGAGCTCGAGATTTTTAAGCCGTCGGGTATTTTCTTTAAATGAATAAGGTTATGTTGTAATCTGTTTACCTATAAAACAAATTAGACATATATAACGGCACGGAATGCAGAGGTCGTGGGTTCGATTCCCACCCGGGTGAGGAATTTTTTCCATTTCTTTATTAATAATTTTATAATATATAACTGTATTCTCATATCGATGACTCATGATTTCACAACTTGGCTTGATGCTCTAAGTTTGTAACAAACAAGAAAGTTACTTAATCAGGTTTTACTATACTTTAGTATCATTTTCGGCCAATTTCAATACTAGAGATCAAAAAGAAACTAGGATTTTTTTATGCCATATTCGAAATTTTGTAGGAAAACGATTGAAGACTACCTATAAATCTGAAATATGCAAAGAATCTATGAAGAAGAAAGTATCGGTTATTGAAATTGGCTTTTTAACTTTTGAATATCAAATGGTATTGGGCCCAACCCGTATCATGCTAAAAGGGCAATCATGCTATTGTTGAACGTATTTACCAAAGCTAAACCGCAACCAAAAACATTATGCACATTTCGTATCGAGTATAAATTTTGACAAATTAAAATTTATAGCCTTAAGAGACACGTTGCAAATTATCCGATTTTTTTCTAGTGTTACATACATACATATAATCACGACTTAATCCCTTACGGGGTAGGCAGAGCACCAAGGGCCAGGGCCGACAGAACCATATGGTGCCACTTCTGACCAATCTTGAGGGTATAGTTGAGATGTACAAGTTCGGTTAGTAGTGACAGGTGGTCAGCCCATCGCCTACAAAACACCAAGACCCTCTTGGCCCTCTACTGACTTGTACAGTATGCCCGGGAAGAGAAGCAGCTGTAGTATTATACGTTTTTTTTTCACTCGCAGAGCAGCATAGAAGAAACTAGTTTCTAGTGTTAACTGTCTATTAATGTTCCTGCTGATACGCCAAACGACTTTATACAAAATATCTATTTTCCCATCCATCATACTTAATACACGATTGTATTCCAAAAATGGGCTAGTCAGGCCTGCAGGATCACGAAGTAAATCTCACAACCACGTCTACCACAGCAGGTCAGGTAAAAGATCTGTATGTAACAAGTTGCTAGATCGCCTGAGACAACGCCTGTAAGATCCCTGCTAATACGACATGCACGGAAGGAGATGCAGCTGATGTATTCTAGTGAAGCCGCGCCATCAGTGATTATAATTCATTTTAAAACAAAGACTTGATGATTCAGTAAGTATGACATCAAATTTATGTTAATTGACAGTTCCAAACTCTTAATTATTTGGTATTAGCCTACGCAAGGCCACACGACTGTGGTACAGGATAGTCCCTAATTGCGCATACCCATTAAATACCTATTAATCTCTAGGTTTAATGTTTGTTTAATATGTGATGTCACGCAAAATCTTCGGAACTGCACAAGCCTTCATTTACGTGTGATACCATTGTCTTGTTGCATATAATTTTATTGAAGCAGACTGGTCTAAACTAGCATTTTTTTGACATATTGTCCAAATTTGTATAGCAATAATTGCTGTTGAATGTAGGTACAAGAAAATGGGGCTTTTCTCTACATTTCATTTCATTATCTATCTCCCATACAAATGTAACTATAACCATAAGACTGCTATGGCGGGGTATTTGCCCATAGTCACCACGCTGGGCAGGCGGGTTGGTGACCGCAGTGTGATTTTTGTACTATGTTGTCAACGCGGCAGGCGCTACTGCCCACCTCCCATGAACTTTGTCTTCAGAAAGCAGATTCAAGTTTTTCATTCCTTTAAATAATCTGTATTCAGTTTTACGGTTTTCCTTCTGTAACCGGAAATCCTAATAATTAACTTCAGGAAAATGTACGTGCTAACAATATTAATTTACAGCCTGATTTTGAGGTTTCTTTCGATCAATAAATTACTTAGGTACTTGTTCTTATAATTAATAACTTGTCACTGATCTTTTACATCTGGCCCCGCTACGCTAAACATGACTGTGGGATCTTACTGATGCTGCAGTTCTGGCATCAACATTTCGGGAAGGACAGCCGGGAAGAGCTAATTAAAAAACAAAGAAATAGACAAACTTACTTTTTCATTTATTATATTAGTTAGTTAGAAATTTAGTACAATATAATTTTATTGTTGTGAAGGTTATCTACATATCATTTATTTTACAAACTATATATATTCTACTCAGTATATTCATAATTTATCTCATAAACTAAAAACATACTGGTGAGATCGTAAAACAATACAAACACGGGTATTGACATAAATATTAATGATGCCGGAATATAAAGACATACATAAATAATTATCGATCGAAAACAATAAAATATAAGATGAGAAGATCATCTTTTTTTTGTTGTAAAAAAAATTACATGATGCCAATGTATGCGGAATATAATAGAATCTACTATAATTCGTGATAAACCTATAGAAATTCTTTAGAATATACTTTGATTCGGTAGATATTCTTTACTAATATACACACGTGAAAACCTCGGAAAAAGAATAAAAAAACATGAAAGATGCCGTACCAAATACGAGTACAGTTCACAGTTTTTCTTCCTCTTAATTTTTATTGACATACTACGAGGTTTTCATTCCTAAGATATTTATGTATGTTTATGTAGGTATATTTTATTTATTATATTGATTACGTCGATTTGATCCTTATTCTGTGTACACGCATCTACCTTTTATATTTAATTATCACTTTCCCAGAAAGAAATCTCTTTCATTTTGACATTTTCTTTCATAATTTCTGCGTATGTAATTGTATGTGTACTGAATCTAATAATTTCACCTAAGCTATTATTTCCTTACACCATGACTCTTATATATCTTTTATAAGTATCCACAGTAGTTAATGAGTTATAATGACAATAATCAATTAATTATTATTACTAGTAACTCGGGACGGGCTTATTAATTAGAAAACACGTAGTTTTCCTCATCAATTGTCACACTGAGTGGAAAAATGGTTGTATTTAATTTGATTTAATGATCTGAAACAATTTTTCGTAAATTATTTGTAAATGTAGGGTATCTCTTTTCTCAAATGCGACAAGCCGTTTCGGCTCTAGGCTTAGAGCGTCCAAAGAATAAAATATATACATATATACACTCGAAAAAGATACCTTTCTTTCTGGAGTAGTTGGTTAAAAAAAAAGAAAAGAAATAGCCGATATTTACAATTAGAGAACTGCTTTTGTACTGATGCGGGATTTCACTAGAATACATCAGCTGCATCTCCTTCCGTGCATGTCGTAAGAGTCGACTAAGGTACTCAGGGGCGTCCAACCGGGATTCAAACCCAGGACCTACAGTAACAACTACACCAATCGGTCGTATCACTGCATATTATATATAAAACCAAGTCGCTTCTCGGTGTCTGTCCCTATGTATGCTTAGATCTTTCAAACTACGCAACGGATTTTGTTGAGGCTTACATATATAGAAAGAGTGATTCAAGAGGAAGGTTTATATGTATAACTAGAGACCCGTCCCGGCTTCGCACGAGTGTAATGCTGACATTTACGGCCGCTATATAGTCTGTGTATAAAATGTTTTTTTTTTTTCTAATTATGCAAATGAAAATTCAACTAACAATGCATGGACATACTTACAACCAAGTTATGTAAGCTACATAACAATTTGGACCTTGTAGTAATTTATTAAAGTGGTTTTCCCCTTGAGCGATACACATCTTGAATCGTCTTATATTGTTCTAGTGATAATGAAATAAACGGTCAAGGGTGAGTCGGTTTAGTGGTCACGGTTCGGTAAGGAAAGCGAGAAATTTAGGATATGTACAAATATGAGCCTATTGCAGTCCACTGCTGGACGTAGGCCTCCCCCAGAGCACGCCACAAGGCTCGATCTCCCTTTTTTACCATCCAGTTTCAGCTATCTTTAAGTCATCGGTCTATCTGACCGGAGGGTGTCCAAAGTTACGCTTGCTGGTGTCAAGAAATGAATGATTGAGTGCTATTTCATTAGTATATAGCTAATTTCCAGTGCTGATGCGGGGCTTCACTAGAATACGTCAGCTGCATCTCCTTCTGATGTTGTAAGAGTCGTTTAATGCTCACATACTTAGAACGTATTGGTATAAGAAGGCAATAGATGTAGTAATCATCATTTACAGCCCTGAGAAGTCCACTGTTGGACCTCCACTCCGACCGGTCGGAAGCAGCCTGCATCCAACCGACGCCCGCGACCTTGGCCAGGTCGTCAGATGTACTCGTAGTAATAATGTCTTCGCTCGGCTAAACGGGGCTGTGGGATTCCATATATTATCCTGCAGTTCTAGCTACTCCATTTTAGGATCACACCTATGTCTATATGTATACATATTGTCGGCTCAGGAACTGTTAATTAAATAATAGAATTCATAATGGTAAAATTAGTGGACTGTATTTTATAGATGTTACATTGCCGACAGTTCAATTAGTAGTAGAGAATAATTTAAATATAGAAAAAGGAATAAAAAACAATAAAACAAAAACAATGTGGCCTGCTATGCCAAAAATTAGATAAAACCTTTATGTTAGATTCTAACACATATGTCGCAGGCGTATTGTAGAACATGCCGTATTACAAAACGGCTAGGTTAGCACTTTAATAAATCTAACATAACCTAACCTAATTAATTAAGCAGACAAATTGCTAGAAGCCATATTGTCTCGCTCCAAAACTATTCATACTATTCAAAATGCCTAGCCGTTTTGTAATACAGCGTGTTTTATAATATGCCTTCGACATATATACCTATATGTTCGTTGATCGTATTAAGTATGCAGTTTGAAATAAGAGTTCCATGTTTCGTAAAAAAAATATGCATTGCTAATATTTTAATAAATTATTTTATAATAATTATTAAACAACTAGTGGCCCGTCCTCGCTTCTCTTCGGTACATTCTCAACGTATTAATCAATTTTTCCCTATTTTATCACCGTTTAAACCTTCACTGGACTTCCATGAACATTTCAAGACTAAAATCAGCCAAATCGGTTCAGTCGTTCTCGAGTTTTAGCGAGACTAACGAACAGCAATTAATTTTTATATACAGGGTGTAATATGATATTTGTAGAAAATCTCTCGAAATCACATGTTTACTATCGAGGGGAAAAATAAACATGTGATTTCGAGTCTCAAATTTTGTGGATAGGTTCTCTATAGTGGGCTATTTACGTAGCTTTTCGCTAAACATACCCTTTTTGTTACATCCTCTATAAGAACAAGATTTATTATATACTTTGTGTCCCACGGAACCCTAATCTTGTAAAAGATGTCCGTCATTGAGTTTTCTCAGCCGGACGTCGACAGGAAAATCTTTGAATATCATCTTATTGACGTATTTAAACGAGACTACAGTAAACCGGATACGATGTTTATGATGGTACTAGTGTTTGCCCGCGGCTTTGTCCGCTTAAACTCTATTTACTCTTAGGTAGCATATCTGAAGATTGTTTTTCTCCAAAACTTGATCAAGATAAAGACACCATCAAGTTTCTCCATCTGATAATATCAGACCATTGGAAAAATCTACCCTAAAACACAATTTTAGAAAACTCTGTAAGTATAGGTTTATATGTTTATCATTTGCATGTATCAGTATTGTTATGTTTAGGATGTTTATTTAGTATCATTTTAGGTTTTATTCAACTTTATTCAATGAATACTACTGCAGTTCACTGCTGAATGTAGGTCTCCCCCACAGGGCACGCCACAAGGCTACTGCCACAGGGGGATTTTGCCCATAGTCACCACGCTGGGCAGGCGGGTTGGTGACCGCTGTGTGATTTTCGGACTATGTTGTCAACACGAGAGGCGGGATTCTATTCTTCCGACACCACACTAATATTTAGATAATACAGGATGTTTTTTTGTGGCCACCTTTAACCAAGGGTACGTATTCTATACATGAAATAAAGTAAGTTTATGCCAAAAAAAATGCTGGGATTTTTTTTTTTTTTTGTTTTTTTTTTAAATTCCTTGATCGTGCGAAATTTATAGTGTCTAGTGTTTATGTTAGTTTTTTTATAGACAGATATTAATTATTTTTCGTGAAAAAATCCTGCTACGCGCGTCTATGTGCATTTATGCAGAAAAACGCAGTCTATTTACTCAACTTTGGACCCTAATATTTTGGAAACCAGACACTTCCCAGGTATGCTTCCATGGAGAAAAATGATCGTGATGATGAGGAGATTCCGTAGTTTTCGGGAATGTTGACGACCAAAAATCACCCTGTATAGTTATAAATAATATGTTAGTTAACTGGTTAGTCAAAATATTGACTAAGCCGGAATTTCCTTTAAACTTTTTAATCAGTTAAAAAAAACTGGGCCATGGTCATACGACTCATACGATTCTATTTATCTTAAACTCCCAAATATCGTCATGATTTGCAATTTTGTAATACATATCACATATTAGTCACCAGCGCTGATGCAGGGCTTCACTAGAATACATCAGCTGCATCTCCTTCCGTGCATGTCGTAAGAGTCGACTAAGGAACTCAGGGACGTTCTCTCAGACGATGAGCTAGCTTGTCATTGAGTTTTACAAATAGCTATCCTAAACGTGACTTGAGGATCTCTTTTGTGATTCTGCAGTTCAGCTTAGGTATTTTGGGAACACAGCCATGTCTATTTACCCGACTGCGCTAGAAGGAAAGTTATGTTTTCCCAGTATGCAAGTATGTTTCTTTGGCACGCTCTTGAGCCTAAACGGTTTGTCGCAAAGAGGTCATTAAATTCATCTTAGTAGTTAGAGTAACACAGGGTCAATATTTTTACGCTGTCGGGATTTTACTTTAAATAAATCATCATCATTTCCACTGTTGGACATAGGCCTCCCCCAACAACCTCCTATCCGAGCGGTCGGAAGCAGCCTGCATCCAACCGACGCCCGCGACCTTGGCCAGGTCGTCCGTCCACCTCGCGGGTGGCCTTCCCACGCTGCGTTTGCCGATACGTGGTATCCACTCTAGAACTTTCCGACTCCATCGGCCATCAGTTCTTCGAGCTATGTGCCCTGCCCATTGCCATTTCAGCTTGCTGGACCGTTGAGCTATGTCGGTGATCATTGTAGGTACGTCTGCTAATAAATCGTCACATAGTATAAAACAAAGTCGTCCCGCTGTCTGTCTGTCCCTATGTATGTTTAGATCTTTTAAACTTTGCAACGGATTTCGATGCGGTTTTTCTTTAAATAGATTTGAGTGATTCAAGAGAAAGGTTTATAATGTATTGTCATAGAGGAATAAGATGGCATAGAGTGCTAATGTCATACTAACTGTTTCGATGCACCATTAGACATTTTGGTGCCTCACAATTCCAGTCCTTGACGCTTAGATTACATCTAATCACTATAATGTGCAGTAATGTATTACATTACTAATGTACTGTAACGTATAGTAATGCAATCTAAGTGTCAAGGACTGGAAATTGTGAGGCACC
Organism: Carposina sasakii; assembly: GCA_014607495.2. Lineage (NCBI taxonomy): Eukaryota > Metazoa > Arthropoda > Insecta > Lepidoptera > Carposinidae > Carposina > Carposina sasakii. Next base: position 5,716,881 of record CP053178.1, read on the forward strand.
GAAAAGTCTAATGGTGCATCGAAACTGTTAGTATGACATTAGCACTCTATGACATCTTATTTCTCTATGGTATAGTATAACAGTGCACCCGTGCGAAGCCGGGGCGGGTCGCTAGTGAGGTTAGATACCGTTGTCTTTAGTTTATAAAAAAAACATTCGAAATTAACTCCAATAAGTGATATTAACCATTCATTGCGATATAGAGTTCAAAATACAGGTTGCTTAGTTAGGCAATAATCAAAGGTTATATTAACGTGTATTTAATTAGAACTTGCTTTTATACAGGTTTATATCGAAAAGCTATCTAGGAACCTAGCTCGCGACTACAATCGAATCTCAGAATATAGAGTGATTTCGACAGCTCTCTTTTATACTAGTTAAATCCTGTATATATCTAGGTAGCTCGCGACTTCGTCTGAATAAGAGCACAGCTTCTTTCTAGATCTATATAATTATCTAAATTCTACATAGATATACAAAATTGGAGTATCTCTTTGTATTATAATTACCGCTTTTGCTATATGCCTGTATGTATACATACACGGTATCTAGAAACATTAAAGGTTATAAGTGCATGGCTTGTTCGGTTTATTTTTGTGTGCACGCATTTAGGGAGACATGTCGTAAGTAAAACTAGTACGCAAGCGATCGTTTTGTAGAATTGCCACTGGACTTTTAAATGTAACTTTTCTATCTACTTACGAATTATGCTGTACATATACCAAAATAACATATATATTGTTCAATTTTTGTTAGTCAGTCTGTATCTGTTTGTTCCCGTTAATCTCTGAAACGGCTGCACCGATTTTGACGGCAGTTAGATGACGTAATAAGGAGTAACTTAGGCTACTTTTATTCTTAAAATTATTTATGGGGTAGGCGCAATATGGTTTCTTTCGAAACGCATTATTGCCAAGGATATATGGCATTTGTTTTACTACCATCTGCCTAATATTATGAAAATAGCGACCTTATCGATTTGAAGTAGGTCATATTTGTAATGGATTTCCCAAAAATGGAGTTGTTAATTGGTATTAACTTTAAAGTATATAGATATATATATGAGCCACTGTGTACTTTACTTATTAGATGGAAGATTCATTTGGACGTCGAAATAATTTCGATGTCTTTAGTTATTTTTCCCTTGACAATAAATAATCTCATTTATTAAATAAAAATCTAAAATCCGACTACTCGTACCTATATTATTTGAGGATATCCTTAGATTCCTTAGAGATTCCATCATCAGATGTTATGTTTCATATGTAGGTGATTTTGATTTGAGCGTTTTGCTCAGTAAAAGTATAAAAACAGACTACACGTGCCTACAATATTTGAGGATTGCCCTCAATTTCTCGAAGATCCCATCATCAGATCCTGATGTGGTGAATGTCGGCTAAAAAAAACCGATTGCTTAAAACTTTTGTTCCAGTGTCACTCTTACGACCAAGACTAGAATCTAATGACACCTCTCAAGTTCAAATGTGTCAAGCCGTTTAGACTCAAGAGCGTGACAAAGCAATAAACATATAGGTACACTTGAAAAACATAACCCTCCTTCTGGTGCGGTTGGGTCAAAAGCATCCTTACATTCTTGTACATAATACAATACACAAATAATGTATCGATCTGTAACTCCCACATCAGTTGACTCAGAGACGCAAGGCCAAACGCGAGGTTATATAGAGAAATTTTCCGAGTATAAGCGTCGGATTTTATGACACATGCTGGATGTAGGCTTCCCCCAGGGCACGACTCAAGGCTACTGTCATAGGTAAGCTCGGTTACAACGCTGAACGCAGGCAGGTTGCTGACCGCAGTGTGACTTTCGGACTATTTTGTTAACACGGGATCTGCCCACCTACCGAAAACCCTGGCCTTGTACGATCCCCGCAGACAGGATATGGGCTAATAACGCATAGTATTCAATATTTTGAATAGATCAGGTGCCTCTTCCGTGCATGCAGGGCGTTCTCTCAGGCGATGTACTTGCTCTCTGTCACTGGTCCATCTCCGGCAGTTTTTTCATGAAGGGATATCATTTATGACGGCACTTCAGTGCCTAGGACGGAAGTACAGCCTACATATGTCATGCTTAAATCTTTAAACAGTTTTCACTTTGTAAAAAAACCGGTAAGAACGTGTGTTATTAAAATTGTTAATAACTGACCGTAGAAACATTAAAAACAAATCTTGTTTTATTTGAAGACTGCTTTAATTAATATTTCACAATATTTTATTTTATTTCACACACATTACAACACATTAACCTGGACCCACACAAACATACCCAAGGTCTTATCGTGGGTACTAAGCAACGGTATAAAAATACATCGATGTTTATGCCTGAATTTCAATATAGGTCATCGTCAGCCTACTGCAGTCCACTGCTGGACGTAGGCCTCATCCAGAGTACGCCACATGGCTTAATCTCCCGTTTTTGGGATCCCCGCTCTGTTGCTAACTATAATGTTGTTCTACTCATCGCAAGCGACTAGTGACGTCCATTAATCGATATATTTCTCAAGCTGTAAACTAATTAGCCTACAAATATTATAGTGCACAAGTGCGTGCGCAAACACAGCCATAGTCCGATGGGACGGAAAGCGACGACCGAAGAGAGATCAAGCTCAGGACCAACGGTTTTGCATGCTTTCCGAGGCTCTATCTGAGTGACAATTTTGCATTAAAATCCGTACAGTGGTTGGTGATTAGCATTTGAGTCAGTATGAGCGTTAAAATTTATAATAATATATGGACTATAGCGAAAGCTTAAATTAATGCAAAATTGTGCATAATTGATAGAGGTTAATTATCTTCGTTTAAAATTACGAAAACCAGGCGACCTCTAGTTTGTATAAAGTAAACAGTTTTGTAGTGCATATATGTTTAGCCAATAATCATGTGCTGATGCGGGGCTTCACTAGAATACATCAGCTGCATCTCCTTCCGTGCATGTCGTAAGAGTCGACTAAGGAACTCAGGGACGTTCTCTCAGACGATGAGCTAGCTTCTTTTAAGCTGTACGTTGTGGGATTTTGTTCGTGATCCTGCAGTTCTAGGTATTTTAGGAACACAGCCGTGAGTAGGTGTAATTATATAAATATATATAAAGAATAATTTAATTTAATTAGTTACAGCGTGGTGACTATGGGCAAATACCCCCCATGGCAGTCTTGTGGCGTGCCCCGGAGGAGGCCTACGTCCAGCAGTGGACTGTAATAGGCTGATGATGATGATGATGATATCCACGATGCGTGGTCATGCTAGGGGGGCTGGAGCCTAAACGGCTTGTCGCATTTGAGCATGAAAGGTATCATTAGATTCATCTTACTCATGAAAGTGACATTGGGTTAAAATTGTTTGTGACAGCCAGGCAAATATTGATACCATGACTTCAGACCTTGATTCTGAGGCGGAAAACGCTGAAAATTTTCGCAGGAAAATTCCAAATTTTTCCGACGTTTTTTTCATATTGTCAAAAAAATAATTGTTTAGTTCGTTTAATTAGGCCTTATATAATGAATGACTTAAAATAAAATTTTAGATAAAGGATGATTTAAAAAAAAAGTTGCTTTCTTTTGAAAGGTTCAAAAACTCCAAAAAATAGCAATGTGTCACACAATAACCAGATAATTAAAATTTAATTTTTTTTTTACAAAAGACCCATTTAATTAGTTACAGGATCTCCCGATGCAATTGGCGCGGAGAGCAAAGATTACTGATAATCAAATCAAAAATCCATTTCCTGCGAGTAATAACACTGTCGTATAACTCAACAGAATGGTACTTGTTCAGCATTTCAGTATTTGCCTGGCTGTCACTTCCACCCTTTATAGCTATGTTGCATTTTCATAAATAGAACCCTAATATCAACAACAAACCCTCATAAATCCTAAACGTAATAAAAATTACGATGAAAATTGACAACATCAGGCTTTTTCTCCAGTATGCTATTGTGTTGACACAATCATACTAATCACGCTATAATTACAATTTCACATACTTATCCTACATGGGAATTATTGTAATTACTAATTATTATGACTGGCCAGTGTCTATTACAAATATACACTAGCATAGAGGAATAAGATTGCTAATGTCATACTAACAGTTTCGATGCACCATTAGACTTTTCGGTGCCTCACAATTCCAGTTCGTGACGCTTCGATTGCATTACTATACGTTACAATACATTAGTAATGTAGTACATTACTATATATTACACTAATAGAATCCTAAGTGTCAAGTCTAATGGTGCATCGAAACAGTTAGTATGACATTAGCACTCTATGACATCTTATTCCTCTATGACACTACATAAAGGGTTGTTAAGTGAAATTCTATGCCCACTATAGAGAAGCTATCTACTTTTCACTAGATCCATAAGACCCTTAAGTATTACTGCTCCTTTTTTACACGTTGTATAGTGTTATATTCATATCTACGTTTAACATACCCCTTTTGTTATACCCTTTATAATGTACTAATAAAGGACTCCGTCCGTGTGGACGAACGAAAATACAAAATGTCAAAATTATCCGAGATAAAAATATTTTCCTGGGATAAAAAAGTAGGCTAGGTATATTGTGTTATTCTGATATGTAAGCTAAATTATAGTAAAGTTTCATCCAAATGCATTCAGCAGATTTTGCGTGGAAGAGCAACAAACATCCTTACAAACTTTCGATGTAACATTTTAGTTTTCAGAGAGAGCCCTAGCTTTTAATTAAAAGACTATAAATAAATACTGTATATTTTTTCTCACCCTTTCATATTTTGATCTTGATATTTGTTTACTGTACCCTGACATCTTATCATCGAATCATTTGACATTTGGCTCATCAGAATGACCACCATTTTGAATATTGATAAATGTTACACACAAATCATAAAGGTCTATAGATGTAGATGTGTTTAGATGCCGCTTGTTACTCGATCTGTATGAAAATCATGTGCACATCTTGTAATTTGAATATTTGTTATAAATAGCTCACTTATATATTTTAATGGCCCGCGACTTCGTCCGCGTGGACTATAGCCTATGGCCTTCTCCGTACTCTCAACCATATTATGTATGCAAAATTTGGGGAGGTTACAAACGGACAAACTTACTTTATAATGAATAAATTTTAGGTACTCCTCCAGTGGAACTCCGGAACTGAAGGTCCTCCAAAGACTCTTCAATTCCGTCCTGCTCGAAGGCGTAACGCCGGAAGCATGGAACAGAAGTGTGGTGGTGCTGTTCTTTAAAAAAGGCGATAAAGCCTTGCTGAAGAACTATAGACCCATCTCGCTTCTGAGCCATGTCTACAAGTTGTTTTCAAGGGTAATTATGAATCGTCTCGCTCGCAGGTTTGATGACTTCCAGCCTCCCGAACAAGCCGGTTTCCGAAAAGGTTTAGTACCATAGATCATATCCACACGCTACGGCAGGTTATACAAAAAACGGAAGAGTATAATCGGCCACTATGCTTAGCGTTCGTGGACTATGAGAAGGCCTTTGATTCGATCGAGACATGGGCAGTGTTGCGGTCTCTCCAGCGGTGCCATATTGACCATCGATATATCGAAGTGCTGAAGTGTTTATACAGCAATGCCACCATGTCGGTACGAGTACAGGAGCGGAGCACTGAGCCGATTTCTTTGCAGCGGGGAGTGAGACAAGGAGATGTTATTTCTCCGAAGCTTTTCACCAATGCAGTGGAAGACGCCTTTAAGCTTCTCGAATGGAAAGGACTCGGCATCAATATCAATGGCGAATACATCACTCACCTTCGGTTCGCAGACGACATCGTGGTCATGGCAGAATCGCTGAAGGATCTAAGCACAATGCTCGATGGCCTCAATCGAGTCTCCCAACAGGTGGGCTTGAAGATGAACATGGACAAGACGAAGATCATGTCGAACGTCCATGTGCCGCCCACTCCTGTACTGGTTGGGAGCTCGATGCTTGAAGTTGTTGACGAGTATGTTTACCTGGGACAGACGGTCAAACTAGGTAAGTCCAACTTTGAGAAGGAGGTAACTCGGCGAATCCAACTCGGCTGGGCAGCGTTCGGGAAACTACGAAGCTTATTTGTGTCCAAGATACCCCAGTCCTTAAAGACGAAGGTATTCAACCAGTGCGTGCTGCCGGTGATGACCTACGGTGCCGAAACGTGGTCTCTAACTATGTGCCTCATAAAAATGCTCAGGATCGCACAGCGAGCGATGGAGAGAGCTATGCTTGGGATCTCTCTGCGTGATCGAATCAGAAATGAGGAGATCCGCAGACGTACAAAGATCACCGACATAGCTGAACGGTCCAGCAAGCTGAAGTGGCAATGGGCAGGGCACATAGCTCGAAGAACTGATGGCCGATGGAGTCGGAAAGTTCTAGAGTGGATACCACGTATCGGCAAGCGCAGCGTGGGAAGGCCACCCGCGAGGTGGACGGATGACCTGGTCAAGGTTGCGGGCGTCGGTTGGATGCAGGCTGCTTCCGACCGGTCGGAGTGGAGGTTGTTGGGGGAGGCCTATGTCCAACAGTGGACTTCTCAGGGCTGTAAATGATGATGATGATGATGACTCCTCCATTCAAGAGAATGCTACATAGCATTAAGTTCGCCCATGTACAAACTGTTTAAATGTGCAATAAAGAATGTTATTATTATTAAATGAATTTGAAAAATAACCGTTTTTTAAGCTAAACATGCCCTAAATTTGGCAGATAGGCCACAAATTTTGCTGTCAAATGTCATATTTAAAACGAGTCTAACTTTAGGCGCTCTTTTGTAATAACACCGTAAGTATTTAAGTTTAACCTCCTTTTCTAGGCTACAAGCTGAACGATACTAATGGATTTCTCTGTAAGTACTTAAATCAAAATTTTATTACTAAAATTTATCCCTTAATTTTTTTAATATACATACTACGTAAAAATATAACATTATATCTTATAAAATAAGCAGCCCAATAAGTCTTATCAAGCGCGCGAAATACACCGAAATCTATTTGTTTATACGCTGATAGTTTTAACTGATAAATAAATTTGATATCTTTTTAAAACTTGATTAAGATGAGACAGCATCAAATAAATCTATCTGACCATTGGAAACTCAGGGAATATGTTCATATTAAGAGTGTAACAAAGACGTCTACTTATATCTAAGTTTGTTTAAGTAGGCTATTTGTCAGGCTCCATATACACTGTATTCTCAGTCTAGGTTTTATTTATTGTTAGGTTAGAGACTTTTCAAGCTGAATATGAATTACAGGCTAATTAATATACATACATAGATACATATATATGGGCTGTGTTTCCGAAAGTGGGTAGCCAGAACTGCAAGATCATACACAAGACCCTACAGCCACGTTTAGGAAGAATTCCCTTGAGTTCCTCAGTCGACTCTTACGACATGCACGGAAGGAGATGCAGCATGCATTTCACATTAATAATTATGGGATTCCTACATTTAAAAACAATAGTTAAATGCGCCTTAATCCTCATGTTACAGTATAAGTTGATCCATATTTAACGATCGCAGAATGTCAAGGCTGTGATCATCACGACCAGATTGCTGTAACGTCTCAATATGTCGAATTATATATTTGTATTATTAAACGGTATTGATAAATGGAGTAGGTATGTTTATTATTTATTATCGAACATACTGTACAAGTCAGTAGAGGGACAAGAAGGTCTTGGTGTTTTGTAGGTGATGGGCTGACCACCTGTCACTACTAACCGAACTTGTACATCTCAACTATACCCTAAAAATTAGTCAGAAGTTGCACCATGTGGTTTTATGCTGAGTGGCGACCAATTTTTCGTCGCACTTTTATATTATCTACTTTTGATGACTTTTGGTATTTTTATGTTATTTGTAATATATATATTTATAATGTGTGTATGTATATATGTATATGTATATATGTGTATAATGTTTTGATGTATAGTACCTATATGCAGAGATTACGGTATTATACCCACTTTATATATTTTAGCTTGTAATTTTTTATGTGTGTGTGTGGCGAAAAATAAACGTTTTCTTTCTTTCTTTTCTTTCTTATCGGCCTTTGGCGCTCTTCCTACAACGTAATAATATATTATATAGTATTTATATGTATGTTTATTTTTGCTGCGTGGTTTCGGCAGAGTAGAATCGCACTACGCAATGTCTGCCCGTGGGTATTGTAAGATTAAGGGTTTCCGGGAGGCAGCAGCAGCGCCTCCCGTGTTGACGTGTTGACACTGCGGTCACCAACCCGCCTGCCCAGCGTGGTGCCTATGAGCAAATATTCCCCTTGTGGCGTGCCCTGGGGAGGCCTACGTCCAGCAGTGGACTGCAATCTTACAAAACGACCCAGAGTTCCCTAATCGACTCTTGACTAGGACATGCACGGAAGAAGATGCAGCTGATGTGTTCTAGTGAAGCCCCGCATTAGGACATAGCCAATTAGTATTAGATACCATAATGTATCATCAATATAGGTACTTATTAAGGCAAGGACAATCACGCTAATGTTAACACTGAATCACAGAAGTGTTAATATCTGAATAATAATAATATAAATCTCCTGTGTCGTTGTGTCGAGAAAAATATATTAGACCCTGCAAGTTTCCGGTATTTTAGTAGCTTGCATTATAAAAATACATTTAAAATTAAAATAAGCGACCTTCCCTTTGATTTGCCGCCGTAGAATTAAAAAGACAAGCAGAAATTATAACATACCTAGGTATATGAACGTATAAAAAATACCTAACGGACAGAGTGAGGCATTCATAGTAAGCTCGGTAAAGATATTCCATGGAGTAGAAATGTGTAATGATGCGTTGTCCAATGACACATACAAACCATAGTAAGTTCGGCGCCTACTAGAAAATACGCGAACATGCGCAATGGCTGTATTGTGAAACATTTTTGAATGCTGAATAAATTATTTCTTTCTTTCTTTCTTTCTTTCAATGCGCCGCCATTTCGGTGCTTCAACCTGTGCATTGACAGCATTACGTGCGTTGTTCTTTATACGTTCATGCCTAGGTAGGATCTCAGATTAAGTGGTAGGATAAGTTAGTTAAAACAATTGGACGATATTTTTACCCTACTGCGACAATCGGTCATAGTTAAAAAGATCCTAAATTTCCGCTGCTGAGAGTAAGTATATTCTTTGCTCCTGCCCTTCTCTTTAACTTGATAATTATAGAACTCCCATAGACTCTACAGCCATAAACAACGACAAGATAGATGATAAAAATTAACATTAGCAGTACAAGATAAGGTTTATAATACATAGTTATTTATCAACCTCACAAAACATATTGTTGTATCGAGTGTGATTGGGCTAGTATTTCGGTACAGAATATTTATATTTAGTTTCTATGATTTTATTGGTAAAATTTGTAAATTATAAGTTTTAATTTTTCATTTAAAATTTAAAAATAAATTGTGTCGCTCTGTATAGGAGGAGATTCTGTACTTATACAGGATATAACAAAAAGGGTATGTTAAGCAAAAAGCTACGTAAATAGCCCACTGTAGAGAACCTATCTACAAAATTTGAGACTCGAAATCACAAGTTTATTTTTCAAGATTGTATGAAAATTTTTGAGATATTTAAAAATTCTCCATACTAATGGGAAAAATAAAATGTGATTTCGAGTCTCAAATTTTGTGGATACGTTCTCTATAGTGGGCTATTTACGTAGCTTTTCGCTTAACATACCCTTTTTGTTACACTCTGTATAATCCACCACCTGAAATGTACCCTATACAATGGCAAATAAAGAAATTCTATTCTATTCTATTGACATTTAGGTACTTAGCTAACGTTTTAGTAACACTAAAATAAGCACAGATTATTTTTAAAATTCTTTATTCTATAGTTCTCTGTTAATTTATTTATACATAGTGCTAAATTAACACCCGAGTAGAGCGAGCGAAGCGAGTGTACATCAGAGCGTATATTAATGGAAGTGCTAGAAACAAATTACAGTAGTATAAAACTCAGTTTATCATAACAGCTTGATGATAATAAATATGTACCTACCGCGTTATTAAATTTGACTTTGACATCTCTAAATACTATCTTTTGTAACAACTAAGTTGATATTCTCCAATAGAATTAGTAGTGGTTGCAAAGAGTAATAAGTCTCTTTCTTAATTGAGAAACATTCAGTGGGGCAAGCACGAACGATAGCAAATGGAATAAGTATTAGTTGCAGAGAGTAGTAAGTTTCTTTATCGAGAAATTTTCTGTGAGGCGAGCTTCGCTCTCGATCGTAACGCTATCGTCACACTGCCATATCTAATAGATTTTGCTTGCAAGTCGATAGCGTTACGACGACGACGCGGACGCGTAAAATGGTTCATGCTTACCCTACTGTGAAATACACTACCTGAGTTTTTACTTTCGAAAAATTAGGTCGGAATTCTACACATATACCTTAGCTAGAGTTGACCATAACAGCCAACGATAACCTTACGAAAAGGTCATGCGTAGGCGCATCTACTGCAAATTTAACACGAAACCAACTGTATTCCTTCGAAATAAATACTAAAACACATTGGCAGGGATACTAGAAGATATATTTTACAAATATTTTGCAGTTCCAACTTTAAATGGAGAGGATTAAAATGGATTTTAGTTTGCACAAAATGGCGGATGGCTGCCATGACAGTTTTGCATATTCCGTTTGGGAATAACTAGATTATTTTCTTATTATAATTTGTTGAGCTTGCTTGAGCGGAATTTACCTGTGACATACATTCGGATTTGTCAATACTGTACCTATATAAAACTATATATAGAATAAACACATCAGTCTATTGCAAGCCACACCTGTATGGGAAGCACGCCACAAGGCTACTGCTATAGGAGGGTTTTTGCCCATAGTCACCACGCTGTGCAGGCGGGTTGGTGGTGACCGCGGTGTGACTGACTGACTATTGTCAACACGCCAGGCGCTACTAGCCATCTCTGAGAAACCCTTCATCGGTTCTCTGACGATACTCTGCCGGACACCACGTGGCCGGTAGGTATACCTCGATCTATTTCAATAGTAGACATTCGCATGATCTAAAAAAGGTTATCCGCTTGTATCTATGCAAAATAACATACAATAAATATGATTATTATACAAAGCAATTTACTTTAACGACGGTCAATATACATATTTATATTATTCCATTATGATTTCTAATAAAAATACTTAAAAAAAACACCTCCCGGACGTTCGAGATGTAATAAATTGTTAAATATATATGTGTAAGTCAGTGCATAATATTTTAACAATAGGATTGTATAGAATAGGCAGTACTACTGAATAGATAGGTCACACTGCTTTGCTTAAAATGCCTAACGTGAAAAAGCGTATATATATATAGACAGTTAGATATACAGAATGATTTTTGGTCGTCAACGTTCCCGAAAACTACGGAATCTCATCATCACGATAATTTTTCTCCATGGAAGCATACCTGGGAAATGCCCGGTTTCCAAAATATTACGGTCCAAATTTGAGTAGGTAAATAGACTGCATTTTCATTATGCAGACTCAGCACAATGTTTAAAGATGAAACGATCAACCATATCCTAACGGATTATACAGGATGTTTTTTTGTGGCCACCTTTAACGAAGGGTACGTATTCTATACATGAAATAAAGTAAGTTTATGCCAAAAAAAATGCTGGGAAAAAAATATTTAAAAAAAAAAAAAAAATTTTAAATTCATTGATCGTGCGAAATTTATAGTGTCTAGTGTTTATGTTAGTTTTTTTATAGACAGATATTAATTATTTTTCGTAAAAAAATCCTGCTACGCGCGTCTATGTGCATTTATGCAGAAAAACGCAGTCTATTTACTCAACTTTGGACCCTAATATTTTGGAAACCAGACACTTCCCAGGTATGCTTCCATGGAGAAAAATGATCGTGATGATGAGGAGATTCCGTAGTTTTCGGGAACGTTGACGACCAAAAATCATCCTGTATTAATGGAGAAGTGTTTTTATAAATTTATCTTAGTCAAGATATTATATATTATAAAATTATTAATAAAGAAATGGAAAAAATTCTTCACCAGAGTGGGAATCGAACCCACGACCACTGCAAACCGTGCCAGCCGCTTTAACAAGTGGCTACCGGGTCAATGTTAGCTTAAATGTCTTTCGTTTTTTAATAACACGGTTGGTAGGTACTCGTATTTAAAAGACTTTTCGTGAACTGAACCACGACTCGTCCTCTTTAGTCGACTCTTACGACATGCACGGATGAAGATGTAGCTGATCTAGTGAAGCCCCGAATCAGCACAGAACTATATAAGAACTAGCCTCTAGGTGCTTATAAAGCCTCTATTTGTGGAACGGTTGAGTGAAGTAGCGTAGGTAATAGCCGTTTTAAAGTGTCGCTTCTACACATTAACTAATCACGGAATAATTGTAGCTTTAAAAAATTGATAAATAATATAATGACCCCGTACATTATAGCCTTGACTTATAGTACCAAGAAAATGTCAAGACTGGATAGTTCACTTGTATGTAGTACCTAATGTAGAGAAATATTTTAATGGCAAACAAAAATTGTTTGATGATTGAGTTTTTCGGAGGTGGGAGGCATCACGGAACTGCCAAAACATACATATACAGCTTTCCGTGCAAATTGTATCGGGCGATCTTGTGACTAGTTAAATGGGCTTATTGGTTATTGTGTGATACATTGCTGTTTTTTGGATAACTTGTGACTCTCCTTTGGGGTTGATCAGTTAGTTGAACTTTTTTTTTTAAATCATCCAAACTTTAAAATTTTATTTTTAAATCATTATTTAAGACCTACTTAAACTAACCACACTATTTTTTCCTGAAAAAAAAAAAAGAAAAAAAGTCGGAAAATTTTAGAATTTTCCTGTGAAAATTTTCACTGGTTTTCATCTCAGAATCATGGTCTGAAGTCACCATATCAATATTTGCCTGAACTGTCACAATCACCCTGTATAGTCACGCCCATTATCTCCCAAAGAGGTTGGGCAGAAGTGTGCACAATTACACACCTACTTTTCACCAGTTAATAGGCTATTAAGTTTCACGTGGTAAGGGGTGAGGCTACCGCCGCTTTTTGAGCACATATACAACAATCATGCGACTGGTTTTCCTAACAACTATACAACTCCGACATTCTTCTAACGTTCTTAAAAATTTAGTTTCCTGTATTAGAAATAACTTAGTGCTTAGTTTTGTAACCTTATAGAATTACAATAAAACTTATTGTAATATAAGGTCATATTCTTACAATCTTTCATGGATTTATTATGCGCGGCTTCACTAGAATACATCAGCTGCATCTCCTTCCGTGCATGTCGTAAGAGTCGACTAAGGAACTCGCTATGCTAAATAGCTATAAGATCTTCTTTATGATCCTGTAGTTCTGTTTCTAGAAATGATCTTATTAAGTACATAACTATGTTGAGAGGCGTGCGTAGCTAACATGTAGACGGCCTTTTAAGAGAGTTTTAATATGACGTGGCTAACACAGTCATGATTTTTTTATGAGATTGGGTTTAGAATTAGAACAAATTGAGTAATATAGGGTGTGGGTCACAGCCAGGCAAATACTGAAATGCTGAACATCTTTGCTTTCCGCTCCAATTGTATCGGACGATCCTGTGACTAATTAAATGGGTGTATTGGTTATTGTGTGACACATTGCTGTTTTTTGGATCACTCGTGACTCACCATCAGGGTTGATCAGTTATTTGAACTATTTTGGAGGCAACTTTTTTTTGTAAATCGTCTTTTGGTAAAAAAAATATTTTGAAGTCATTATCTAAGGCCTAATTAAATGAACTAAACTATGTTTTTCCTGAAAATATGAAAAAAATGTCGGAAAATTTTGGAATTTTCCTGCGAAAATTTTCACTCTTTTCCGTCTTAGAAGTCTGAAGTCTTGGTATCAATATTTGCCTGGCTGTCACAAACACCTGTATAGGTAGGTATATACGGGTGTTATTTACCTTTTTAATATCTCAGATTAGCCTAAAAGTGAGCAAAACCACAGGATGTCACAGTGAATCATCGCTGTTGGTATATCCGTATCGAATTCAATAGTAGCGTTGTTTTGGCTTAGGTCATATCTACTCAACAGACACCAATTGTGGAAATTGAAAGGGTTAGTGAGGACAAAGTTGTAACACCTTTTCGGTCCGATTATGAAATAAACAAAACCGGTGTCCCCCAAGGCGTCTTGGGTCCAATTCTATTTCTGCTCTATATAAATGACTTACCGAAATTTACTGACCACCAATGTGTGATGTTTGCTGATGACATTTCAATAATAATTAATTCTAACTATAGTTTTGACAATTTAACATGCTATGAAAATGACATAAATAATACTATTATAAATGTAATTGAATATTTGGACATGAATAATTTAAATGTAAACATATCAAAAACTAAATACGTATGCTTTAATGTGAGGGGACGTAAGGAAATTATCTGAACCTTTATAACGGTACTACCATTGAATCAAACAAAATAACATTTTTAGGAATAACTCCAAAGCAAACTTTAAAAGATGTAGATAGAGTTTGCAGCAAAATTAATAGATTTGTTTACGTCCTTCGTCAGGTAGCTACTAATAAAACATCATAAATGTAACTTTGAGCGCGTATTACGGTTATGTGGCATCATTAACTGGGCTTTTGATATGGGGAAATAGCTCAGAAGTGAAACGAGTTTTGATAATTTGTGTAAAGGGCCATACGACTCATGCAAGCCTCTATTTGTCAAGTTACGAGTTCTAAATGTGCCCTGTATGTATATTTTGGAAAATATTTAAATATGTCAAAAAAATCCTACATTATTTAAGAGGGCCCATGAGGTGTATCCAAGGAATACCAGAAACCGTGATAGACTTGCAAGTGATTACTATCCAAAGACTTCACTATATAAAAAAGCTGTCTTCAATGAAAATATATAATAAAATTCCTAATAAATTTAAGGTAGGCTGTATTATGATAAGGAACTTGAGAGAGTGGCTGATTGATTGCTGTTTCTAGGTCAATGAATTTTTTGGAAAAAACGTTTTGCATGTAATGTATTTAAGCGGAATAGTAAGAACTGATATTAATATTATTTAAGACCTTACTTGTACCTATTCTTGGCAAATAAACGATTTGGATTTGGATTTGGATAGTAAAACAAAGTTAATTTTATCTGCTGGGAAAAAACCCAGGCGCCTTTACTGTGGGTGAAAAAATTTAATCGCTTTTCTAGTTGGGTTCAGTATACAGGATTAATTTTAAAACATCAATAACCTCGCAAGACTAGGTAGCTACCATTATAAACAACAACATTTGTTCTACGAGTTTTGATAATTTGTCACATTTTATTTTATACAAAAATAAATATCAATTAATATTACCTCTGAATGTTCTTAAGTCTGTACATACTACTGAGGCGCGTGCGATTGTGGGCGTCAACCTTTTCGTATACCTACGAATGGAACATAGACTTACAAATGTCACGACAGTACAATAAAAGCTTGGAAAATCATTTTTAATTAATGTATTGAGTTATGATAGAACTCGTAGATCAAATGTTATTGTTTATGATTTTAGCTTCCTGTTAACGTCCTGCGAGGTTATTGATGTTTTAAAGTTAACACTGTATAATATTGAAATATTAAGTTTTGTATATTCTAGGTATACAGCAGTACGATCACCACATCACATCAACCTATTCCAGTCCACTGCTGGATGTGAGCCTTCCCTAGAACACGCCACAAGGCTACTGCCATAGGGCGGTTTTTGTCCATAGTCACCACGCTGGGCAGGCTGGTTGGTGACAGTGTGCTTTCCGGACTATCTTATCAACACGGAAGGCACTACTTACCTACCGAAAACCCTTAATCTTAAAATACCCATGGACAGTTATATATTTATTTATTACACAGTTGAACCCTGAGTTAATGCCCGCAAACAGTGGTTGAATAAGATAACCATCACAGTTTGTTTTTTGAAAACAAGAGGCGTAACTGATGTTTGAATTATATCACCTACAGTTAAAAGATATGAATCACTTTTTTATAGTTTACTTTATAGCATCTGGTTAAGTTTAAAACTGTTCGGTTTTTCCTGCGTCAATTCTTATTAATTAGCGGTGGTTTGAGATTTTGCGGATTCTTGAAATCATTTTAATGCTTTTACTATACTTCATCTACTTGCGAATATCTACTTTCATCGATAACTATATTCAACATGGCGGCTATATTTATCGTATTTTGACAGGCTGAATGTCGATAAATCGGTTTATCATATCGTGATTCGCAGGTCATGCTACTTGAGCTGTGATCACAAAGATGAGTTAACAGATCAGTTGTCAGTGTTTTACATGATACACTTTGGAGAGTGTGCGTGGGAACTTCACAATACAGTTCCACCAGCCCCTTTTCACCATCGGGATACTAGACGCAGACTAGCGTATCACCCTTATGTTGTTGATATCCCACCCATCCGCACCAAACGTTATGCTAACTCGTTTGTAATGCGAACGGCTAAGGAGTGGAATGCACTTCCTGCCGATGTATTTCCCGAGCACTACAACATTGGTCTCTTCAAAGCTAGAGTGAATAGGCACATTCTAGGCAAACATGTACCCTTAACATCAGGCACGATGGCGGTCAAATGTTTGCCTAGCTAATTGTAAAAAAAAAGATTCAACTTAATTACTTTAACTGGTGTTCGCCCACTTCTTCAATTTTTTCCATTTCTTTATTAATAATTTTATAAGCTAGATCATTGCCTGAGAGAACGCCCCATAGCTCCTTAGTCGACTCTTACGACATGCACGGAAGGAGATGCAGCTGATGTATTCTAGTGAAGCCCCGCATCAGCACAGGAGTAAATAGTAACGGATGATACAAATAACTATTACGTCACATGTTATTGTTGTGTCACAACTCTTGCTCTCGCTCTGACGTCATCTTGTGTCCTCAAAAGGCGGGCTTAATGCCTCAAATCCTGTTAATGTAGTGCCGTGACTTATTCAGATTAACTGCGGTCAACAGTGAGTCGGGCTAGCTGGAGTATTGTTCCGTAGGTTATTTTTGAGCCATGAATATTTGTGTATTCTTACATTTGGTGTAGTAGGCAGTGGCCCTGCCTGCAGCGCCATAGGTCCTGGGTTCGAATCCCGATAGGTGCAAACATTGATATGATGAATATTGATGTTTGTTTCCGAGTCATGGATGTTTCTATACTTATCTATGTATTTATATACCGTTGCTTAGTACCCACGACACAAGACCTTATGGATCTTAATGTGGGACTAGGTTAATGTGTAGTGTAGTGTGTGAATATTTATTTGTTTATTTATAAGTATGTGTAGCTACTTCACATCAGCTTATTGCAGCCCACTGCTGGACGTAGGCCTCCCCCAGACATGCCACAAATTATATTCTTAGGCCTCCCGATATTATAATTTGGTGTAGTTGGTAGAGAATTAGAGACATACGAGTATGATAGGTATAATGAATATCTTTTTTATTTTTCAAGGATGTTTCTATAATTATCTATGTATTTATATCCTGTTGCTTAGTACCCACGACACAGGAGCTTAGAGATCTTGAGTGAGGCTAGGTTAATGTGTTATGTAAAGTGTGATTTTTTATTTTATTGTTATTTACGCGTACCCTTGAGAAACCTTCAGTCTTATGTTGAGAAGTGAACGCATTCCATGCACCTACGAGTTTCGTCTTCCATGTATAGTTTTTAAGTTTGGCTTTAGTTTTGTAATTAATAAATTGTCATCGTAAAACGTCTATACCTACATTTCGTATTATTTTATGAACTAATTCCCATTAATATCTACCTTGTATCTACCTAATAATTTTCTTCATTTTCATCATCTTGATATGAAATATATATACTATATATATAGGCTTATATCTGAGCCGAGGGAACTCTAAAACAAAAGAATGCGCTTAAGATGGGCTTCTCAAAATAAAAGATTATGGCTCCAAATTGATGTGCTAAAATTTATGAAACTATTTTGTAACAATAGCATGATATACATACCTACAAGTAGATTGATAAATAAAATATACCTAATGTCCAATAAGATAGAAGTAAAATTAAGTACAATAACGTCAGGTAAAGAGTAACCTAAACGCTAGCAACTTTGTGCACTGATTATTTATTTATTCTATACACAGTCGTGTATATGTCGAAGGCATATTGTAAAACACGCCCTATTACAAAACGACTAGGCATTTTGAATAGTATGAGAGAAAAAATTCCTTTTAGCACTTCGCCGGTCGCTGCAGGGACATGCTCGCTACGTTATCTATGCTCGCTACGCTCACTCGACTCGTGCGTTGTTATTTAAACAGGTCTAACATAACCTAACCTAATTAATTAAGCAGACCAATTGCTAGAAGCCAAATTGTCTCGCTCCAAAACCCATACTATTCAAAATGCCTAGTCGTTTTGTAATAGGGCGTGTTTTACAATATGCCTTCGACATATATACGAGTGTGTCACCTATTATACAGGATGTTTTTTTGTGGCCACCATTAACGAAGGGTACATACTCTTTACATCAAATAAAGTAAGTTTATGCCAAAAAAATGCTTTAATTTTATTTTTTTAAATTTCTAGATCGTGCGAAATTTATAGTGTCTAGTTTTTGTTAGTTTTTTTATAGACAGATATTAATTATTTTTCGTGAAAAAATCCTGCTACGCGCGTCTATGTGCATTTATGCAGAAAAACGCAGTCCATTTACTCAACTTTGGACCCTAATATTTTGGAAACCAGACACTTCCCAGGTATGCTTCCATGGAGAAAAATGATCGTGATGATGAGGAGATTCCGTAGTTTTCGGGAACGTTGACGACCAAAAATCATCCTGTATTGTTATAGATACTTTTCACAGGCTCAAAAGGGTATGTACCCTACGTACATAAAAACACCTCTTTTCCTACCGGGTAGGCAGTGATCACGGATCTTCACTTGTTACGATCCTGACACACCTCTTTCGCTTGTTCTACTTTCATGATATTCTTTATGTGCGCTCGTCGGTATAGGCATAGAGGAATAATCTTATTCCTCTATGGTATAGGGTACTCTTGGCCTGACCTTTCTCTATATACCTACAATCAATAAAATACCGTTATTTTGTCTGATCTATTTTATTAAAAAAACAATATGCATATTGTATTATTATTTCGCAAGGAGCCATTTATATATATTTACATAATAATGCAGTTAAATGAGCCAACGTCGTGAATTTACGCAATTTTTCTAGTCTAACTTAGGGTTGCCAACCGTCCTGTTTTCCGAGGACATGCCCTGCTT
Source organism: Carposina sasakii (assembly GCA_014607495.2). NCBI lineage: Eukaryota > Metazoa > Arthropoda > Insecta > Lepidoptera > Carposinidae > Carposina > Carposina sasakii. The sequence goes on from CP053178.1 coordinate 5,736,218, forward strand.
TTTGGGGTGTCCTGGGCGGTTCTGGATAGTTTTTAAGCACCGTCCTGATTTTTAAAGTCCTGACACATTCGCTGTCAGCAGATTTTCTAAGGGTGTCGACGTCGGGTCAACGCCTAGTGCCACGGATGACGCAAATAAGCGTCAGCGTCACCTCTAGAAAGCCTAAAAGAAGCAAATACGTAGTCACCGGCACTGAATGTGTTAAAGACCTATGTTTTGAAATTCGCAATCGTATTGTCACTGGGCTGATACATACATACGTATAGTCCTGACGCTTTTGAATCTACTGTGAAAAATATTATCTTCTTCAAATCCTAGTTGCTTCCATGGAGAAAAATGACCGTGATGATGAGGAGATTCCGTAGTTTTCAATTTTCCTGTAGAGATGGCAACCCTAGTCTAAGTAGGTATATATATCCTTATATTATGAAGTTGAAGAGTTTGTTTGTTTGCGCGTGCCATCATTTGACATTCGATATTGTTGTTGAAATTCATCACGTGACTTGACGAACGCGCGAAGGCTTTCTATTGCCTAACGTGCCGGGGCGACGAAACTTTATCGATTCGATCGAGAAGAAATATAACTTTGTCGATAGCGTGAACGCCAAGTTATCGAAACATATTTTGCACCAATACGCTTACAGCTAACGAACGCGCTAAATAAATAAAGACTTTCTGCTACATAGAGGAAACGTTTTGAAAATTTTGTTACTAGCGAAGTTCGCAAAAATTGTGGTTCAAAAGGTTAAAAACATTTTTGTATTAGCTGTGGTTTGTAAATGTATAGATATTTTGATTTTCTTAAAGGCATCATTTTCAATCGTTTTAAAAGGCCAAAGTGAATCTTCTGTGAGTCACATTTTCACTAAAAATAACTAGGTTATATTTATTTCGTGCAGTTTTAGCAGACAGAGTCGCGGGTTTTATATGATATTTACTGGATATTTATTAGATCTATAAATGCTGTAATAAAACTATTATATGAATTTATTATATCGATTGGCTATTAATGATAGATTAATATTATTTGTCAATATAAATAATTCACAAGCAATTATTTTATGTGAACTATTTTCCCGGGATAAAAAGTAGCCTATGTGTTAATCCAGGGTGTCAGCTAACTCCGTACCAAATTTTATTAAAATCGCTCCAGCCGTTTTTACGTGAAAGAGTAACAAACATCCATCCAAACATTTATCCCGGATAATTTCGACATTTAGTTTTTTCTGCAGTCCACGCGGACGACGTCGCGGGCGTCCACTAGTTTATCATATTAGTAAGATCTAAAGACATGGCTGACGGATCAACGCAAAGTCTAAACTTCTGATCGTAGAGACCTAACTCTTGAAGGGTGTGTTTCTTGTATGACGTAGGCAAGGATTTACCAAAATTCCCACGGAAACGGGAAGTTATAGGTATCCGTAAAATTATAAATAGTTGTTAGTTTATCCGATATAATATACTGTGCTGATGCGGCGCTTCACTAGAATACATCAGCTGCGTCTCCTTCCGTGCATGTCGTAAGAGTTGACTAAGGAACTCAGGGCCGGTATCTCTCAGGTGACATGCTAGCAATTTGCTAAGCTAAACGTGCCAGTAAGGTCTCCTTTATTTTCCTGCATTTCTGGCTATCTCATTCCGGGAATACTTATTATGTATCTTGTCCATTATTGGTGAGCTGTGTGAGTATTTTTAATCCTCATTTAAAAAACCAGAATGGATGATTTCGTTCTTAAGATGATACTAAGTATTTGAAGTATTAGGTATGTCGATAAGTCATTAAAATATTTTTGTGGTTTTCCTTTCCATAATAGTCATAGCACAGGTCCGGGTTTGAAAGTATGCGGATACCAACGTAGTCTTCGTCTTTAGCCTATTGCAGTCCACTGCTGGACGTAGGCCTCCCCCAGGGCACATGATAAGGCTACCGCCATAGAGGGGTTTTTGCCAGTGACGTGATTATGTTTTTGCCCATAATCACCACGCTGCTCGCTGGGCAGGCGGATTGGTGACCGCAGTGTGATTTTTGGACTATCTACCTAATGTTGTCAGCATGGGAGGCATAGTGCATAAAGTAAATTTAAAAACCGGCCAAGTTAGAGTCTAGTCTTAAGGTTTCCGTAGGTCCTCTATCTATAAAAATTGAAAAAATGCGTCTGTATATGTATGGGAGACTCCCAAATACATACCTACATTAGTCACACCCATTATCCCACAAAGAGGTTGGGCAGAAGTGTGCAAATTAATGCAGTGGTTCCCAAAGTGGTCCAGGTGGACCCCCAGAGGTCCACAGGAGACTCGATGGGGGTCTACGTTGGCGTGAAAAAATGAGGGTTCACATTTAATTTGTATGTGATGTGGGCCTGTAGGGGGTCCAGGGGGTCCACCAGAACCAGATAACTTTTGAAAAGGGTCTATGAGGAATAAAAGTTCGGGAATCCCTGGCCTAATGTCTCACGTGGTAAGGGGTGAGCCTACCGCCTTCCTTAAATATTTATTATATTATGTTTTTCTATACTTACGATGTAAGCGGCAACGGAAATACATAATCTGTGATGATTTCAACTGTCTAGCTACTCGTATCACTGTTCATGAGATACAGCCTAGTAAGCTGGGTCCCGATTTTACCCTTTGGGCATATCTAGGCTTTGGGTAAGGAACCCTAAAAACCTAATCGCTCTAAGTAGACTTTATTCATTAGACTTTATTACGAAAGCACTAAAACTTGATTGTGTTTTTTATTATTCGTAAGTAATTTGGTTTTTAAAACTACAAAATACCGTTACAGAAGGTTATTCACAGTAGTTTGGTGCAGTTCGTTAATTTTATCTTTACATTCTGCTTAATTTATGTAAATGATTTTTCTCACATGCTTGTGGTGCACCCTGCTATTTAACGAACGAGGCTCTGACGCTAAATAGCTTATAAGACCTATTTAGAATGGCTCGGAAACACTCGTTACTGGTCGCTACTATAGGGGTTACTATAGGTATGCAGGTATACTATTTATGCAAGAACATACCTAGATATCATAGGTACTCCGTGTACCTATGTATTTACACTTAATGTAATTTTGTACCTAGATAAATCATAGGTGCCTAGCTACTTCTATTATTTTTTAATTACTCATTTAATCCAATAACACAATAATAATAACATCGGCAAGGAAACCTCCACGACAGCTCAATGAGAGATTTACATAAACAATTCAATTGAATTATTGGTGTCGCAATCAATTTGGATGATCAGGCAAGCTAAGCGGCTCTGGGTCTGGCGGGGAACTGGATGGGTGACCTTTTTACTATACTACATTGTTAAGCTTTGTGCCGCGTGGTGTAGGCAGAATATTATAGCACCAATTCATGTCTTTTCGCGGGGTTTACAGCAGCGGGAGGTTGACAATATAGTCTGAAAATCACACTACGGTCACTAACCCGCCTGCCCAGCGTGGTGACTATGAGCACAGACTCCCCTGTGGCAGTAGCCTTGTGGCGTGCCCTGAGCCTACATGAATATTTTTTTATTTATTGATTAATGGTAAACGCCTTGTTTATTTACCTCATTATTTCTTTATTGTATTCTTATCTTCTTAACCAAAACTTTGGCCAGAACAGCAGTGAATAAAAATAAAAAACACGCAAAATAAGAAATTAAAATAATTTAATGCTAGACTTTTTTTTTTAATAATAAGTAACAACTAAAAATATACATCCAGGCACATTTTTACCACAATTTGTTTATTGCAATTATGATACATTTTATTTCTTTTAAAATTCGCACTAAAAGAGCTAAGCTTACCTATTTTAAAAATTGGTAGAATCATAGAGGAATAAGATGTAGACATAGAGTGCTAATGTCATACTAACAGTTTCGATGCACCATTAGACTTTTCGGTGCCTCGCAATTCCAGTCCTTGACACTTAGATTGCATTACTATACGTTACAATACACTAGTAATGTAGTACATTACTATACATTACACTAATAGAATCTAAGTGTCGTGGACTGGAATTGCGAGGCACCGAAAAGTCTAATGGTGCATCGAAACAGTTAGTATGACATTAGCACTCTATGTCTACATCTTATTCCTCTATGGTAAAATGAAAAATTCGCAAAAATATATTAATAAGGGCAGATTTTTCAAGACACAACTGGGAGCAATTCTTGAAAACTTTTGAGCCGGAACGTAACCACTAACGAACCGTTAACGAAATGCGGTGCGAAGCAATATATACCTACTTACTCTTTAAATATTAAAGTATATTGCAGGACGCATCGGTCGCGAGTATGACAGAATAAAAACAAATATCTGTCTCGTGCTGAAATGTGTCTAATTACATCGCTGTAAAGTAATTATTGCTTTGTTCTGAGCGTCTACAACGGTTCCGTTTCGGCTTCGTTCCAACTCGAGACATTTCGAGAATTGCCCCCTGATGAATTTTGGTGTTGCCTTTCTCTAAATCTACATCAATATTCAGGGTGATTTTTGGTCGTCAACGTTCCCGAAAACTACGGAATCTCCTCATCATCACGATCATTTTTCTCCATGGAAGCATACCTGGGAAGTGTCTGGTTTCCAAAATATTAGGGTCCAAAGTTGAGTAAATAGACTGCGTTTTTCTGCATAAATGCACATAGACGCGCGTAGCAGGATTTTTTCACGAAAAATAATTAATATCTGTCTATAAAAAAACTAACATAAACACTAGACACTATAAATTTCGCATGATCAAGGAATTTAAAAAATTTTTTCAAAAAAAAAAATATTTTTTTTTTCCCAGCATTTTTTTTGGCATAAACTTACTTTATTTCATGTATTGAATACGTACCCTTCGTTAAAGGTGGCCACAAAAAAACACCCTGTAGAGACAGCATCAACTTTATCCTTTACTCTACATTGTGCTCGAAAAGCGGCGGTAGGCTCGTCCCTTACCACGTACAACTCAGTGCTGACTGCACGGGTGGGTAATTAGCAAGCACACTTCTGCACCACCGCCTTAGGAATATCGGTCGTACTAATTATGTAGGTTACCTACAGCTAAACAAAAGGTACATGATAGGTATGGACTTACTTCATATTTGCTAGCTAACTGGCTTTTCTTACATTCATCATCATCATTTACAGCCCTGAGAAGTCCACTGTTGGACATAGGCCTCCCCCAACAACCTCCACTCCGACCGGTCGGAAGCAGCCTGCATCCAACCGACGCCCGCAACCTTGACCAGGTCATCCGTCCACCTCGCGGGTGGCCTTCCCACGCTGCGCTTGCCGATACGTGGTATCCACTCTAGAACTTTCCGACTCCATCGGCCATCAGTTCTTCGAGCTATGTGCCCTGCCCATTGCCACTTCAGCTTGCTGGACCGTTCAGCTATGTCGGTGATCTTTGTACGTCTGCGGATCTCCTCATTTCTGATTTTCTTACATTGATATTTATTATTTACATAGATACATATAATCACGCCTTCATCCCTTACGGGGTAGGCAGAGCACCAAGGGCCGATAGGACCACGTGGTGCCATTATTTATGTTTTACGATACCCATTATTAACCTCGCACAACTGTATGTAGTTTAGAATAGACAATAACTTAATAAGGTAAACTTGGCTCTTAGATAGTTTTCACGTCGCTTATTATTAGACAATTTAAAATCGTTTATCATCGACGTTCGTTATCGCATTGGTTTAAGTTGTTAGTTAGTTGGTTCAGATAGAACTACATGGAAAACCATGATGCCAATAGCGTTGGAATATGTATTTATGGTTGCATCAGGTGCTTGTGACTTGACGAACGCGCTATGAAATTGAAGGTTTTCTATTGGTGCAAACGTGTTAGTGACAAATCTCAAACGATCCGTGAAATATCTATAATGTAACTTTATTTAAGACTCTAGTTTTCACTAAAGCTGCGTTTCCGCTGAGGCGGAGCGGAGAGGTAGCGGTGCATGAATTGACCAATCACAGCATGACGTATGCTCTTTCTGAGGGATTGAAGAGATTCCGAGCTTAGTGATTGGTCGATTCATGCACCTTAGCGGTCCTCTCCGCTCCGCCTCAGTGGAGACGCAGCCTTAGGGCCGACATTTTCAAATGTCAGATAGAGTAATGTTCATGCTGTCTCTGTCATCATTAAGTTTTAGAGAGAGACAACATCAACTTTATTCTTCAAATCTATGCAATATTTGCAAAATCAGCTTTAAAGTATATAATAATTAGGCACATGATAAAGGCACTATGAATATTCCATGTTTTTACAGTTTACAAAGGAGCAAGATAAAATATGATTTTAGTTAGTGTTTTAGTGAGATTTTCTTAGCGGTCGATTTCTATGACAGACTATATTTAGTACTAGTGGACGCCCGCGACTCCGTCCGCGTGGACTACTGTCGAAATTATCCGATATAAAAACATTTTCCCGGGATAAAAAGTAGCCTAAATGTTAAGTGGGACCTGTCAAAATATATTCCTGAAAACTGCATCGAAATCGGTTCAGCCGTTTCTGAGATTAGCGTGCACAAACGCACAGACAAACCGACAAAAATTCCAAAAATCATCGTTATGGGTACTATTGCGTTGATAAAGGTCTCCTATAATATTTTTTCTCATATATCTTCCATGTACAGACAGCGATCCGTTACATTTTTATTATATGTATAGATAATTTAAATAAGTTTATCCCGAAGGATATACTTTGAATTTTCTACCATTTCGGAGGGAAACAATTTGGCTTTTGGCACTTTGTCTGCTTAATTAATTGGGTTGGATTATGTTAGATCTATTAAAATAACAATAATAACAAGCGAAGTACTAGAAGGAAAATTTTCTTTCATATTATTCAAAATGCCTAGCCGTTTTGTAATACGGCGTGTTCTACATTCACAGGTTTCACTAGACTCAGTTGCAAATACTATATTTTTATTGCAATCGAAGTTAAAATTTAAACTCATATAGAAATCTCCCACAAAATAATTTATATTAATGCAGTCTTGTAAAAAAATCAGCCTCTAAGATAGTATGCTAGATATAATGATAACTATAATAACATAGTAGGGAATGTTATATTTTCTTTTACACATACATGTATCTGAGATTCATTAATATATAAATAAATATGTTTTGTCCAAAACGAGATTACACTGTTGAAAAAAAAAATACATACATACAAAAAATATTCGCGTCGACCTAAATAACAATATAACTAAAAGTATGCATTACAATAATAGATATAAGGCACTTACTTTAAATAAGTATTTACAAATTTCGATGCATAGAATATAGTAACTGGGAATCGACATGAAGCCATTTTGTTTCATATATACGCCATCTATCGGAGGAAAAAGAAACTAGCACAACTTTACCACTTGTCAAGTTACCTCAATAAAGTTTGCTTATAGTGTCCACTAGATGGCGCCTAATGAGTGCATAAGGCATCCTATTTAGAATCTAAAGCACACTATGCTGCTATTATAGAAGTAAAATAGAACCAATATAGTATTATTATTATAAAAAAACATCATATAGCAGTGCTATTACTTCATGGCATACATATTATTTAATTAATTTAACGAGTTAAATGTATGGAACATATGGCTAAGTTACAGTTAAAATATTATTTGTACAATTAAAAGTTAATAACCACTAATTTTTTTAACATTCCTCATACATATTTCGTTTTATTTTTATTCAGCGCCACCTAGTACTCAACGTTGTAAACTTACAGCGTCATCTATGTTTCCATAACCAATACTGTTTTACATGCCACATATACACACGCCTGTGTTCCCACCAAAATGGTGTAGACAGAACTGCAAGATCAAGAAGGAGAAAATACAGCTACGTTTAGCAAAACGAAGACAGGTAAAGGATCGGTGACAGCTTGCTAGTTCATCACCTGAGGGAACGCCATTGTGTCCTTTAGTAAATACTTACGAGATACAATTATGTTGAATGTCACTTCCAAATACATAATATAAGCTCGAAACATCTGGCCCCGGTATACTAAACGTGGCTGCAGGATCCCCTTAGCGTTCTGCAGTTCTGGCCACCTCATTTTGACCTACACATCCGTATATAACTCGAAAAACCACTTTTAAACTAAATTCGCACTAACAACTAAATTCAGTCTACCGCAAGCGCTTGCAAATCAAAACAGCGCAATCTATCTTTAACAGCATGAATTAACACACTACGCGTGTAACAGCGCCATCTGCTTTCAAAAGCACGAACTACACAACAAATGTGTAGAACAGCGCCATCTATTTTTAAAGGTGCAAACTACACAACCAAGCTGGTTGAACCAACACGTGAAACAACGCTATCTAAGCACGAACCACGTAATCAAAACGTATAACAGCGCCATCTATCTTCAAAAATGCGAACTACGCGACCAACTCGCGTAGCTTATTCTTCAATACTCGAATGCGTTTGTTAACCGCGCTTTTATAGTTAGTTTTCTCGATGTTTCTATTCAATCCCTTGCCTTTACCTCGCATTCTTTCATGGAACAACTCGTAGAAATCCGGTAGTGGGGTGTCTATAAGGTCGAGTGGTATAGTTTCGTCGGGCGACTGGAGTTGCGTCGTCGACTTGAGTCTGTGGAACTCGGCCATGTTTTGTATGAAGTGATTGAACATTGCCGTCTCGGTGAACCACTCTAGGAAGTATTGGTTTTGTTTTGGCGTCGCGTTCTTTACGTAGGTTTCTTTCTGCAAAATAAGTTCTTTCTTTCTTTATTCTTTATTGCACATACACAAAGTTATTTGTTGGTTAAATAAATATTAATGTAACTTTACAATAAATAAAATAAACACATAAGAGTGCTTCTATGCTGATCTGGGAGTGAAAAAAAAAAAAATACTACAGCTGCTTCTTCCCGGGCATACTGTACAAGTCAGTAGAGGGACAAGAGGGTCTTGGTGTTTTGTAGGCGATGGGCTGACCACCTGTCACTACTAACCGAACTTGTACATCTCAACTATACCCTCAAAATTGGTCAGAAGTGGCACCATGTGGTTCTATCGGCCCTTGGTGCTCTGCCTACCCCGTAAGGGATAAAGGCGTGATTATATGTATGAATGTACAAAAGAGTGAAAACGGCAGTGATTTCATAATTTGGTATAAGCAAAGTCGAGCCTTATGTAAGATTTAAGTTAAAAAAATGTGGTCAAAAGCAGTTATCACGTTTAGATTCGATTTCTTTCTCCGGTCGTGTCGGCTTTCCGTCAGAGTGCACCTGTGTTTGCGCACACACTTGTGCACTATAATATCTCCTGCGCACCTGGCAAATCTCCGATCCAATCTCTAGATTGGCCGCCATGACCGAAATACGGTCGGTAACATTTATTTATTTATATTACTTACATCAAAAATAATGTCTCCTCTGCCCATATCTCCGTCCTTTCTATCTCCCACCGAGAAGTATTTGGAGAAATCACCCAGGATGTCTACAAAGAATCTCAGAAACGCCTCCGATATAAGAACATTCCTAGAAAAGAAAGAAAATATAGCATAAAAATAAGAAAGATACAGGATGATTTTTGGTCGTCAACGTTCCCGAAAACTACGGAATCTCCTCATCATCACGATCATTTTTCTCCATGGAAGCATACCTGGGAAGTGTCTGGTTTCCAAAATATTAGGGTCCAAAGTTGAGTAAATAGACTGCGTTTTTCTGCATAAATGCACATAGACGCGCGTAGCAGGATTTTTTCACGAAAAATTATTTATATCTGTCTATAAAAAAACTAACATAAACACTAGACACTATAAATTTCGCACGATCAAGGAATTTAATTTTTTTTTCCCAGCATTTTTTTTGGCATAAACTTACTTTATTTCATGTATAGAATACGCACCCTTCGTTAAAGGTGGCCACAAAAAAACACCCTGTATATACATACATAGATTAATGAATGTAGGTACCTATGTGTTTTTTAGCGTATTGTTTTTCGCTTTTCAAGATCCGTTAGTGCCACCCACAAATTATGTTCATAAGTTACCAGGTTAGCTGGTAGAGAATGCCTTGCAAGGCATTAAGCTCGACATTGTACATAATGTTTTTTTTTTTGTAGTATAATAAAGAATTTTATCTATCTATCTACAGGATGTAACAAAAAGGGTATGTTAAGCGAAAAGCTACATAAATAGCCCACTGTAGAGGACCTTTCCACAAAATTTCAGACTCGAAATCACATGTTCATTTTCCCCGATAGTATGGAGAATTTTTAAATATCTCAGGAATTTTCATACAATCTTGAAAAATAAACATGTGATTTTGAGTCTCAAATTTTGTGGATAGGTTCTCTACAGTGGGCTATTTACGTAGCCTTTCGCTTAACATACCCTTTTTGTTCATCATCATCATCTCAGCCTATTGCAGTCCACTCTGGACGTAGGCCTCCCCCAGGGCACGCCACAAGACTGCCATGGGGGTATTTGCCCATAGTCACCACGCTGGGCAGGCGGGTTACCCTTTTTGTTACACCCTGTATATTCATAATTCACATGATTATTTTTCTAGCGCCTCCCGTGTTGACAACATAGTCCAAAATACAAACTGCGGTCACCAACCCGCCTGCCCAGCGTGGTGACTATGGGCAAATACCCCCCATGGCAGTCTTGTGGCGTGCCCTGGGGGAGGCCTACGTCCAGCAGTGGACTGCAATAGGCTGATGATGATGATGATGATTTTTCTATTAAAAACAATCCTGTGCTAATGCGAGACTTCACTAGAATACATCAGCTGCATCTCCTTCCGTGCATGTCGTAAGAGTCGACTAAGGAACTCAGGGGCGTTCTCTCAGGAGATAAGCTAGCAACAGATACATACCTATATATGTAAAAACATTCTATAGCTTATAATACCTATTAAGGATGACTCGGTGACATTACGTGGATACGTCACTAGATAGTTGTATTTGTGCCCGAAAAGCGGTGGTAGTCTCACCCCTTACCACGTGGGACTTGATAGGGTAACTGGTGAAAATTGGGAGTGTAAATTGCACACTTCTGCCCTATCTGTTTGGGGGATAATGGGTATATTATGTGTAATAGCATACCTTGTTTTCGTGTCATCAATCTTCTCCTTATTTTTTATCGTCTCCATTTGCAGTGTAGTTTTGAGGGTTTTATAGGCAGACGTCGGTAGAATAGTTGCTTCATCGCCCTGATAGAATAGCACCTTCGATGGCAGTGTCAGATCTACTAACATGCCCTGAGGAGAGAAGAGATTTTTGTAGAGCCCTATAGAGTAATTCCTATGTTAGATTTCGGAACTAACATTATTGTATGTAGTGACACAGCTGCTTCTCTTCCCGGACATACTGTACAAGTCAGTAGAGGGACAAGAGGGTCTTGGTGTTTTGTAGGCGATGGGCTGACCACCTGTCACTACTAACCGAACTTGTACATCTCAACTATACCCTCAAAATTGGTCAGAAGTGGCACCATGTGGTTCTATCGGCCCTTGGTGCTCTGCCTACCCCGTAAGGGATAACGGCGTGATTATATGATGATGATGACACAGATAATGTGATTATCCCAAAAAATTATTACATCTCAGATAATTTCAACAATATTTTGTTTTTTTTACCTCAAAAGGAAAAAACGGAACCCTTCTGTTGTCCGTCTGTCCGTCCGTCTGTCAAGAACCTTTTTCTCAAAGCGTGGAGGTATGAAGCCTTCTCTGTCCCTTGAAGTAAAAAATCAAACTTCTAAGCCAACGCAATGCAAATTTTCGACAATCAAAACCTACAGGGTGCTTCCCGTGAACTCAGAATCTTGAAATTTGGTATGAAGCAACGTGATAGATAAAGGAAAAATTACGAAAACCATAAATTTTTAGTTACATCACATAATATATTTTTTTTTAATAATTTTAAACTTACTACCCATTTCCTCATAAACGCGTAGAGGTATTAAATTGAAATTCATCCAAATTCACATAATACCTTTAAGTTTCAGTCAACGCAATCAAAAGAAACAGCAATTTAAGCTGCATATTTTGAAACTCGCAAGTACTTCAAAACCTAAAGGGTACTTCCAGTCGACCTAGAATCTTGAAATTTGGCATGAAGCAACGTTTTATAGCACACATAAAGGAAAAATTCCGTTAAATTTTTAGTTACATTACAAAATATATATTTTTTAATAAATATAAACTTATTACTTTTTTCCTCATGAACGCGTGTATTGTCGTAATGAACGAACTTTGTAAACCTTGCAGGTTTGTACGGAACCCTCGGTGCGCGAGTCCGACTCGCACTTGGCCGGTTTTTTCTTCTTCAGTTTAAAGAACAAGTGCACAATTTGAGACCCAAAATCTGTTTAGTTGTTTATGATTGAGTTGTTTATGATTTCTCCACACTGTCTGAAAAAATAAACGTATGATTTCGAGTCTGAAATTTTGGGAATAGCCTCTCAACAATGGACTATTTAAATAGAATTTTGCTTCCTGCTTCACCCTGTATACATGGGCCAAACAATAACTAGTGGCCCGGTGGATGCGCTTCCCTTTTCACCAACCCCACACTCACATTATACACATCTTATCTTACTTACTTAAGTTTGTAAGTATGGATGGATGTTTGTTACTCTTTCACGTAAAAACGGCTGGAGCGATTCTAATAAAATTTGCAATGGAGTTAGCTGACACTCTAGGTCAAGGGTTTAACCGGCGGCCCGCGGGCCGCATCCCCGCGCTTGCTTTCTTGGGGCCCATAGTTGCATTGAGCACCAAATTATTTGACTGAATTTGTTTGCCGCCCATTCAATATTTCAGTCGAAGATATCCCTGAAGAAGTTCAGATGGAATGATAGAATTACAGTGCACTTCTTTGAAAGACCAATTCAATTTAGAGGGTATAGTTGAGTTTTATTCAAAATACATCCCTAGTTCGGTTTTCCTAAAATTAGAGATAGCACTGAAAATGACATCTCTGGTGGTCAGCCCATATCTTTGCGAACAATTATTTTCTACAATTAAAAACGTAAAGTCAAGGCATGGACCAGAATCACCGATGTTCATCTTGAAAATGTTTGAGAATTGCACGACTCTTAGGGGCAGATATTAATAAATTACGTAAAAAAACAATGTCAAACGCTCATGATAAATTTTCTAGTTTGTTAAATTAAGTAAGTAATAAAAACTTTAATGATTATATTATTGCTTTTCACTTTTATTTAGAATGAATGTTTTCCTTGTGTTAGCCCACCGAACCAATGAGTTTACTACCCTTGACTGAGTCGAAGACCCTTGCTCTAGGTTACACATAGCATAGGCTACTTTTTATCCCGGAAAATATTTTGTATTTCGACTTTTTGTTATTTATTTTCTGCAATCCACGCGGACGAAGTCGCGGGCGTCCACTAGTTATTACACAATACATATATTATTAACATTATAATGCTATCCTTCTCTCACCTCATCAATCCCACTAACGTCGCCGCTGACAAGCGTGGCGAGTATCGGTAGCGGTGCCTCGAGGATGTCGCGCCGAATGCTCGCCGGAATGCTCGAGATGAGCGGTTGTTGCCACACGAACGGGTACAGTATGCTTTGGAGAGCTTCCATACATGATGATAGTTGACTGCGGAATTATTACATACTTATTAATATATATATATATATATATATATATATATATATAATTATATATATATATATATATATATAATTACATACACGGACAGAAACAACATAGAACAAGGTAGAAATAGTTACAAATCAAAAGAAGTAGGTAGACAGACAGGTAGAAGAAGACATGTAAAGAAGAACAATAAGAAGAACTGTGTGCCCTGTTTGGAGCCCGGCAGTCACGTCCCCTGTACGTGCAACCGCCAAACAGGTACCTTTTCAGCTGGATGCTGATAAGGCTGAAAGGCAAAATAGGCGTGCGTCACTGGCGGCTCCTGCAATTTTTAAATGGGGGTTCACTTTTTTTTAATATGCGCTGCAAATTTACAGTTTGGAAACGCCGCGCGTCGATACCCTTATCGAATGAGATGATGCAAGTGCACTTCACTATTTATAATTAAAATTCGATGACCTAATGAAACACATTAAAGACAACCATATCGCGTTCTAACTCGGACAACGACATCTAGTGGCCGCGTACGCGAATATGTGAGCGGCGCCCCAGATAAGGCAATTTTTCGCAAATCTTCTGTTTCACGCGCCGGCCTATGTGGTATGTCTCTTTCGCAATATCTACTAGGAATCACCAATTTCGTTTCAAGCGAGATCGCTAGCGCTCCACTCGATAGGAGACGAATGCGTAGACACTATTGTAAAAATAGTAGAATTGAAAGATAATTATAAATATAGAGAAAATATAGATTGCATGTAATCTTCGTGGGTGGGAGTGCACCGCACCAGCGCTCTTTAGGACGAGCCGCCAGTGGCGTGCGTACCAAAGTAGCTTGGTTTTCCGCTACTAATAGTAATGAGGGATTTTCTGAGAACTAATTCTACAGCAAAACATATGAAATATCTGTCAAATAAACTCTGTTGTTCCATATATTTCAGTGCGGTAGTTATTCAAGTTTGTATAAAACAGCAGATTTTTTCATCACTTCAGAGTTGGTCCCATAGTTAAAGTTGTTTCTTTTTACGCACCTAGTCTCGTGTCAAAAATAAACACGTAAAAACACCTTAAATAAAGTGAAAGTATTAAGTAAAGTATGGCGTGTGGGTGGTGTTAGCAGAGTAGTATAACACCACCCTGTGTCTGTCCGTAGGTATCGTAACATTGAGGGTGGACAGCAGCGCCTCCCGTGTTGCCATAACAAACTACAAGCCTCACTTGCAGGTGAGGTCGACTTTGGGTGCCAAGGAAGGTCCGAACCCACTTACACCCCTGCTGTAAATAAAATGAAATGACAAACTCACCCCAGCATATCTCCAGCGACTATAACCTTCCTCTCCAACAGCATAGAACCGAAGACCTTAATCAGAAGACCAGCGCCGAGCGAGTCAAGTAACGTAGACAGATTGTGCTCGTCTATCCGTGGCTCTAGGGGACGCTTTATTCTTTTGTACCTGGGAAAAATTGGTATAATTATTGAAGTACTATTCTCATCTCATATATCTCACTCGGGTGAAGAATTTTTTCATTTTCTTTATTAATAATTTTTATGAAGTAAGTCATAGGGGATAATAGAAGTGTCAAAAGATTATAGATAAAAGTGTTTGGAGGTTGTTTATATATCTAAAGTTAGACACTATCTATATTTGACAGCAAAACTTAAGGAACATCTGTCAAATTTAGGCATGTTACATGTATAAACACTCACTATACATACATAATAACATTTTCCCGGAGGGGTAGGAGAGATCACGGATCTCCATTTGCTACGATCCTTAAATACCTCTTTCGCTTCATCTACTTTCATGAATTTTTCAACGCTCGTTGGTTTAGGGTTTCTCTTGACTGCCTTTCTTTAGAATTTCACCAATTTGATCGGTGAATCCGGCGAGGTCTTCAACCCTTCCATTCTTCTCATTGTAATTCTTTGTGAGTCTACTGTTCACTCATTCTCTCCACATGCCCAAACCACCGATCAACATACCCTTCCAATCTTCTCCCACTCCTCATAATTATACTCACACTTCTTATCACCTCATTTCTTATTCTATCTTTCAGTGACTCACACAACTTCTCAATTCTCATTTCCACTGCATTCACTTGCACTTTGATAGTTTTGGTTTCTGCCCCACACTTTCACTCATACAAATGAGTCGGCACCAAAACAATCCTCCATGAACAGCCAGACGTGCCGCTTCGACACTTTCTGTGCTACCATTTATAAGAATTAATGCCCCATTCACCCGTCCCAGCAACCTCCTTGTGTCAATATCTTTGTCATGCTTACCATCCCTTGTAAACAAAGTCCCCACACGAACTCAGTGCTCCAATCTTTTTCGCCAATTATTATTTTGCAATTGCCATTACCTCAGTAAAAACCTTCAACTTACATATCTTCATCCTTTTACTTTCAAATGATCATGCATTTTTGTTACCATCAACTCCTCCTCCGAAGACGCAAGCAAAACCATGTCATCGGCATAGAAAGGCATTTGACAAGTAACTCATTCATAGACCACAAACATCGTCTTTCAAACCTTGCAAACAACTGTCGCACGTAGTAAAGTTTATAGATTGAATAGCAGGTGACGCTACACATTTGTCTAACACCCTTTTCGATGGTAATCTGTTAGGACCCGTTTATTCTCACACAAGCTTTGAGTTCGTAAGGGATTTCAGTGCCCGAATAGAAGGCCACTCACTCCATACATAGGACAGAACTTCCAAGTTCCTTCCTCACAACTCTGTCATAAGCCTTCTCCAAATGTGAAAGCGCAATAGACCTTTTTAGAAACTTTGGTATACTCGTAAGGAAAAGACTGATCCGTACATGCCTTTCGAAATCCCGCTTGTGCATAATAAAACTCACTTGCGAAATTACCCGGAGCATATACCTATACCTATAGATATGTGTGTTAGAAATTACAGAAGTGTATAGTTTAGGTTTAGAGAAGTGCTTTAGAGATTATAAGTGTATATAAATTATAGAAATTCCTTGATAACTTTACGAACTTTGCTATCGCTTGTAATTTAGTATCTATTTAAAATATTTTATCTATGCCCTTTCTAATCGACAACCGATTGTTGTAGTTAATAGTGACCGTTTTGAATCTTGGTAGATACAAACGACGACATTATTAATAATATTGATGTTGGTTTGCGAGTGATGGATGTTTTTATATTTATTTATGTGTAGCAGAGCCAACTATCGGACGCAAGACAGAACAGCACAGTCCAATACTAGTACGCGATATAGAAGTCTCTCACGATGATTGGAATATATACACGGGCCAAACAATAACTAGTGGCCCGGTGGGGCCAGAAGCGCTCCCCTTTTCATCAACCCTACGTTTGTGTATTTATATACCGTTGCTTAGTACCCACGACACAATACCTTAGGGATCTTAGTGTGGGACTAGGTCATTGTTAATATTTGATTATTTACATACCTAGTTCCTTCTACAGCCATTGTCGCACGTTTAGGACAAGCATTATTGTTCTCAACATCAGAAATCTCCGAAAACCACACAGGTTTTGACAAATTGTCATTATCACTGTCAGTTTTGCTCACTTTACTGTCGCTTTTGCTTACTTTACTATCACTTTTGCTCACTTTACTGTCATTTTTGCTCACTTTACTATCACTTTTGCTCACTTTACAGTCATTTTTGTCACCACTGTCACTTTTGACAGCACTGTCACTTTGACTGTCTGTCCTAGAGCGTCGCAAATCGGGCATGGTTTGCGAGCTTCGACATGACATCTCTTTTTGACATTTTGACAGACTGTCATTTGGATAGGAGACGATGACCTCTTCGCCGGGGTTGGGGAAGTCAGAATCGAAGAGTTGCTGAAGGATGGAGTGGATTTCTGTGTCGGAGCCGCCGTGATGAGATTCTATTTCTTGCAATATCTGTAATAACAAATCCTTACTAATATTATCAATGCGAAAGTAACTCTGTCTGTCTGTCTGTCCGGCTTTCATGCTAAAACTACCGACAAACCGATTTAAATGAAATTTGGCACAGATATAGTTTATTTATACATAGGCTACTTTTTATTCCGGGACAATATATTTTACTCGAATAATTTCGACTTTTGTTTTTTCTGCAGTCCACGTGGACGGAGTTACGGGCGTCCACTAGTATAATGTAAAAGTAATGCGCGGCTTCACTAGAATACATCAGCTGCATCTCCTTCCGTGCCATGTCGTAAGAGTCGGCTAAGGAACTCAGGCGATGATCTGGCAACTTGTCCCTGATCTATGCTGGCCCGCTATGTTAGACATGGCAGTAGGAACTCTTTCTTGATGCGACGCCATTTAGAGGACACAGCCGTATGTATATTCAATCTTCTGTTTGTGTGTTTGTAATTTAACTCCTAAACGGCTGGACCAATTTCGATGACTTTTTTTTGTGTGTATTCGAGCGGTTTAGAGAATGGTTTGTATTCGGTCAACTATGTCTATCATTACCGCAAGATGTATCTATCTATCTCTCTCTTTGCCGCCGGCCATTATTCTGTTTAGATGTTTTAAGATTTGCTCCATCTCTTTAATTAATAGTGTGAATTTTGTGCCTAATTTACATTTATTTCACCGAATTACCCACGTTACAAGATATAACGGCATGTGTAATAGGGTATATGCATGAATTTTTTTATTTCATTTTTATATTCTAGGTAAAAAATAAATAAAGTTTGCCCTTGGAATGATGCCATCTAACTTTGACCGTTTTGGATTTACAGCAATTCAAAATTACGAACCGGCAAAATGTTTTTGAAACGCTCCGTTTGCTCCATACTAAAATGGCGAAGACTTTGACGTCATAATAGACAACCGTCTCAAATTAGTATGGGGAAAAAATGCAATCTTATTTTATACACGAAATATTTTATATTTTGTGTATTGTTGTCAATAAAAATTGTTTATTAATAGGTGCAGATATTAATAAAATATTTATTAAATAAATGAGATAATTCAAATGGGTAAAATTGTATGTTTTTACTTCTTTTATGTTGTAAATTTTTAAAACTTTTAAACTCCTGTAACTTTGGTATTTACTAACCGATTGATGTTATTTTTGCACTATTCGGTTTGTATCTGTAATATCTTTCGAATAAAGTATAAAAAATCTGTTTTCGTGTCCGACGCATATTCCTATTGTGTATGTAGTTATTACCTTATAATAGAAGCCAGGCGCGCGGTATTTCCCGATGAGGCAGTAACACAGAGGAAGACACACCGTGGCGCCCTCTGGTAGCACGCGACGGCAGTAACTGTAACAACAAGTAGAGCCAATAAAGAATAAAGGTACCTATAAGATAATGATGGCTTTCTCTAAAACTTCATCATAATAGAGAGAGACAGCATCAACTTTATTCCTCTGATAGGCTATCTGACGTTTGGATAAATATATAAATAAATAAAAAATCGCTAGCTTTTTCCTTTCCCTAACTAAATTGACCCATAATCACTTTCTCCTTTTCTCTAACAAACCCATAATCACTTTTCCCCTTTTCTATAACCAGACTTACCCGTATCCACTATTCTCCATACAATCACACATAACTACCCATAATCATTTTCCCCCTTCTCTGACCAAACTTATCCATAATCACTTTGCCCCTCTCTCTAACTAAATTTATCCATAGTCAGTTTTCCTCTTTCTCTAACCAAACTTACCCATAGGACCTTTCCCCTCTTTCATCAGTGAGTACAAGTGAGTAACACTGGGACCCTTTAGCTTCGGCCGACCACTCGCCTTTCCTAGTCGAGCTTAGTGTTTCAGGGAAGATCAGGTTTTCTATATGTGGCGGGACCTCCACCTGAAAATTGGATTTAAATTATAAGATTATCATCTTCCTGCCCTCCCCCTGATTACGTAAAAGCAATAGCAAATCGCGATAATTGAGAGTGTGTGCGTGCGTGCAACGAGCGCTCGGCGTCCTCCCGCGCCCCGCACCTCGCCCCGCCCCGCACACACGCACACACTCTCAATTATCGCGATCGCGCGGCTTCTGCTTTGCTATTGCTTTTACGTAATCAGGGGGCCTTATACCCATTATTAACGGAGTCGGCGCAATATGGTTACACTAACTTTTTTTGAGTAGGTATTGAATTGAGTAGAAAACTTTTTAGGAACTATTGATGATAGTAAAACACAAAAATGTGCCTAATAAAAAACCTAATGTCGTTCATTGCATGTCAGACACGACAAAATATGTAGGACTTATTATTAATACCTACCATTAACAACATGTGCAAATAAATATATTCATTGATTGATTCCTTCGAAATCTTTCTACTTCAAAATTATATGAGGTATATATCCTCTCCTGTATACCAAGATGATTTATAATACTTTTTATTTGTGTACATACAATAAAGAATAAATATATATACATATAATCACGCCTTTATCCCTTACGGGGTAGGCAGAGCACCAAGGGCCGATAGAACCACATGTAAACATCTTATCCTTTCTCTATTGTGACCGGGCCCTACTTCTGACCAATTCACGAACACAAGACACTTGAGGGTATAGTTGAGATGTACAACAACTAAAACCAATGTTTGTTAGTTAGTTGGTTCGGTTAGTAGTGACAGGTGGTCAGTTTTAATTGGTTTTCCCATGTATTTATGGTTGCGCCTACTGGCTTCTCGTTGCGAAGTGTCTTGTGTTCGTGAACACCAAGAGGGTATAGAGCCCTCTTGTCCCTCTACTTCAATATCTTATCCTTTGACTTTTTACCTTTACCTACAGTACAGTATGTCCCGGGAAGGCCTCCGCCAGCAGCAGCTGTAGTATTAGGCGGGTTGGTTTAACTTTTTTTTTTTGATTATATTATTCTTAAATATTAACAGAAATCATTAATCTATTTGACTCCAATCAGCAATCAGTAATATAAAAAAGCGGGTGGGGCTGTGTCGGGGCACACGGCCGTAGAAGCTTTTAAAGTTAAATGAAAACAAGATGGACGCTTTTTAAGTATTTTAATAAAAAAAGAACAGATAAAATACATAGCAAATGTTTATATATTTATTGTCACTTTCTGGTTATTTTAAATAAATAGCTTAGACAGGGGGCGTACCCGTGCGAAGCCGGGCAGGTTGTTGTATAGACTGTAGCCTTCCTTGAAATGGGCTATCTAACACTGAAAGAATTTTTCAAATCAGAATAAATAAAAATAAAATATAACAAATACCTACCTGAATCCCTCCCCCGCCGCCCCGCTACCCCGACACGAACTCACACGCTTTACGCACGGTCCAACATATAGAACCACATCAAGCCGACAAGCAAACACACATTAAATAGCCCCCGCTCTCTTGGTGCGAACGGGAGCGATATATCCACGCATCCCGTTTTCTCGTCCATGCTTTTGTCTATGTCCTCGTCTTTCGTAGACACTGTAGAGTCGTTTATGAGCTTCGAGTCTATGGTGTCCGATTTGTCCATGGTTTGGTTTAACGGGGACTGACGGAAACTCTTCCAAGACCTAAAAGGGGATAAGAGACTTATTTTGGAAAGCAACTTGTCATTGATCTCTGTAGCGGAGCCATCTATCGGATGCAGGAGAGAACCACAATCGAATGCAAATCCTAGAACGCGATATCGAAGTTTCTCACAATGATTGGAATATATACATGGGCCAAACAATAACTAGTGGCCCGGTGGGACCGGAAGCGCTTCCCTTTTCACCATCCCTACATCTCTAACATCTGACGGCGCCGTGCTAAACGTGGCTGCGGAATATCCTTTATGATTCTGCAGTTCTGGCTACCCCATTTCAGGAACACAGCCGTATCTATAATATGTTCATGAAAATAATAGGTCGCATCTAGCTTAACATCAGGCACGATGGCGGTCAAATGTTTGCCTAGCTAATTATGAAAAAAAAAAAATAGTGAAAAATCGACTAAAATGATTTTTCCCATACAAACATTCAATCCCTATGTTACCTTTTTAGGGTTAATTCGTCTGTATCTATTCCGTTTATCGGACCTATACATGATAACCAGGAAACCACCGTCTCGTAATTTTCTGTTATAGTCCGGGAGGTAGCGCTTGCATGATTTACAGAAATAATTTTGGGATACAGTGTTCAATGTATAACGTACTTTTACAATCAGTCATCTGATATCGAACGAAGCTAGTAGAACTATGACGGTTAGTCCGAGTTTGCACAGCAATGTAGTATTTAACAATAGTGCTGTGTTAAATCAACATCACGTCGCAGGTTATGGACCTATATTACTTGAATCATCTTGCATTTCAGGGTCAGGCAGTTGATGGATACAGCCATGCTACTATACAAATGATTTATGCCAAAGCCTCAGCTAGATCTAATAGCTCGTGAAAAATCGTCATGTTTCATTAGGACCCTGCCAGACAGGTACTTCCAATGAGTATGCATTTACGAGTTTTACCCCTCATCTAGCATCTGCTGAGGACTTTTTTTTATCACCGACTTTTTATAGCATAAATAATAACCTGAATATCAGTTTCATTCGACCGGAAATAAATGTAAATGTAAAATGTTGCATTTGCGTATTGTAAGCATGACGCCGTGGCTGGCACGCTCAATTCAATTGATGTCCTCATCTAAACTATCAATTGCACTCGATCGGCCTCGGTTACCATCAAAAATGCAACGCTACCTCCCGGACTCGTTATGTTCAAATACGACACAATACCTTAGGGATCTTATTGCTGTGTTGCAAAGTGTGCATATTTATTTACTAGCGGCCGCCCACGACTTCGTCCGCGTGAGGGGACATTGCACCCGTGCGAAGCCGGGGCGGTTTGCTATATAGCCTATAGCCTTCCTCGATAAGTGGGCTATCTAAAGCTGGAATATTTTTTCAAATCGGACCAGTATTTCCTGAGATTAGCGCATTCAAACAAACAAACTCTTCAGCTTTATAATATTAGTATAGATTTATCCGTCGTCACTTAGCTCATGCCTCGGAAAGCACGTAAAACCGTTGGTCCTGCGCCTGATCTCTCTCCGGTCGTGTCGGCTTTCCGTCCCATCAGACTATGAGAGTAACGGAATAGAGAGTGCATCTGTGTTTGCGCACACACTTGTGCACTATAATATCCCCTGCGTACCTGGCCAATCTATGTAGAGATTGGTCGCCTTGACCGAAATACGGTCGGAGATCATCATCATTTCATCATAGATTTACACGTTACCTGAAGGTAGAATATGGATTATCCTGCCTATCAGACTTGAACGAACAGATGGAGGTCTGGTGTCGAGTCCGCGTCGACTTTACGTTGTGCGTGTCGAGATATCCCACCCGAGACGACACTCGACGCACGTAATTCTTCCTCTTCTCCGTCAGGCTTTTTGTCACTTTTACTGACTCTGGAAAATAGAAGGAGAAATGTAATTAGTTGTATTAAGTTTTGTTTATTGTGAGTTGTCTTCAAGTATCCAGGTTAGCTGGTAAAGAATACCATGCATTAAGCTCGCCCTTGTATAAAAAGTTGTAGAACAATAAAGAATTTCATTTATCTATGTATAATTCAGGCCGCGTGGTGCCGGCAGAGTAGAATTCGTATCACCCCATGTCTGCCCGTGGGTATCGTACGAGGCGATTAAGGGTTTCCGGGAGGTGGGCAGCTCCCTCATGGCAGTCTTGTGGCGTGCCTTGGGGGAGGCCTACGTCCAGCAGTGGACTTCAATAGGCTGATGATGATGATGATGTATCTATGTATATATCTATGTGGTGACTATGAGCAAAATGTGCTACGTGTTATAAACTTACCCTCACTGGTAAAGTCAATGTTGTAAAATTACCTTCACAGGTAAACCCGTAGTGCTCTGTGTTGTAAACTTATCCACACTGGTAAAGTCAGTGTTGTAAAATTACCTTCACAGGTAAACCCGTAGTGCTCGCGTTTTATAAACGTACCCTCACTGGTAAAGTCAGTATTGTAAAATTACCTTCACAGGTAAACCCGTAGTGCTCATCCACACTGGTAAAGTCAGAGTGTTGTAAAATTACTGTTATACTATGCTCCGTGTTATACTTACCTTTACTAGTAGACCCGTAGTGCTCCGTGTTATAAACATACCTTCACTGATAAAGTCGTAGTGCTACGTGTTATAAACTTACCCTTACATGTAAACCCGTAGTGCTCCGTGTTATAAACATACCTTCACTTGTAGAGTCGGAGTGCTCCGTGGGAAAGCTTCCCGGACGATTGTCGTCCATGTTGCAGACCGCTGTTACTGTCTCGTAGATCTCGTTCATGAGGAGATTCAGCTGAAAAAGAAGATACGTAGGCTGTTATTGTTTGTTTTTGCCGGACTGCGCAAAAAGGAGCCGAAGCGGTAATTGCCCAGTAGCTAACCCGTGCGCCTTCCAGCGGGGAAGCGTAAGTTCGATCCCAGGGCCTGAACCAATGAATGTGAGTTAAGTGTTACTATGATTATCTGATAGATATCTAATCCAATGTAAGATTCTTTTGTTAATATGTTACTTAGTTTTGACTGTGTCGCTGGGAGCTTGCTTGCAATTTCTTCTTCCAAGCCATTGCTTATTATGCTTATTATGCTATTATGCTTATTGTTATTACTATTTCAGTGAAGTGTCATTACACTTGTGAAGGGTCCTAATGGGGATGTAAATAAATGTGGACTGTATAGGAATGCTGGTATATTTCAGCCGTTTCAGGTTACAATGTCCCGGACAGTGATTGAAATTAATTTTAAGATGCGCGTGCGATGGCGAATGCTGTGTTGGACCGTCTGCCGACGCGCCGTAGGTTGGCCTTCCTCCCCAGCGTCTCGTCCCGCGCGATGTCGCAATCGTGTCGTAGACAGTAATAGTAGAATCATGCCGTGTATCAGACCTAATGTTGGTTTCGCCATTGTTGGATTTCGTCTTTAGGCGACCTTAATTCTTATTAGCTCCACGTTAGTGACTATTAAACCCCGAATCGCCAACTTATGCCTGACAGACCGTAACAAATCGCACCTTGGGGTGGTGACCGTTGCCAAAGCAAAAGCTTTGCGATTTATTTTTTAAGTTGAATTCACCTCATTTTTTTTTGTTTGGTAGCGGTTTCATTTTGGGGTGCGAACATAGAAAGTAACATATAAAATGTAACATATAATAATAATGTCATTCACCTTTTCTCTTCATTTTGGACGGCATAACACACTAGTGCACCAGCAAACAAAAAGTTGACACTTTTTAGCAAAACCTAGTACTTATATAATACGGAACTAGACACTAATAAAATCACGGGAAGAAACAATTATATTTCTAAATGGCCCTATGCTAAAAGTGACTACAGGATCTCCTTAGTGATCGTGCAGTTTAGGCTACGGCATTTTGGGATAACATCCGTGACATATTTTCTTTTTTTTTTTGCCAACTGCAGAACAGAAAATATAGGTTTATAAACCACTCGTTACTAACTTTCAACACTTTTTCATTGGCTTAAATAGTTTAAGCCTCTTTAAAACTCCTGCACATATATTATATTTTTGACAGGTAAACCTACACTTTTTCACACAATACGCAAGTAAATTATTCACAAATAAATAATAAAAATCTTCATAACACATTAACCTAGTCCCAAAACTGCATCCAAAAACACGTAATTACAAAATGGCTGAATATTTTGAGAAAAAAAAAATTTTCGGCGTAAGTTTTTTACGCATCACATTATCACGTGTTAATCGGCTCGCGGCCGTTTATATTATACAACATATATAATTTAAAACATCGTGTTTCTATATGATAAGACTGTTTAATGTTTGGATGTATTCATATAGTAAAAAACAAGTAATCAGCTCCTGTGTCGATGCGGGGCTGCACTAGACTACATCAGCTGCATCTCCTTCCGTGCATGTCGTAACAGTCGACTAAGGAACTCAGAGGTGTTCTCTCCTTGGTTCGAATCCTGGTAGGTGCCATTATTAATATACTTAGTGAAGATCGACGTTTGTTTCCGAGTCATGGATGTTTCTTTACTTATCTATGTATTTATGTATCGTCGCTTAGTACCCTCGACACAAATCTCAGTGTGGGACTAGATTTTATTATTTCTTTTATTACGTATCTAGGATAGCATAAGACCGTCCAATAAGACATAACCTCCACTCATACCTATCTACCTAGACTATGTCGATTCCGATAAAAAAAAATTCGCAACCAGTGATGTCATTTGTAAACAAACATATCGATAAGATAGTGATGTAAGTACGCGGCAAATTATCGATAACCCGACACGGTTTTTTTACATAATTTTACAAATTAGGTAAGAGATTATTAGTGTTGTTTGGCCTAAAATTTAAAAAGTATTTTCTTCCGTATACAGTGACTAATTTAAGTCACACAAATTATGTATGTTATTACGTACTAGTAGACGACCGCGACTCCGTACGCGTGGACTGCAGAAAAATGTCGAAACTATCCGGGATAAAAACATTTTCCCGGGATAAAAAGTAGCCTATATGTTAAGTAGGACCTGTCACAATATATTCATGAAAACTGCATCGAAATCGGTTAAGCCGTTTCTAAGATTAGCGTGCACAAACATCGATCCGTTACAATTTTATTATATGTATATAGATATAGAAGATAGAATAGATATGGCCGACTCGTAGCTTCGATACGACTACGGGCCGATAAAAAAAAGGTTGCCTGTGTTGATGCGGGCCTTCACTAGAATACATCAGCTGCATCTCCGTCCGTGCATGTCGTAAGAGTCGACTAAGGTACTCAAGGGGCGTAACTTGTCTTGTCACTGATCTATTAAGTTTTCACTGTGGAGTAGGTGTAGGGTCTGATTAGCCTGATACTAAATTTCATGTTGCCATTTTGAGAACACAGCCGTGTATGTACACAAAACTAGGTAGGTAAAAATAAACAACTTTCACTATGGGACCAACTCCGAAAAAGTGAAAAAAAAAATCATCGTCTAGTCGTCCCGTAAGTGAACGCTCCAGTTTAGCATGAGACATAGAAAAAATATATAAGGTCTTTTCCCTAATTAGTGATTATCTTTTGACACGAAACTAGGTAGGTAAAAAGAAACAACTTTCACTATGGGACCAACGCCGAAATAGTGAAAAAAAAATCAGCTGTTCCATACAATCTTGAATAATTACTGCACTGAAATGTATGGAACAGCTGATTTTTATTCACTATTTCGGAGTTGGTCCCATAGTAAAAGTTGTTTCTTTTTACCTAACTAGTTTCGTGTCCAAAGCAAATCACTAATTTTGAAAAGACCTTATACACCACATTACAAAGGTCGAAAAGCAGGTGTCACGAACAAATTCCCGACATCTATAAACAACAAGATATTTGTCCTTAAATTAAACATTAAACATCGATAATGTTATTTAATGTTATTTAGCTGTCGGATCGGCGCAGTGACCCTGGCCGCTGAACCAAAGGTCCTAGGTTCGAATCCCAGTAGGGGGCCAATAATCAAGCTGTGGTAGCCCATGCGGCGGCAGACTCACAACGTGGCACTAAATAGGGAAACTGTATTGTAGGAAGTTCTTTGACATGTATCCCGCTGCCCGCTAGTTTTTTAAAAAGGTTCTTGTCTTGACAGACAACAAGGTAATCCTTTAAGGGTTCACAGTGACCCAATAGGTTCAGACCCGTTTCCAAATCATGGCATTTTCTATTTTTATCTATGTATTTATTAACCATGTACGATTCCAAGACCTTAGCCCCGCTAGGACTAGGTTAATGTGTTGTAAACAATGTAAATATTTACATTTTATTTACGTGTCCTCAAATTAAAACATCGATAAGTGTGTTGTTTAATTTTATCGATACGATTACATCACTATTTTGATAACACTATCAGACAGACTGGCACCGGTTGGTTAATTTAGTTTTTATGTAACTTATTACTGTGCTGATGCGGGGCTTCACTAGAATACATCAGCTGCATCTCCTTCCGTGCATGTCGTAAGAGTCGACTAAGGTACTCAGTGGTGTTCTCTCAGACGATGAGCTAGCTTGTCATTGATCTTCTACATCTGGCCTTGCTATGCTAAACCTGGCTGTAGCATCCTCGGTGATTCTGCAGTTCTATCTAATCCAATTTTGGTACAATATTGGGATAGCTATACCATAATTAAAGCAGCCTAGCCTGCTCTAAATATCACCATTTACGACCCTTGAGTCATGGCTGACGCATCAGTCTAAATATAGAGCCGAGCCCTATCGCAATAGCGTTAGGGAAGACCACTTAACTGTATTAAATCTACGATTTTGTATAGCGGAGATGTGTCAAAGGCATAATATTGTAGAACACTGAGGCTAGGCATTTTAAATAGTATTAGTCGGTCGCTACCGCGGTCTGCTATGGGTTTGGATGGAGACAATTTGGCTTCTAGCACTTTGTCTGCTTGATTGATTAAGTTAAGTCATGTTAGAAATGCTGAAGAGTAAACGCGCTAATATAATTTGAAAAATTATTTCAGTGTTAGATAGCCCATTTACCAAGCACAGTCTAACCAACCTGCCCGGCTTCGCACGGGTACAACGAGCGACGAGCGAGTGTTATTATAACAACGCACGAACCGTCGCGGAAGCTACCGGCGAAGTGCTAGAAGGATTTTTTCTTTCACATTAATTAAAATGTCTGGGCGTTTTATAATACAGCGAGTTTTACAATATGCATCAACAGATACATTAGAACGCGAATATTTACTACTAGCTGTTGCTGCTTCTTCGAAATTGAAATTTCTATGTTCAAAACGTGGTATTTGTTTTGCTACCTGTACTAACCTATTCGCCTAATTAAAATGATTAACGCGTATCATTGATGATGAGATCATGCACAGTTAATTGAAATACTAACAGCATGAATAAGCAGATAGAGATCGATAGCGCGATTTGTGCCCAAAAAACGGCGGTAGGCTCATCCCTTCAGGCTATCTGATGTAGCTCAGGCTGTCTGGACAAATCTTCAAACTAGCTCACATTTAACTAGGTCAATAGGGCACTTTGTGACGGCTAACCACCCTTATTTCAGAATTTGTGACGCTACAGAATCTTAGATAATCGATCGAAAACGTGTCCAGCCAGCTTGAAAAACGGCTTATCGAGAGCCCATAAAGGCAGAGACATGTATGGAGTTACTCGTATTTGAAGCTTACGTACATAACCTAGTCCTGACCTACAGGTCAGAACTGCAGTGTCATAAAGAGTCCAGTCACGTTCAGCAGAGCGAGGTCAGATGTGATTGTTGATAGCTCATCACCTGAGAGAACGCCTGAGTTCCTTGGTCGACTCTTACGACATGCACGGAAGCAGATGCAGCTGATGTATTCTAGTGAAGCCACGCATCAGGCCTGTAACTGCCTATATACCGTGATATCTATGCAACCTTGCCTCATCGGATGTAGGTATATAAACGTAACCTAGCACAATACCTAATTAGATTCAAACATTCAAGGCTAGATAAAGAAATAACAATACAGACAATGATATTAGAATACTTTGACCTGAGTACCTACACGATAATATTAAACATTTTTTAATTAAATTTTAATTTGATATAGACCTGTACACCTATTAGCCGCGTGGCGCCGGTAGAGTAGAGTTTGTACCACCCCATGCCTGCCCGTGGGTATCGTACGAGACGATTAAAGGTTTCCGGGAGGCGGGCAGCAGCTCCTCCCGTGTTGACAACATAGTCTAAAATACAAACTGCGGTCACCAACCCGCCTGCCCAGCGTGGTGACTATGGGCAAATACCCCCCATGACAGTCTTGTGGCGTGCCCTGGGGGAGGCCTACGTCCTGCAGTGGACTGCAATAGGCCGATGATGATGATGATGTATACCTTATGAGCGGTGATAGCCCAATGGTTAATACCTTCGCCTTTCAGTCGAGAGGCGTGAGTTCGATCTCAGTCACGGGCCCTGTACCACTGAATTTAAGTACATTATATGTAATTAATGTTTAGTTTTTATTTTGATTATCTTTTATGCTGCTCTGGGCTGGGAGTGAAAAAAAACGTATAATACGACAGCTGCTTCTCTTTCCCGGGCATACTGTACAAGTCAGTAGAGGGACAAGAGGGTCTTGGTGTTTTGTAGGCGATGGGCTGACACCTTTTACTACTAACCGAACTTGTACATCTCAACTATACCCTCAAAATTAGGTCAGAAGTGGCACCATGTGGTTCTATCGGCCCTTGGTGCTCTGCCTACCCCGTAAGGGATAAAGGCGTGATTATATGTATGTATGTTGATTATTTTAAGATTCCTTTTGTCAGTTTGTTTACTTAGTTTTGACAGTGTCGATGGGAGCCTTTTTGCTATTTCTCCTTTAATGCAATGACACTTCACTGTAGTGTAACAGTAATAGTAGAATCATGCGGTCTGTCAAGGCTAATGTCGTTTTTATGTAGATATATACCTATACATATTGTATATTCGCAGGAAATATACCGGCATCCTGTTGGTAACATACAACATAAACAAAGTAGATATAACTATCGCTACGTATTATAAAACAAAGTTGCTTTCTGCTGTCTGACCCTATGTACCTATGCTTAGATCTTTCAAACTAGGTAACGTATTTTGATGCGGTTTTTTTAAAATAGATAGAGTGATTCACTAGGAAGGTTTATAATATAAATTCTGTGTCCTGAATGACTGAGGGATCAACATACAGCCTAAACCTCTGATCGTAGACACCTGAAACTTGGGAGGGTGTGTTCTTTGTATGACGTAGGTATCTGATAAGAAAGTGGTTTGCTGGAAGAAATCTCTTATAGGGATAAGCACGCCTTTGTACATTGTCAATGTAAATTGCTTTTCTATATAAAATGTCTGTGTACAATAAAGAATAAAGAAAGAAAGATTATCCGAAATTCCCACGGGATCCTCATAAAATGTTAATAACCTCAATTACTAAGCTCAATTACTTAATGAAATGAAAATCTCCCGATCGTATTTCGGCCAAGGCGACCAATCTCTACGGAGATTGACCAGGTACGCAGGAGATATTATAGTGCACAAGTGTGTGCGCAAACACATATGCACTCTCTATTCCCTCACTCTCATAGTCCGATGGGACGGAAAGCCGACACGACCGGAGAGAGATCAGGCGCAGGGCCAACGGGTTTACGTGCTTTCCGAGGCACGAGCTAAGTGACAATTTTACAACGTAAAAATCTGTACAAAATCAATTACATACTTAAAATAAGACTCAGACAGCGGAATTTTTTGACGACTAAGATTAATCTAGTGACACGTTTTAAGCTCAAATGCGACAAGTCGCCTCTAGAGCAGCCTTTCCCAAAGTGGGCGATAACGCCCCGTTATGGGCGCTGGAGGCCTAAAGGGGGCCGGTAAGAGACCCAGAAAAAAATTGGGGCGTTGTGTAGAGGCTTGGGGAGTTATAGTAGTTTTTAAGTAGGTGAAAAAAATGGGGGCGCTAAAAAATAATTTATTCTCAAAGTGTGCAGTAGACAAAGTAAGTTTGGGAACCCCTGCTCTAGAGCGTGCCAAAGAAATATACATTACATACACTCGAAAAACATAACCTTCATTCTGGCGCAGTCGGGTAAAAAGTTTAAAGAACACACACGTAGAAGTTACCAAACATCCGTTATTATCTATTCGCTAATGGTTTGGCAGAGGCCCAAAATACGTCGTCGGCACTTCCCTATACTTTAAAAATCATCGAAAAATATTAAAATACCACACCGTAGTCCAAGACAATTTCAGTAAAAAAACAAAGGTAAAATCTATTGTATTGCTATGGTACATTAAGAAGTATTAAGACCGCCAAGGTCCTGCAAAAGGTACATATAACAAACACTTTTTTTTTTTTATTGAATATCTCCCGTGCTGATGCAGGGCTTCACTAGAATACATCAGCTGCATCTCCTTCCGTGCATGTCGTAAGAGTCGACTAAGGAACTCGGGGACGTTCTCTCAGGCGATGAGCTAGCAACTTGTCACTGATTTTTACATCTGTCCCCGCTATGCTAAACGTGTCTCAAGGATCTCCTTCATTATCCCGCAGTTCTGGCTATCCCATATTGGGAACACAACCGTGTGTATATATATATATATATATATATGTATGCGTGTATTGTAAAATTTTCTGCCAGGGTTAGTAACCAACCAAAATATGAAAATGCTTTGATATGGTTTTAAGTTAGGTACTAGTCCTCAGGACTTACCTTTGTGTGACGCCATTCATAGCAATCAAATTAATCACAATATCACCACAAGAAACATTTAAATCACTTATTTAAAAGTCACTGAAAACATTTTTCAAAACACATGAATCAGGCTTACAGTGGCAGTAGGCTGCACGCATTCCTTCACTTGATTACAAAAAGAAAAAAAAGAAAACAAAACTTTTTAATTTCGTAATCACGGTCAACGGTATAGAAAAACATACGGCCTTTTTAAAACAAAAGTTTCCATTTTCGAAAATTCACAATGGCCGATTTACATATATTATTCTTCTGTTCGGCGTTTGAATTTTCAAATGTTTTCGCGGGACGCATCGTGTGAGCGCGTCGGATGCGTACTAAAGTTCGCGGAAACCTTAGTTCGTTGATTAGAGTTGGCTTACATGCAGAGTTTTTTTTGGCGCGCGTTTATTTACTATTTGTTTTTGTGTGTGTTTCTTTGGTTCATATACCAACCTACAGTTAAAGATAGGTAAATGTGTGTTTTGTTTTTCAGGTTAACATTGGGAAGAGCAATGGGGAGTTTCACAGCCTTTATGGAACGAATCGACTGGAAATCGTATGCAGATGCTATGCGGAAGCTGCGTACCTGTTCCATCGCTGGTAAGTAAAGGTTTATTATTTCTTTAGAAGCTTGAAACAAAATTAAGCTACAGCGTACTAAACAATCAATAGAAATATACATGACTCAGAAAACAAACATAGTTGTTCATAAATTTATTTACAAATATTGCATTTACCGGGATTCGAACCAAGGACCATTGCTTCAAGAGGCAGGGTCGCCAAGTCAAAAGCAGTAATTTTTTTTGTGATAAACAATAGTCGCATGGATTTTAATTATTTAAATAATACACGTAAATCTAGCAATCAAAGCAATCTATACCTCAATTCAATATACTCAAAAGGTACTTTTAAAATTGATCCTTGTCCAGTCTAGGAATCAAATCAACAACTAAACCTCAAAAGGTACACAATTGCCAATCGCTCAAATAATAATTACATAAAAACATTGCATGACATAACAAAAAAAAGATAAATATTGTTACAAAAAATTAGCGCCATATTGTTCCCACGCAACCAAGAGCTCGTGATTTTTTCCACAACTCAGGGCAACCTTGATAGACAGTACCGGGCATTGTGGAGTCATACAGCCTTTGGGATAGCGTCAGGGTTTACTCCAACCAAATATCAACCTCCATATACTCCATTGATAACGAACATAAAGTTCATTTCATTAGAACATACAGAAGAAAACAATGCGATTACTGTACAGTAGGTTTAAATTAAGTTGGGACGTAAAAGAAATAGACTAAAAGTTAGTGTACTATTTCGATATAAGGTAAGTTCCTATTTTCATATTCAACGCATTGCGTTTGTATTTTGTTGTTCAATTTCTATCTTACCCTACATAGAAGTTCAGTACAAACTAATCTATTTATCTATACATAAAATAAAAATGTAACACTGGATTGTCACTGTCTGCCCAATACATGGAAGATTTCATATGAGAAAAAATATTGCATGAGGTTAGACCAAGTTTATTTTTTCCACAACGGAACGATATTGAGTCATACAGCCAATTTACAATATCAACCTGACCATTTCATATTACATTGTGACAGTTTAAGTTACGTCTTTAGTTTGATCGGTTTTAATTATCTTATACATAGAAGTTCTGTGGATCACATGCCTTTATCCATCTCACGCTAAACGGCTGAACCGATTTCGATGCAGTTTTCAGGAATATATTGTGACAGGTCCCACTTAACATATAGGCCACTTTTTATCCCGGATAATTTCGACATTTTGTATTTTCTGTAGTCCACGCGGACGGAGTCGCGGGCGTCCACTGGTTTTTAATATGAATGAAAGAATGTCCTATACTAATGCGGGGCTTCACTAGAATACATCAGCTGCATCTCCTTCCGTGCATGTCGTAAGAGTCGACTAAGGTACTCTGGGCCGTTCTCTCAGACGATGAGCTAGTTTATCACTGATCTTTGACCTACTGCTATGCTAAAACGTGACCGTAGGTTATCCTTCCAGATCTTGGAGTTCTTGGCTACCCCATTTTGAGTAACACAGCCGTGTCTGTATGTATTTATTTATATATTATAATGAGGTGGGCAGCAGCGCCTCCCGTGTTGACAACATAGTCCAAAATACAAACTGCGGTCACCAACCCGCCTGCCCAGCGTGGTGACTATGGGCTAATACCCCCCATGGCAGTCTTGTGGCGTGCCCCGGGGGAGGCCTACGTCCAGCAGTGGACTGTAATAGGCTGATGATATTATAATTAACAACTTTCAATCCTTGACCGAAAAATATGTTTTTTTTAAAGACCTTGCTAGACTAATTAGATGGACTAAGGCAATTTACTATTAATGTATATTATATATTATATATATATATATATTAAACATATACAAGTAGCTTGTTTAAAAACGCATATCGATAAGTGGCTGTGAGATCTTTTCGTGACTATCATGGAGAAGAAATAAAAGAGGAGTAGCGGCTAAGTATATTTTCATACAAAAATAGTGTGCCGCGGAGCGGGGGTGAAGTTGGGACGAGGGGAGCATTGAACACTGTAGCCCTGCCCATTTACATAGAAACCACCTTGTAGTGACTAGTCAAACTACTTGCTTATTATCAATACGATTCAAGATTGTTTTACTAGTGCAATTACTCATCACTAGATGGCAATATTATACTACGTTTTAGTAAAAAAGTACCCTGATAAAAGCGCTAGTGTCTTTGTAATTTTAATACGGTTACATTTCGGAGCACAAGCGTGTGGTTACAGCTACTGCGATACACTGGCGCTCAAACTCCGCCCCTATCATGACGTCATGGCCTCACAATTGCCACGACTCACTTCATAGTCCCACCTCCTCTTTTATACCTTCTTCATGGTGACTATGCAATTTAGGGACCTTAACCTTCGTATCATGAATCGTCTACTCAAACTTCACTCACACTCGGCATTGACGGCCGATTGGTGTAGTTCAGAGGATCCCAAACTTATTTTGTCTACTGTCCACTTTGAGAATAAATTATTTTTTTGCGCCCCCATTTTTTCACCTACCTACCTAAAACCACTGCTATAACATAACTCCCAAGCCTCTACACAACGCTCCAATTTTTTTCTGGGTCTCTTATCGACCCCCTTTAGGCCTGCAGTGCCCATAAGGGGGCGTTATCGCCCACTTTGGGAAAGGTTGGTGTAGTTGGTAGTGACTAGTGACCCTCTGCCTGCCTGCAAACCTAGGCCTTGGGTTCGAATCCCGGTAGGTGCAAATATTGATATGATGAATATCGGATGTTTGTTTACGAGTCATGGATGTTTCTATACATATCTATGTATTTATATACCGTTGCTTAGTACCCACGACACAAGACCTTAGGGATCTTAATGTGGGACGAGGTTAATGTGTTGTAAAGTGTGTTTTTGGTTTCCTATATGATAGCGGTGACGCAATATAGCGTCGTGGGGGGTATTTTTTCATATGTCGGTACCTAAGGATATTCATAACCACCCATAAGTAACAATTTTAGAATATTACATAGATTCCATTGCTGATACGGGGCTTCACTAGAAACATCGGCACACTATATTTGTATGAAAATATACTTGGCCGCAACTCCTCTTTTACTTCTACTCCGTGTTAAAAATCCCTACATGAAATAAATTTTCTGGGTAGGTACTGCGCCCGTGACTAGGATCGATCCAACGCTATCCCGACTTGAAACCCCACGTCTAAACCAATGGGCCATCACCGCGCTAATAAGTGTAGTAAAATAAATACTTACATTCTGCCTGTCAGCATCCAACTGAAGATTGTCCTTCTTTATAAGCTTCGAGTCACTTTTAAATCTGTTGAACCTTTTCTTCTCAGTCACTCTCTTCTCAAACCTTTCTTCTACTATATTCTCCATTGATTTCGTTTTAATCAGTTTATGCTTAGCTGATTCTGTAGTTTCCTTATGCGTTTTGGTTGAATTTTCTGCAGATTTATGAGGACCGTCTGCCGATTTATGCAATCTATCTCTTACTAGGTCAGTTTCGGAGATTTTCGATTCGAAATTCTGTCGTATTTTATCAAAGTTAGTTTTAGGGCTGGAAGTGTATTCGGGCGAAGCAGGGGGTGTGCTCTCGAAGGGGATGTCGTAAATACGTTGGTTCTGAAAATAACGAAAATATGGCTATTAAAAAAATATAATTTCTAAAAGCTGTCTTAAGAAAATTAATAATATTGCCTACTAGTAGACGCCCGCAACTTCGTCCGCGTGGTCTGCAGAAAAAACAAAATGTCCTAATTATCCGGGATAACAATATTTTCACGGGATTAAAAGTAGCCTATGTTTTAATCCAGGGTGTCAGCTAACTCCATACCAAATTTTATTAAAATCGCTCGAGCCGTTTTTACGTGAAAGAGTAACAAACATCCATCCATACTCACAAACTTTCGAGTTTAAAATATTAGTAGGAAGTAGTACAAAAGGTCGATTTATAATCCCCAACGCAAAAAGAGGGGTGTTATAAGTTTGAAGTGTGTATTAGTGTGTGTGTTTGTCTGTTAGTCTGTCTGTAGCATCGTAGCTCCCAAACGGTTTATTTTTCCTATGATCATAATCATATAATCACGGGGTAGGCAGAGCACCAAGGGCCGATAGAACTACATGGTGCTACTTCTGACCAATTTTGAGCGTATAGTTGAGATTGTACATCTCGGTTAGTAGTGACAGGTGGTCAGCCCATCGCCTACAAAACACCAAGACCCTCTTATCCCTCTATTGACTTGTACAGTATGCCCGGGAAGAGAAACAGCTGTATTATTCGTTTTTAGGGTTCCGTACCTCAAAAGGAAAAAACGGAACCCTTATAGGATCACTTTGTTGTCCGTCTGTCCGTCCGTCCGTCTGTCAAGACCCTTTTTCTCAGGAACGCGTGGAGGTATGAAGCTGAAATTTATATCAATTACTCAGGTCTACTGTCCCTTGAAGCTGTGAAAAAATCAAACTTCTAAGCCAACGCAATCAAAAGATACAGCCGTTTATGCCGCAAATTTTCGACACTTGCAAGGGAATCAAAACCTACAGGGTGCTTCCCGTGAACTCAGAATCTTGAAATTTGGTACGAAGCAACGTCTTATAGCATAGATAAAGGAAAAATTACGAAAACCATAAATTTTTAGTTACATCACATAATATTTTTTTTTTAAATAATTTTAAACTTACTACCCATTTCCTCATAAACGCGTAGAGGTATTAAATTGAAATTCATACCAAATACTCAGGTCTATAATACCTTTAAGCTGTAGCAAAATCAAACTTCTATGTCAATGCAATCAAAAGAAACAGCAATTTAAGCTGCATATTTTGAAACTCGCAAGTACTCGCAAGGGAATCAAAACCTAAAGGGTACTTCCAGTCGACCTAGAATCTTGAAATTTGGCATGAAGCAACGTTTTATAGCACACATAAAGGAAAAATTCCGAAAACCTTAAATTTTTAGTTACATTACAAAATATATATTTTTTAATAAATTTAAGGTCTGGTTCAAATTTAATACTTAATTAATATTTTTGAACCAGATTTCTAAATAGTGACTAAAAAACTTAGTAAATAAATAACTTTAATAAAAGAACTTTCGCAAGTCTGCTGCAAGGCTAGTATAAGTGTTTCAGTTATATTATAGATAAATGATATGTGTTAATATAAAATAAAGGATTACTTAAACGATAAAGAGATCTTTGTCTTAAATTTATGCTCCTCCATCTTTCCCCATTGTAATGTTATGAATTTCATTTTGCAATAAAAATACCATAGTTATGACTCGATTGTCGTAATGAACGAACTTTGTAAACCTTGCAGGTTTGTACGGAACCCTCGGTGCGCGAGTCCGACTCGCACTTGGCCGGTTTTTTTTTTTTTCACTCCCAGAGCAGCATAGAAGATCCAATGATCAGATTGCCGGTTTTGATCCTGTCTCTATCTTCAGCAGGTTTTAAAGAAAGACAGCATCAAAGTTATACGTCAGGTAGGCTATCTGGGCATTGGAAACCAGGCATAAATAATGGTGACTTTCAAAAACCTTTGTGAAATCTACGTGGATCATCAATTTTAATGTCAGCTATGTAACGGAAGTGAATTATCAGTATAATGATGATACTTTCTAATATTCGAACTGTACGATTGTGCAGTGCAATAAACTACATTTTATAAAAGTATACAAAAAAGCTAAAACGCGAGTGGTATTATAGTGCACAGGTGTGTGCGCAAACACAGGTGCACTCTCTATTTGGTCACTCTCGTAGTCCGATGGGATGTAAAGCCGACACGACCGGGGAGAGATCAGGCGCAGGACCCGCGGCTTTTACGTGAAAATTATAGTACCTAGGTATAAATTATCTGGTATAACTATTATGGAATACGACGCATAAACTTGAGAATTCTCGCTATTCCCGTGGGAATTTCGGAAAATTCTTTACTATCGGAAATAGGCGGATCACAGAGGAGCTAATGTGCCGTTTTTAAAAAACCTTAAATCACCTGTATAAAATCAACTAACTGTTTGATTTGATAACTTTTTTTTCTCATAGACCCCTTTCAAAAGTTAACTAGTTCCGGCAGACCCCCTACAACATACCTACAACACATACTAATTAATTGTAAACCACCATTTTTTCACGTCAACGTAGACCCCCATCAAGTCTCCTGTGGACCCCTGGGGGGTCCTCCTGGACCACTTTGGGAACTACTGGTCTACACTCTCGTCTTCCATTATACATTTTATTAGATGTAAGTATTATTATGAGGTCAACGACCAAACGTGAGGTCAAATAGCTTTGTGGTTAGCTACCTGCTGTATCGTGTTACTTTGCCACTGATCCTAGTCATACCTATCAGCTTTAGCTAGTGACGAGGCGAAAGAGTTATGTTTAGAACGTTCTAAATGGAGATCATTGGACACCTTCCGGCCACATGGACTGATGACTTAAAGAGGGCGGCTGGTAGTGACTGGACGGTGAAAACGGGAGATCGAGCCGTGTGGAGTACTCTGGGGGAGGCCTACGTCCAGCAGTGGACTGCAAATAGACTGACGAAAATGTAACATAAACCTAGGTTATTCTTATCTTCACGTTTGGTATAGACTTCAGCCTATTGCAGTCCACTGCTGGACGTAGGCCTCCCTCGCACGCCACAAGGCTACTGCCACTGCTAGTGTTTAATAAACTTTTAATAAATGAGATGGACTTAAAGATTTGACAGAACCTGCGTCCGCGTTCCTGACGCCAACAACATTGAGGAATGCTATTGTCACTGAGCAATTGCACATTTATTACACATATAGGCAGGTTACTATGATTATCTGATATTTGATCCAAAGTAAGATTCTTTTGTTAATATGTTACTTAGTTTTTACTGTGTCGCTGGGAGTTTTCTTGCTATTTCTTCTACCAAGCAATGACACTTCACTGAAATAGTGTAACAGTAATAGTAGAATCATGCGGTGTGTCAGACCTAATGTTGGTTTTGCCATAAAGGGGAACTGTGTAGCAGCTCTCCTGGATTTCGTCTTTAGGCGACCTTAACTCTTATTAGCTCTACGTTGGTGGCTATTAAGCCCCGAAACGCTAACTTATGCCTGACAGACCGTAACAAATCGCACCTTGGGGTGGTGACCGTTGCCAAAGCAAAAGCTTTGCGATTTTTTTTTTTTTGGTTGTTTAAATTCACCTCCTTTTTTGTTTGGTAGCGGTTTCATTTTGGGGTGCGAACATAGAAAGTAACATACCTATAATTAGACAATCGACAAACAAGTTGTTAATGCTTTCATGTCGAATAAATGATTTTGAATTTAAAATATTACATTAATTAAGACATTCGTTCAATTTCTATGATTATTAGGTAGCCAATTAAATTAACAATAGTGTATTGGTATCACCAATTCAATAACTCTAGGCTTGAATATACTTCTTCAGGTCTATTGTCCACGAAAATTGGGCATAGAACTAGACACAATCGACGACGTCATAAGCAACGCTTGACTACCCTCGCCACGCATTTTTACCCGGCTGCGCCAGAAGGAGTTTCGATGGCGCTAATTACCCACTACGTCATATAGACCACTTCGTCCGCATGGACTGCAGAAAAAACAAAATGTCGAAATTATCCGGGATAAAAATATTTAACCGGGATAAAAATAGCCTATGTGTTAATCTAGGGTGTCAGCTAACTCCATACCAAATTTTATAAAAATCGCTCCGGCCGTTTTTACATGAAAGAGTAACAAACATCCATCCATCCATACATCCATCCATCCATCCATCCTTACAGACTTTCACGTTTATAATATTAGTAGGATAGGATGTGTGAAAATGTGCTTAAATTATATAGACTCTAGCGCCAACAACATAGTATGTCACTTATTGTAGCTGTAAGCACTCAATAAAAAGCAATGTTCCGTTGTATGTACATATATCTAGTGTACTACTTACATATATGTGCATGATCACTTTCCCTAAGACAGGGTTTACACGCACTGGAATATAATATAATATACAGGTGATTTTTGGTCGTCAACGTTCCCGAAAACTACGGAATCTCCTCATCGTCACGATCATTTTTCTCCATGGAAGCATACCTGGGAAGTGTCTGGTTCCTAAAATATTAGGGTCCAAAGTTGAGTAAATAGACTGCGTTTTTCTGTATAAATGCACATTGACGTGTGTAACAAGATTTTTTTCATGAGAAATAATTAATACGTCTATGATAAAACTAGCATAAACACTGGTCCCTATAAATTTCGCCCGATTAAGTAATTTTTCAAAAAAATTTACATCCTTTCCCTGCATTTTTTTTGGCATAAACTTACTTTATTTGATGTACAGAGTACGTACGTCCTTCGTTAAGGGTGACAACGAAAAAACATCCTGTATAATAAAGATATAAAATTTTTCATACGAGGGCGACGTTACTGAACGTAGCAAGTAGAGATCCGTGATCTCTGCCTACCCATTCGGGAAAGAGGCGTGATTTTTATATCATGACGTCCGATTGGTGTAGGTAGGTGTAGTAACCCTGCC
Source organism: Carposina sasakii (assembly GCA_014607495.2). Lineage (NCBI taxonomy): Eukaryota > Metazoa > Arthropoda > Insecta > Lepidoptera > Carposinidae > Carposina > Carposina sasakii. The sequence continues at coordinate 5,777,107 of CP053178.1, forward strand.
TGCGACACCATAGGTCCTGGGTCCGAATCCCGGTAGGTGCAAACATTGATATGATGAATATCGATGTTTGTTTACGAGTCATGGATGTTTCTATACTTATCTATGTATTTATATAACGTTGCTTAGTACCCTGGACACAAGACCTTAGGGATCTTAATGTGGAACTAAGTTAATGTCTATTGAGGGATCGCCCACCACCGGGCCCTATACCCTCCGCTAACCCTCGGATCTGCCTACTCATGATCACGAACACAAGACACTACAGTCGCAACGAGAAGCCAGATCCAAGCACCTAGCATGCAACCATAAATACATAGCTGCTAATCCGAAAACCAATTAAAATTTTAATCGACATATGTTTCGCCAACACCCGTGGCATCATCAGGATTAGTTTTCCATGTTAGTTCTATCTACCGAACCAACTAACTAACAACTCAAAGTTAATGTGTTGTGAAGTGTGTGAATATTATACTATGTGTGTTATGACGAGTTGAGCAGTGGTAACCCTACTTCGCCCACACTGAACGAACAATAGGTTTTACTTTCTACATCGATATGCTGTAATTATATTAGTAGGTTATTATACAAGACTATTAGAACCGTCACTTGAGAAACTAGACATCCAAAAGGCTGTGAAGAGTTAGTGGGTGTCGCTAAGTTGCTCAGCTCATCACCTGAGAGTACGCCCCTGAGTTCCTTAGTCGATTCTTGCGACATGCACGGAGGATGCAGAGCTGATGTATTGAAGCCCCGCAGCATAGAAACTAGCTATGGGTAAAAAATCCAATGGGAAATATTCGAATGCTTCCATCATACAAAGAACACACCCTTCAAGTGCCTCCCCCAGGGCACGTCACAAGGCTACTGTCATAGGGGGTTTTGCCCATAGTGACTACGCAGGCGGGTTTGGTGACCGCAGTGTGATTTTCGGACTATGTCGTCAAACACGGGAGGCGCTGCTATCCATCGCCCGGAAGCCTTGCCTCTTTCGATACCCGCAGGCAGACTTGGTGGTGTTATTCTACTCTGCCGACACACCACACATGCATAGTATTAGTAAATCATTATACATATATTTCCGGAAGGTGGGGGCAGCAGCGCCTCCCGTGCTGACAACATAGTCCGAAAATCACACTGCGGTCACCAAACCGCCTGCCCAGCGTGGTGACTATGGGCAAAATCCCCCCCTATGGTTGTAGCCTTGTGGCGTGCCCTGGGGGAGGCCTACGTCCAGCAGTGTACTGTGATAGGCTGAAGAAGACGACGTATTATACTATACTTATATGTTGAGACTACTAATACATTGCATGACAAAACTGTATTAAAACCATATCGAGGATTTTCTCGGAGCCTTGAGAACCAGTTCAGTTTCCTGTCTCTATAGATTTCGAATTAACTTCATACGCAATACTGCGGTTAACTGGTTTTAATCGAGAGTAAAACCTAACCTACGTGTAATATAGTTATCTGTACATACCCATAACAGTTATATATCTTCGAATAGATACAATTTGCATCATACAAATAACATAATACCTGTTCTGATGCGCGGCTTCACTAGAATACATCAGCTGTATCTCTTTCCGTGCATGTCGTAAGAGTCGGCTAAGGAACTCAGACATTCTCTGAGACGATAAGCTAGCAACTATGATCATTTACATCTGTCGTTGTCTCTGTAGTTCTGGATACCCCATTTCGAAAACGAAGCCATAACTATATGTCTAATCTTCTTGAAATTTTGCATGTATAGTTGGCAGTAGCCTTGTGGCGTGCCCTGGGGGAGGCCTACGTCCAGCAGTGGACTGCTATAGGCTGAAGACCATAGTTGAGAGTACAGAGAAGGGCATAGGCTACCCATGTGTATACGTCCAAGCGGATAAAGTCGCGGGCAACAACCTAGTTTCTTGATAAAGATGCGGCTTGATGAAGAACATACAGCATAGTACATGTAACAGATCCAGTCTAATGCTCAACTAAAGCCAATTAACAATCCTTAAAACAATAGCTATGTGATGTTTATATTGTGAATTGTGATTATCTCATCTGATGGGATGATGCCGATATATTACAGCATGTACCTGACCCACCGCCTAAAAATTGCTGCCTTGTCAGTGTTTTACAGGATACACTTTGGAGAGTGTGCGTGGAAACTTCACAATAGCTCAACTCCACTAGCCCCTTTTCACCATCGGGACACTAGACGCAGACTAGCGTAGCACCCTTATGATATGTTGATATCTCACCCATCCGCACCAAACGTTAGCCTGAGAGAACGCCCCTGAGTTCCTTAGTGGACTCTTACGACATGCACGGAAGGAGATGCAGCTGATGTATTCTAGTGAAGCCCCGCATCAGTACAGGACATTACCCAACATCTAAATTCATTTAAATCTCGACTGACCATACCTTTCACTAATCGTTTATAACTCCAACATCAATCACCCATTGCGCCTGTTGCGTTTTATTTAGCTGGAAATTTTAGCGGAATTAGGGGGCAGGACAGAAAGATGATCATCCGACGTACGTTTAAACACACTGTACCGTTATTCAAGTTTTTTAAACCAGCTAAATAATAACACCTGCATTCCATATTGAAATTAGATCTTAAAACGTGGGAAGCAAAGATCGTTTTCGTGACTAGACCTTTTTTAGGGTTCTGTATCTAAAGAACCCTATTATTACCTGCTAAGACTCCAATGTCTCTCTGTCTGTCACAAGGCTGTATCTCATGAACCGTGATAGTACAGATGATGTAGGTTATTTCTGTTGCCGATATATCAACACCCCAGTGATAGCCCAGTGGTTAAGACGTGCACCGACAGTTGTAGGTATGTATATGTACATTATAAAATTATTAATAAAGAAATGGAAAAAATTCCTCACCCGGGTGGGAATCGAACCCACGACCTCTGCATTCCGCGTGTCAGTGCTCTAACCACTGAGCCACCGGGTCAATTACTCGGATGACGAATTTTACCATCTCTTTTCTAAATTACATATTGGCAACGTTATTTTTCATCCCGATAGCTATACACTACGAGTAGCTAAATCTCGGCAAACAAAGCTGAATCCCTCAGCACAATGTTTAAAGATGAAACGATCAACCATATCCTAACGGATTATATTAATAGAGAAGTGTTTTTATAAATTTATCTTAGTCAAGATATTATATATTATAAAATTATTAATAAAGAAATGTATACACATTATTAAAATATAACAATTTCAGTATACATGAGAAAATGTACAATTGCGAGTTTATCTATCTTCTTATAATATAAAAATGAATCGCCGAATGTGTTGCTAAGCGCAAATCTCGAGAACAGCTGAACCGATTTCGCTAATTATTTTTTTGGAATATTCGTTGAAGTACGAGAATGGTTATTACGGCGAGAAAAAATAAAAAGTAATCCTGAACAAGTCTAAAAACAATAATTGTCTATAGCGGCCGCCCACGTGAAAGGGCATTACACCCGTGCAATGCGGGCGGATCCGTAGTTCACTATAACTAATGGATGGTATACGCGAGTCGGACTCGCGCTTGCCCGGTTTTTTTAAATCTCGCACATTTATGAGAAAACCACAATGAATCATCCATTCATATTCAAATAGGTATAGTTTAGACTTTAGTCTCGTGGCCTAATTTGTAATGGAGATTACCTTTTAACGGTGTTACTTTGACCGAACTTGTACATCTCAACTATACCCTCAAAGTTGGTCAGAAGTGGCACCATGTGGTTCTTATCGGCCCTTGGTGCTCTAACCTACCCCGTAAGGGATAAAGGCGTGATTATATGTATATATGTGTTACTTTGACAGTACTACATCATAGAATATTGCTTATTTGTGGAAGCCCGCGACTTCGTCCGCGTGGACTGCCGGAAAAACAAAATGTCGAAATTATCCGGGATAATTTTTTTATTAAAATCGCTCCAGCCGTTTTTACGTGAAAGAGTAAAAAACACCATCCATTCTCACAAGCTTTCGCGTTTATAGTATTAGTAGGGTTTGGCTTACATACCTCAGGCAACACAAGTCAAGAAAAAGAAAGGTGATTAAGACAATAATTAAATTTCTATTGAGGGATCGCCCGCCACCGGGCCCTATACCCTCCGCTGACCCTCGGATCTGCCTACTCATGATCACGAACACAAGACACTACAGTCGCAACGAGAAGCCAGATCCAAGCACCTAGCATGCAACCATAAATACATAGCTGCTAATCCGAAAACCAATTAAAATTTTAATCGACATATGTTTCGCCAACACCCGTGGCATCATCAGGATTAGTTTTCCATGTTAGTTCTATCTACCGAATTTCCATATATATAGGCAGATCCGAGGGTCAGCGGAGGGTATAGGGCCCGGTGGCGGGCGATCCCTCAATAGAGATTTGAACTTCCGAATAGTGACGCCTGATACAATTCAATAAATAATTAAATTATAACAATTAGAAGGTACAGACAAATAAACTAACTTATAGAGTTACATAGAGAAGATACAGGAAAGTATGAGTTCCGTTTGGTGTTTTATTCCTTCTCCGTGCGCTTAGTCAATCTCCAACCTTAATCAGGTCCCTTTTCAGCTGAATGCTGCCTGAGGATAGACTATACATAAAGTCCGCTAGTTGAAGTAGGTAAAAAGTACCTAGGTATGTACGTAGGTAGTAGAATGCCTAGGCAGCAGCGCCTACCGTTCCGACAACATAGTCCGAAAATCACACTGCGGTCACCAACCTGCCTGCCCAGCGTGGTGACTATACAAACCCCCTATAGTAGTAGCCTTGTGGCGTGCCCTGGGCGAGGCCTACGTCCAGCAGTGGACTGCAATAGGCTGGTTGATAGGTATGTATGTAGTGTGTTTTGTATATTTTATGTTAGTTTAAAACAATAAATTAACTAGACTTCCTGTTTTCGACTCCAAAATAGATAAAAGGTTGATAAATCAGGTCAATAGTTAGTTTTACAGACATTTTTAGTTAACTTCGTCGGTTCATGTTAAGATTTCTAATTTATACGAAAAACTAATAAGAACTTTGCAAAGAAGTGTGATTTATATAAAACTTCATTATTCATAAAATCCGTATTAGGTAGCTGATATGCCTATTTTTTTCCATGATCAAAATGATTTCATAAAAACTATGTTTAAAAAAAATAAATATAATAAAATGATTGCCCCTGATTGCACCGTGCTACTACAGCGCTTCCGTTTCGGATGCGTTTCAGCCGAAAATTTTATCACAACTAGTGTATATTTCAATAATACTACAGCTGCTTCTCTTCCCGGGCATACTGTACAAGTCAGTAGAGGGACAAGAGGGTCTTGGTGTTTTGTAGGCGATGGGCTGACCACCTGTCACTACTAACCGAACTTGTACATCTCAACTATACCCTCAAAATTGGTCACAAGTGTGGTTCTATCGGCATTTGATGCTCTGCCTGCCCCGTGAGGGATGGAGGCGTGATTATATGTATGTATGTATAAATCTGGACAGTCCCGCGAGGTGGACGGACGACCTGGCCAAGGTCGCGGGCGTCGGTTGGATGCAGGTTACTTCCGACTGGTCGGAGTGGAGGTTGTTGGGGGAGGCCTATGTCCAACAGTGGACTTCTCAGGGCTGTAAATGATGATGATGATGATGTATGAATATCTCAATAATTAGGGTCATTGATTTTTTCATGTCTAATACCACCTAAGTAGGTGATTGCTGAAAGAGTTAGTTTGAACGCTACTGGCTCTGGTCGGAACTGCATACCTAATTATTTGTGTTGAATCAAGGAACGCGACAACAAGCCACGTTTTAACCCAGAAAAAAAAATCCCGTCAAATTTCGACCCTACTTTCCTCAAATTTACCAAGACTAGGGTGCAGTAACGATATTCTCAAAACGTATCCGATATCCACGTCTCACACTGACTCACGCGGGCACCGAACCGTGGCCGGACCGTCTCGCTTCGCCGGCTGGGAACCTGACCGGAGGTCGGCGTTGACCGGCGACCACCAAAGATGTTGCTTAAGAGTCACAAGACTGGTTGCAAAACCTTATCCAAAATACTATTGGTAGCCAGAACTGCACGACCTGTGCTGATGCAGGCCTGCAATAGAATACATGAGCTGCATCTTCCGTGCATGTTTTAAGAGTCGACTAAGGACCAAGTTAACGTTGCTTATTACCTACGACACAACACCTTAGGGTTCTTATTGTTGTACTAGGGCAGTGGTTCCCAAAGTGGTCCAGGAGACTCGATGGGGTTCTACATTGACGTGAAAAAATGTTGGTTTACAATGAATCCGTATGTGGTGTAGGCCTGTAGGAGGTCCACCAGAACCAGATAACTTTTGAAAGGGGTCTATGAGGAAAAAAGTTTGGGAACCCCTGGACTGGGGTAATGTAGGTATTGTAAAAGATGCAGGTAACTAGGTACCTAGCTAAACATAAATTTAGGTACTAAGAAGAATGTGAATAAGATGACATGAATGTGGCATCTCCTTTAAGATCCTGCAGTTCTAGTCACCCCATTTAGAACACAGTTGTGTGTATAACAACGAATGTGAATGAACTTACCTCATCTCGAACATCCTCAGCGCTCCGACTCTGTTTTAAGTTATTTAAAGTCCCATAGCCACTTCTTTTACCATTTTCACTTGTGTCACTCAAAACTTCACTGTGATCTCCGATGTATGGTTCATCATAGATATGTTCTTTCTCCACAAAGAACTCGGAGTTTTCACTGCGGCACTTACACTTCAAATGACATTTAAAACCATCTCTACTGTCATTCGCTTGGCATTTCGAACATCTGTGATCGATTTGGAATGTGCTCAGTCTTTTCGTTTCGTTATTATCATTGCACGAACACCCTTGAGAATTTCTATCAGATCCGTGGCTTAAACGGTAGTATGGCAGGCTGGATGTTGATTTACTGGGTATCACAGCACAGTTCAGGGAATGGAAGCAGTTGGTTAACGGATCACTGGGATTTGACATTGGTAATGATCGTTGGGTTATGTCAGCTATAGCTGTTGATAGATAATGTATTTCTTTTGGCTTTGTAGCTACCGGTTGTGATGGTACGTTGCATTGAGACAGTTTTAATGCCTCTTTCTTCTGTAAAACTAGTTCTAATTTTTCCAGCATCTTTCTTGTGTCTTTCTTTTCTTTTTCCGGTATTGGAGACATGGTGAACGTACGTGGAGGCTTCTTTGGCGGTGGCCCAGGTGGCAGAGGTTGTTTTAAAGCCTTTTTCAGTGTATTTGTCAATGTTAAGTCAGGATTTTTACGTTCAAGTTTGATTGTTTCACTGGAGCCAGCTAAATTATCCATAGAGGCTAGGTTAGACTTAAGTTTTGCCACATCTAATGTGTCTGCCTTCTCAAATTGAGACATCAACTTCTTTATACGTCCAGTACGGTCTTCTTCCAAGTTTTCTGTCTCAGAACTGACTCCGCTATCAGTCATCGCATCTTGCTTGTTATCCTCATTCTTCTTGGGCTTCACAACCTTAGCATACTGATCTAAAATGTAACTAGGCACCTCTGAGTCTGGTATAGATTCGGGAGACATGTTGCAAACTTCACCAACAATAACCGCTGAACTGGATGGCACAAAACATTCTTTCCTCATCTGATCTTCAAGGAGGTTGCCTAGCTTCTTCAAACGGTCTTTACTAAGCTTTTTATCAGACATTTTCAATGAAAAATCACTACTTTCAGACCTACCGTGGCAGCTGCCCACTCTCTTAGGTCCTGGACTGATTTTCAGGCTTCTGTCGCACCTGAAAGCGTGGCTGCGATGCAACTTCTTTCCAGGATCGCTACTCTGTCGAACCAAGCACTTTTTCGAGTCGCTAGCACTGCGTTTTACGTCATTTTTTCCGTGTAAATAGCTCGCATTGGGCTTTGGGGACCAGTCATCGCTTGATGAGTCGGATTCCCTCTCCGAATGAGTCGCTGGTGGTTGAATATTGTCCACATTTTCCTTGCACTCGTTTCCCGTTTCGACACGATGTTTGAACAAGTGCTTTTCGCTCGACTGTCTCTTCGTAACTACAATAGAGGTTGATTCATTTGTTAGATTCTCGAATTTGCTTTTCAACGATTGCACCCTGTTATTGGATTGCGATATCATCATTTAAAAGCAAAATTCATTGTAGTTAGCACAGTTTTGAACGACTTTATACAGCATCTGAACTTTGTTTATGTTTCTCTCTTTCACTTTAGTACACAACAAACACATTTAATCGAATTCCTAATATAAAAGCACTGGATATTATTATTACGATCACTAAACACTCATAAGTCTCTTAACCTGTTGCCGTTGTTTTTTTGGAAACACCATTGCTACGACAGGAAATAGTAAGTTTATCTTGCTCAAGAGTTCAGCAGATCACTTGCAAAACAAATTGCTACACTTGTTATTTTATTTTACGCGCAGGCACGGTTTCGAAACAGAATTCACGGCGGAAAGTTTACAATAACATAAATTATTGATGTGTTGAATCACAGAAGAAGGAGACGAAGTAGGAAAACCAAAACGGCAGACAGACCATGTTTTGTAAACTTTTGTAAAACTAAAAAAAACCAGGTGGTGGCTGATTGTGGGGAGCTGGCAGATTGGGTTGCCATAAAATACAAACATCGTTTACCCAAAAAAGTTAATAATTTTTTGTTGTTCTGCTCGATTGATATACTTTGTTATCGAGACAGATGACTCAGTTCAGACTTCACTTACTTGGACTAAGATCTAATCAAATTAAATAATACTATGATGTCTGAAGATTTAGAAGAATGTCTTCATTTTAGAATTTTTTATTTAAAATAAATATTATCAAGGTTTTAGGTACTATTTGCCTGAATAAACTCCAGTTCACAATTTATTTTCTTTATTGAAAATTCAAATTATAAATAATATTAAGAAATTGAAAGAAAAACACCCAAGTGAGACTTGAACTCACGACCTCTCGCAACCACCGTGCTGTGCTGTGAGCTACCGGGTCATTATTAAAATTACCAAATTATGGGTAAAATGTTCAAAGCGGGCAATCCAGATGTCGGCGGCGTTCGGATACGTATCCATATCACTTTTAAAAATGAATGCCATCTAGCGGTTAGTAGAATAACTAATTAAAATCTGTTGAATCTAGTTCCAAGTTACCTAGATAGATGGCACAAAATAATTTTTACTATATATTTTGTTATTCTTACACAAGAATCATTATTTTGTGCTTACACATCATGGTTAGACCCTATCATTGTTATAATAGTTACGGCTGATGCGACGCAGCTACGTTCTTGAGCAGAATGCGCGGAGCGGGGCGGCTACATTTGGCGCACCAAAATTTTTGGTATTATGAAATGGTGTAATTTATTGCTAAACATTCAATTCTATCAAGTTAATCAGATTTATTTAGTGATTTATTTGACATATTTACAGGACACAAATATTACATCTTATTATAAATTTTAACTGTAACCGTACTTATCTACATCCAACTTATAAATATGCATCATCATTTAAACTAAATTAAATTAAGGACAGTCAAAAATTTAAAATTAAATGATCAAAATCCAAATAAACTATAAAATAATTGCAACAAATCAATGAATTAAATCAAGTTACATTACCTACATCAAACAAATAAAATAAAATACAACAATAATTATACATATACTGGATGTAAAAAGACCACTTTGTTCTTTTAATACCTCGTATTCTTTGTAAGATCACGATCATTTTTTTCTCTGGAAGCAGAAATTTCCCCTGGGAATCCTCGGGTTTCCAAGATATTGAGGTCCAAAGTTACATTATTATTATCATTTTTTTTACATAAATCCATTTGAAATCGGTTAACAAACATTTTTTTTTAAAGATACCATGTCAAGATGTTATAATGTTAGTTTTGTAGGTACATTTGTACTTTTAGCATCAAACGAATACATTGCTTGCAATAAAATGACAGTATTTTTTCATAATTTTATAGTCGTTTCCCAGGGTTGGTTCCATAGAAGAAAATGATCGTAACATTCGTAACCTTACAAAGATTACGAGGTATTAAAAAAACATCGTTGTCTTTTTACATCCTGTATACAGGGTGTAACAAAAGGGATATGTTAAGCGAAAAGCTATGAAAATAGCCCACTATAGAGAACCTATTCTCAAAATTTGAGACTCGAAATCAAATGTTTATTTTTCCAGTTAGTATGGAGAATTTCTAAACAAGTCAGGCATGTTTATACAATCTTGAAAAATAAACATGTGATTTCGAATCTTTAATTTTGGGAATAGGTTCTTTATAATGGGCTATATTCATAGATTTTCGCTTAACATACCCTTTTTGTTACACCCTGTATATATGTAATCACTTTGTGCTTTGCACTTACACTACCCGAACCGCAGCAGCACATCCCCCAAGACCTAGCCGCGTCATTGAAGATATCCAAACCTAAAGGTCTTTCGCACTTGTTAAAACCATCTTGCATACGGTATAATGGGGAGAATCCACCTACATTAGTTCTGGGATAACCGGCATGTAGTGTTACAATACGACTTTGACGTGTGTTTGCTTTAGGCACACAAAAATTAATGCGACGAAGCAGATCCGGCTCAGTGATCCGCCCATTAATGAGCTTGTGCAGGAATATAAGGTCTAGCTAGATAGTCACGTCTCTTTTTTAGAGTATTAAATTTAAAGTATCGTAGCCTTTATTCGTAACTGCAACACGAGTTTATGTTCCTGCTATTGTCCTTAAACGCCAAGAACCCAGTAACCGAGCGCTGTATCCGCTCCAAGCGATCAATAATGTATCTGGTAAGATGGATTCCAGACCCGGCTACAATATTCATGGCGAGAGCGTACCAGCGAATTAAATAAGGCTTTTATGGTTTCAACTTTACAAACGTGTCTGCCCAGTCGCTTTACAAAACCGAGCATTTTAGAACTCGCCCTAGAAACATGGTCGATGTGGCAGATGAAGTTGAGCTTTGAGTCCATTGCAATTGTAGGTATAATCTTGTGTAAATCGTTTTTTCGTGAACTTTATGTGACTTCAACTCACGGGTATAATCACTACTAAATACTGTAGCTAAACGCGTAAGTTTGTGAGAATGTATATGGGCAGGGCGATGCTACTCAGCGGTCTCTGAAAACACTGGGACAGGTTGCTAAGTATATTAAAATGTTGTTCTAACACGCGTGTCGTCACGTCGGGTGTTACTAGTGTGTCTTGAAACTGCTAAATGAATTTTGATGAAACTTCACAATAATATGCTATATCCTACTAATATTATAAACGCGTAATAGACTAAATATGTTTGTTGCTCTTTCACGCAAAAACTGCTAGGCTTCACAATCAGAATAATTTGTTGCAATAAATCCCGCGAAAGTGTTTTTTATCCCGGATAATTTCGATATTCTGGTTTTTCTGCAGTAGGTACACGTGGGCGGAATCGCGGACGTCCACTTGTATATTATAAATAGATAATAATAACTAAGCTGCTTACTTGCTATGAGCTTAATATTATAGAAGTTTCATAAGGAAAAGGCAAAAATACTTTTTTAACCAATTTTATTACAACGTAATTATTATAAAAGGCGTTTTCAAAACTTTTTTGGTCCCGAACTGTTAGTTAATAAACTGCCATGTTCGGATACACGCTCTTTTCAAAATCTTAACCGAAGTTCCCTAGCGGCAATTTTGAGTACTACAACGATTACTGTCAATTAGGTTGTTATGAAAAAAAAAAAAAAATCACGCTACTCGCTACTAGATGGCGCTGTCTTGACATCAGTAGTTCAGTACCCAAGTGAACATGGACATAGAAAAGTCTGGGAATGATTCTGTCAGGGTTCATTATCAAGAACATGTTCCTTAAATACGTTACCGTGCGAGTGGAAGGTAGGTATTATAAGAAAAGAGCTATAAAAAGTCTCATTCATCACCATACCAAACTACCTCTGCTGATGCGGGGCTTCACTAGAATACATCAGCTGCATCTACTTGCATATCGTAAGAGTCGAGTAAGGAACTCAGTCTATCTAGGTAGTAATATAATGTAGTTTACAATACATTCGGGCTAAACGCATACTAAAATAATATTTTTGAAAGGGGACGCTTGGCACGTTCGTGCGAACAAATTTCGTGCGAATCGACTGCTAAGCCTAAAATTGCTGTGCGATACAGCTCAATATATACGAGGGCTGTTTGATAAGTCCTTTTAAAAACTATTTGTAAAACCATTTTTCTGGTAAATGGCGTTAACACTGGCAGGCACAATCTTTCAAATGAAGACTGTCAAAAATTCAGCAAAAAAAACCAAGTTTTTGTCAGTATAACCATTGTTTAACTGTGATCACTCGTAAATATTCAACAACTATGGAAAAAACTGAATTTCGTGCCGTTATAAAACATTTTTTTATGAAGGGTTGCAGTGCTGCCACAATAAAAACTGAACTTGATTCTGTTTATGGCACTAACGCACCAACGTTGCAGACTGTTTATAACTGGATAAATGATTTTAAACGTGGTCGGTCAAGCACATCTGATGCTCCACGCTCTGGTCGCCCAATCGAAGTCACTACTGAGGATGTTGTTGAAGAAGTCCATAATATTGTACTCGACGACCGCCGAGTGAAGGTGCGTGAAATAGCTGAGAACACAGGCATCTCCACTGAGCGAGTACATAAAATCCTGCATGAAGATTTGGGTATGACAAAGCTGTCTGCACGATGGGTGCCACGTTTGTTGACAATCGAACAAAAACACGAAAGAAAGCGAATTTCAAAACTGTGTTTGGATATGATGAAGCGTAATCCTCGGAATTTTTTGAGTCGATTTGTCACTGTGGACGAAACTTGCGATTATTACCTATTCCCAAATCTGAAAAGATGGCTTGGAGGGCAAAAATTTTTGACAAATGAGGACTGCATCGCTGTTGTAAACGCCTATTTTGAAGACCTCGACAAAACGTATTTTTTGGGGGGGGATAAAAAAATTGGAAACTCGCTGGAACAAGTGTTTGGCCCTCAAAGGAGACTATGTTGAGAAATAAATGTAAATTGTTTAAAAAAAATAAAAAAAAATAACTTTTTAAAAGGACTTATCAAACAGCCCTCGTACTTAGGTACCTACACCTACTTCTAAACAAAACAATGGCTATATCCTACCTGCGTCACACTACTTCAATTACAATGCTGACCCCATGTTTTTTTCATAATTAAGTAACAAACTAATAACGCAAACACAGACTCTAGCTGACCTGAGACCTAGATGCCACAGCACGGAAGCCTGAAGTACCTACATACCTAGGTTACCTATAAAATTACTAGAACTGTCAGGCTAGTCGCATCGTAAAATAATTAAATAACATTTGAAAAAAAAAATAACACACTTTGCAAAATATCAATCTAGCTAGTCCCCTATTAAGATAGATCCTCTACAATACCTTATATAAATGTATGTACTACTATTCCTATTTCTATTCCAGTGCTGATTCGGGGCATCACTAGAATACATCAGCTGCATCTCCTTCAGTGCATGTCGTAGGAGTCCACAGAACTTTGGGGCGTACTCTCGATGAGCAACTAAACGCTCATGTTTTACATCTGCCCCATGCCCTATGCTAAACGTGACAATAGCATCTCTTTTATGATCCTGCAGTTCTGGCTGTGCAAGTACCTATAATTATAAGAACTGCAGAGGTAAATACCGAAAAGAAGCTGGGGCATGTCACTAGTAAAGCGAGGTCTTAACTACTTATAAAATTACTTAGAATTTATATCGTGTAGGCATTGTTATTTAACAATTATGTTATGTTGTGGTAATACCTTTATTTACCTGCCATACATTCTCAAACTTATAATTTCTTACTTATTTACAAGTAGATAGGTCATCATCATCATCAGTCTATTGCAGTCCACTGCTGGACGTAGGCCTCCCCCAGGGCACGCCATAAGACTGCCATGAGTGGTATTTGCTCATAGTCACCACGCTGGGCAGGCGGGTTGGTGACCGCAGTTTGTATTTCGGACTATGTTGTCAACACAAGAGGCGCTGCTGCCCACCTCCCGGAAACCCTTAATCGCCTCGTACGATACCCACGGGCAGACATGGGGTGGTACGAATTCTACTCTGCCGGCACCACGCGGCCAAGTAGATAGGTACTTAGATACAAATAGAAATACATATGAGTGAATGGTACCCTTGAGGGACCGTCAGATACTTACGTATCGAATGATTTGAAATTTTTGATAGGAAATATCAAAACAAGGTCTTGTGTACGATGATAAACATAATTTAAATAAATGTTAATGATATAATCGATTCTGACGGACGCTGCTGGCTGCTGGCGTGCTGCTGCTGCCGCTGTCGTGGAAGGAGAGGAGAAGTGATGCTGTTGTGGTAATTTCCTTGTAGCGGAGTACTGCGATGATGGTGAAGTTCCTGAAGGCTGAAGGTTGCGTATGTCCAATTCACAGGGGTCACCAGTGTTGGGATGGTGAAAAGGGAAGCGCTTCCGACCCCCACCGGGCCACTAGTCGTTGTTTGGCCCATGTATATATTCCAATCATTGTGAGAAACTTCGATATCGCGTTCTAGGATTTTGCATTCGATTGTGGTTCTCTCCTGCATCCGATAGATGGTTCCGCTACAGACACTTAAACCTAAATATAAAATTAGCCCTACCTGCTACCTGTCCCTTTCTCTCTCAGCGGAGAAGGATAGACCTGACTAAAGTTAAGTTTACGTTTAAACGGGGCGGTCAGAATCGACCAAAATGTTTACATAATATAAATAAATCTACCTATAATACATAGCACTAACTACTGGAAATTCTGTAATATTCTGCAGAATATTGAGAATTCTTAAACTCAGATATGTTCATTGTACATAAGATTCACATCTTACAATATTTAAGCCTCGAGCACACCGGGTGCGTGTGCGTGCACGTAAGCGTAGACGTACACGTACCTCTGAGTTTAATGTATGGAACTGTCACCGCTTGACGTCTATGCTTACGTCTACGCATACGCGTCCGGTCTGCCCGTGCCTATACAGTTCCATACTCAGAGGTACGTATACGTGTACGCATACGCATCCGAATCTTATTTCGATTCTCAAACTTTGTAGACAGATTTAATATGTAGTGGGATTAACATAACCCTTTTATTACACTTCACCTATAAGGGTAATAATAAGTATGACGTAGATGGGTCCTTCTCCACGGTAAGATTATCATCGCGAGGATCCATTACGTGTAGTTCGTAAACGTAGGCGTCGTAAATAATATCACGCGGTGATAGCCGATAGATTGAATTTAATTATTACAAACGATTAACTTTATAATAACACGCGATTGCCTTAATTTAAATGGATACAAATCAATACCAGGAAAACGTGGTGATCCCAGAGATGACGTTTACTAACCAACGCTCAATTCGAATGTCTTCACCATAATGGCGTTCCACCAAGTGTCACTGTCAGTCGAACAACTTTACCGACTTACCCTCGAACAACGCCATCTCTGATTCCACCCAGGTACTATTACCTGACGTTTCCTTTAATCACAAATCTATAAGGTAAACATTTCATAGCAAGCAAACTAGATGGCGCCACAAGGTGCTTTGCTAACACCCGGCAGATGTCACCACTCCGACACGGCCGTCCTGCGCCTCACACGTCCTCGTGGGACTTATCTGCAAGAGAAAATAACCAAAGAGCCTCTGGCACATACTAGCGCTCGGCCCATTCTGACTTAACTTAAATTTAAAGACTTCTTATTACAATAGTTCATGAAATCACAAAAATCGCTCATCGACCGTCAAGTTCCCAAAATCTTTACGTAAAGACATAAAAAATAAAAGATAAGCAGACTCGCACATACGTTTAAATCAGTCAGACCTTTCCTTCGGTCAACATTACAGTAACAGTTAGTCATATAGCCAGTCCTTCGGCTATCTACTATGGAAACACAGTCCTTCGGTTTCCAACACACACATGTAGCACAGTCCATCGGCTACCTACTACGGAAACACGGTCCTTCGGTTTCCAACACACACATGTAGCACAGTCCATCGGCTACCTACTACGGAAACACGGTCCTTCGGTTTCCAACACACACATGTAGCACAGTCCATCGGCTACCTACTACGGAAACACGGTCCTTCGGTTTCCCACACACACACATGTAGCACTGTCCATCGGCTACAGCAGAAACTCGGTCCTTCGGTTCTGCCACAAATACATACTACTGTCTGTCAAGGGTTTGTCAAAGTCACAATTTAAAAAACCGGTCAGTAACTTGTACATCGCATATGAAAATTCATTCATTTAGACTCTGAGGTCACATTAATTTCGATATCAAAATTACTAGGAACTTGATGGTCTGGCACCCTACGGACCCGATCGTGCGAATATTTGTAGGTTCGATTTGAAGACAAAGATTTTAGTCGGTATCTATCACCATCTAACAATTAAATTTTATACGGTCCTTAAAATTTAGGATCTAGTTTAACTTGATTACGTTTTTCATTCTTAATGAACACATCTAAGACACGTCGTAGACGTTCCAACCCCTGCTCTCCTGTAGAATACAATACCAGCAGGTCATCAATGTAAGAAACAATATAACTATGAGCTAATTCACCTAAAGCTTTTGCTATAGCCCGCTGATAAACTGAATTGGCGTTCTTTAAACCAAACGGCATGGCACACACAGGTAAATAATTTCCAAAACAAGGCTACAGTATACACAATCCATATAGAGTAACGTCAGTCAAGTAAGTCTAGTTGCCTCAATCTAGCAACTCTTGGAAACTTCCATCCAGCTTCCGTAAACCAGTCTAGTCACTTCCATCCAGTGACTCTTGGAAACTTCCATCCAGCTTCCGTATACCAGTCTAGTCACTTCCATCCAGTGACTCTTGAATACCTCTATCCGGTATCCGTAAACCACTCTCAATCAGTCAACTCAACATTAATTAGAACATGACGGTCCATCCCCGTCAAGTTCGCACAGATTATCATCACGGTCACATGTCAGCGTGTCATTGGTAATGTCATTCGCAGGCATTCGCCTAAGTCTGTCATGTGCATACTTATAGGTTCTATTGGAATTAAGGGCTTTAAGAACATAACGATTACCTTCAAGTACCTCCGATACCCTAAAAGGACCTCTATACTTCGGATCAATTAATCGAATTTCGAGTTCACCTGTAGTTACACGAGTTTTTGGCAAACTGTTGTAAAATAACTGGAATATTCACCTAAAATAGTTAAAAGATCTGACTTTTTACAAGAGGGTATATCTGTGTCAACATTACTCAAGTCGTTACTGATACTAGAATCGGTTAAAACGTCACAATTTAAAACTGTCAAATTATTTTGTTTTGAAATGCTAAAATTATTTGTTGACAAGTTAATAACGAAGCCTTGACTCAATATTTCACGACCTAGCATAATATCACTACGCATATACACATCGGGTAAAACATGTAATAAAAGTTCTAAACAATAATCATTAATTTCAACATTACACAGTATTTGCTGGGTGCTGAATACACTGGTTTGACCAATTCCCGTTAGAGAGACAGTTTTAGCAATTCTTTTACCATTGAAACTTGATGCAACGCTTTCTTTTATTAGTGAACACTCAGCACCCGAATCAAAATGAAAATCATAAAATCTACCTTGATTATTAAGAGCTCCGGTCGGTGGTAAAGCGGTAAGTGCAACTATCTTTCGTGGATTCAGACGAATTTGACCTCGGCGCACCTCGAAGCCTAGGTACTCTACTTTTTCTTTCAGGAATGAGCACTTTTTAGGATTTAACGAAAATCCCTTCCCAGAAAGAACTTCTAATACTACCTTTAGTCTATCGAAAGCTTCGTCGATGTTACTGGCCACAACTAGCACGTCATCCATGTACACTACAACGTACTTGTTCACGAGATCGCCTAGAGCATGTACGAGGCTATAGAAGTTTGTCCTATACCAGTCATAGAAACATTGTCATAAATTCGCTTACCACTAAATTTCAAAGCAATCGATTCTTTAACTAAGGAACACTCTGAAGTCGTAAGTAAATGGGAATGACTCACCAGAGTGACGCAGAGAACCCGAAGGCGCATTCACAATGCACACGTCTACTCGCTTTTCCTTAGCTGGACCAGTTCCAGTGCCGCCGCCGGTACCGTTGTTCCCCTCCTTGATTTTCCTCTTCGGGCAGTCGGATGCATAGTGGCCTTGTTCCCGGCAGTTGAAGCAGGTGATGCGATCGGTTCTCCCTGTAGGTTGGTTGGTCGAGTTATGGTCCCCGTGAAAGGACCTGTGTTTGGACCGGTCATCTTGCTTCTTCGAATTGGCTTTGTTGCGACATTGAGAGATTTGTGGCCTAGTTGTCCACAATTAAAGCACTTGATGGTCACAGCAGATCCATTAGGTCGGTTCTTTTTAGGTCGGGTCCATCACGATAAATACTTGATGAATAACTTCTCTTCAGGAACGAGACAGCCTTCAGTTCCTTTTGTAAATGGTTACGCGTCTTGATGTCAGTCGTTATAGCAATCCTCTGAACACGTGGCTCTTGTTTTGAAATATGAGCTAAGACAGTGGCTATTGCTATCTGTTCTGTAGTCAGTCCATTCCACCTTGCCATTAAGGATGTTATGAGGGTAGCGGCGTATGAGGCCAGGCACTCGTTATCTCTCGGTTTCTTGTCGTGCATACTGATGAGAAAGGAAGCAGCAGTTTCAGGACAGTCATACCTTGCTACGAAAAGCTCCTTAAAATCGGCCCACGTCATATTAGGAAACGATATTGAAGACAGCCAAGATGATGCTTCGCCCTTGAGTGCGTGGCTTAACGCGATCATCAGAGAAGATCCATGGCGATGTCGATCTGTGATACACATGTCCGCGGTCGTTATCCAAGCTCAGGCGTCGATGTCTCTTTTCTCTGGGTCGAAATCAGGAAGGCGAATAATAGAGTCCGAAGATGCAGGTAGTTTTATTGCTTGCACCAACAACGCCAGAAAATTTTGATTTTGTTGCTCGAAGAGAAGACGCCATTTTTCTTCGCTCGAATCACTATTTGAAGCACGTGTTTCATGTGGGTGATCCGGGTTGCATCCCACTTCTGATGACGTAGATGGGTCCTTCTCCACGGTAAGATTATCATCGCGAGGATCCATTACGTGTAGTTCGTAAACGTAGGCGTCGTAAATAATATCACGCGGTGATAGCCGATAGATTGAATTTAATTATTACAAACGATTAACTTTATAATAACACGCGATTGCCTTAATTTAAATGGATACAAATCAATACCAGGAAAACGTGGTGATCCCAGAGATGACGTTTACTAACCAACGCTCAATTCGAATGTCTTCACCATAATGGCGTTCCACCAAGTGTCACTGTCAGTCGAACAACTTTACCGACTTACCCTCGAACAACGCCATCTCTGATTCCACCCAGGTACTATTACCTGACGTTTCCTTTAATCACAAATCTATAAGGTAAACATTTCATAGCAAGCAAACTAGATGGCGCCACAAGGTGCTTTGCTAACACCCGGCAGATGTCACCACTCCGACAAGTACATATCTACTACACTATCAGTAACTTTGAGAGCCAATGCATTTCTCAGTAAATAATTGAACATTATAAATATCGAGTAAGTTGACTTATAACACCTTATGTAGATATTATAATTCTAGTAAATTGCATTCCTACTCACATACATTACAACTTCTAAGTATTATGAGAAGCGCCAATATATATCTTTTAGATATCTATATACATACATACATACATATAATCACGCCTTTATCCCTTACGGGGTAGGCAGAGTACCAGGGCCAATAGAACCACATGGTGCCACTTCTGACCAGTTTTGAGGGTATAGTTGAGATGTACAAGTTCGGTTAGTAGTGACAGGTGGTCAGTCCATCGCCTACAAAATACCAAGACCCTCTTGTCCCTCTACTGACTTGTACAGTATGCCCGGGAAGAGAAGCAGCTGTAGTATTATACGTTTTTTTTTTCACTCCCAGAGCAGCATAGAAGATATTTAGGTATCTATTATAGTATATTAGACCAATTTTTAGGGCTAGTTATTGTTTGGCCCATGTATACAGGGTGGAAGTGACAGCCAGGCAAATATTGATATGGCGACTTCAGACCATGATTCTGAGGCGAAAACCACTTAAAATTTTCGCAGGAAAATTCCAAAATTTTCCGACTTTTTTCTATTTTTTCAAGAAAAAAAATTATGTAGTTCGTTTAAGTAGGCCTTAGATAATGACTTAAAAACAAATTTTTAACGATCAACCTCAATGGAGAGTCACAAGTGATCCAAAAAACAGTAATGTATCACACAATAACCAATAATCCCACTTAACTAGTCGCAGGATCGCCCGATACAATTCAGTATTTGCCTGGCTGTCACACACACATCCTGTATATTCCAATCATTGTGGGAAACTTTGATATCGCGTATTAGCATTTCTATGGTTCTGTCTTGCGTTCTGTAGATGGCTCCGCTACAATAGTAACATTATATAACGAATCGATAGAGATAATACATTGTCAACAGTCTGTACTGATGCAGGGCTTCACTAGAATTCATCAGCTGCATCTCCTTTCATGCATGTCGTAAACATCGACTATTGACGGAATGTAAGCAATAAGCTAGCAACTTGTCTCTGATCTTTTAAATCTTTCCCCACTATTATAGGGATAGGGGATTACAAAGGACTTCTTTTAACGCAGATTCATTCAGTCCAAACTCAAAAACGAGTGTCTAATCTAATTCCAAACTCCTCCGTTTTAAAAAAAAAACCGGCCAAGTGCGAGTCGGACTCGCGCACCGAGGGTTCCGTACAAACCTGCAAGGTTTACAAAGTTCGTTCATTACGACAATCGAGTCTACGCGTTCATGAGGAAAAAAGTAATAAGTTTATATTTATTAAAAAATATATATTTTGTAATGTAACTAAAAATTTAAGGTTTTCGGAATTTTTCCTTTATGTGTGCTATAAAACGTTGCTTCATGCCAAATTTCAAGATTCTAGGTCGACTGGAAGTACCCTTTAGGTTTTGATTCCCTTGCGAGTACTTGCGAGTTTCAAAATATGCAGCTTAAATTGCTGTTTCTTTTGATTGCGTTGACATAGAAGTTTGATTTTGCTACAGCTTAAAGGTATTATAGACCTGAGTATTTGGTATGAATTTCAATTTAATACCTCTACGCGTTTATGAGGAAATGGGTAGTAAGTTTAAAATTATTAAAAAAAAAAATTATGTGATGTAACTAAAAATTTATGGTTTTCGTAATTTTTCCTTTATCTATGCTATAAGACGTTGCTTCGTACCAAATTTCAAGATTCTGAGTTCACGGGAAGCACCCTGTAGGTTTTGATTCCCTTGCAAGTGTCGAAAATTTGCGGCATAAACGGCTGTATCTTTTGATTGCGTTGGCTTAGAAGTTTGATTTTTTCACAGCTTCAAGGGACAGTAGACCTGAGTAATTGATATAAATTTCAGCTTCATACCTCCACGCGTTCCTGAGAAAAAGGGTCTTGACAGACGGACGGACAGACGGACAACAAAGTGATCCTATAAGGGTTCCGTTTTTTCCTTTTGAGGTACGGAACCCTAAAAACGTAGTACATATTTATTTTGTCTAGTTTATTACATTACATAGTTACCAAGTTCATGCTACGCGCTCCGAGGGCTTAGTGTGAGTTTTCAATTCGAACTCGTTCGCGTTAACATAAAGCAGCTAACCAATCACATCATGGCGTGATAATGTAATTTTATAAAAGTGAGAACAACGGCGCTACGTAATTGGTTGAACTGTTTACGTTTACGCGATCGAGTTCGAAGTCAAAACTCGCACTAAGCCCTCTGGTTGTACCCTACCTTATGATAGGTTGGCGAATGAAGAATGACTGGAAAATGTGTAGCAGAGCCACCTATCGGATGCAGGAGAGAACCACAGTCAAATGCAAATCCTAGAACGCGATATCGAAGTTTGTCACAATGATGGGAATATATACATGGGCCAAAAAATAACTAGTGGCCCGTTACGGCATATCTGGCCAATTTAGCGTCAGTCCCCGCGTCAAACGCAACCAATATGTTGCGCCCCCGTGGGAGGGGACGCCGCCGACCTCTCATAAATGCAACACACACCAGACAGGTGACTGACCAAAGTAGGCAGCCATGACCTGACTCGTTTGGCCAACACAGCCCCACCGCAGTTGTTTCGAGGATTCTTTAGCGGTGGGTTGTCCAGGAACCCTTAGCAGGTAGAGTCGAGAGTAGGACGCTGCTGGGCACCGACCTTACCAGCCTACAAATAGTCATACAAACCTATAAAGCGATAAAGCCTCAGCCGTATCTGGGATGCACTGGTCGCGTAGGTTTAAACCATTCGGTTGTGCGTCTTCAGCGCACGCCACGTAACCCGGTGAAGATGACAAAGCCCATCAGGCTTATAGTGGCCCGGTGGGGCCGTAAGTGCTTCCCCTTTCACCACCCCCACAAATGTAAGTAAGCACGTTGGGTTAGGCGTAATCTCAACTACAAAATGGCAAGTAATATTGCACTTTATCTCGGTGCATAGATACACAAGTTCATCACTTGCACTAATCTTGCCTTGACCGGGTAATCGCTTACTTTATCGGGCAACTTAAAACGTGGGTTACTAGGTTTCGGTCATGTTTCGGTTAACTAAACTTATTTAAATAGGTATTTATTAAATATACATGAATATAGGTATACAGGGTGGAAGTGACAGCCAGGCAATTATTAATATGCCGACTTCAGACCATGATTCTGAAGCGAAAAGCACTGATTTTCACAAGGTTTTTTTTCAGGACTAAGTATAATATTGTAAATAGTAGTTTGCTGGAAGAAATGTCTATTGGGGATAAGCAAGCACGCCTTTGTAGGTAGGTAAATGTGTGTACAACAAAGAATAACAATCAGATTTTAAACAAATCCATGGCCCCGTTCGTTGTTCAGGTGGGGATGGATTCCGTAGAATCTAAAATGGGACCACTTACACCCCCTAGCTATGTATAGACATCAGCCTATTGCAGTCCACTGCTGGACGTAGTCCCCAGTACTCCCCAGGGCACGCCACTAGGCTACTGCCATAGGCGGGTTTGGCCCATAGTCACCACGCTGGGCAGGCGGGTTAGTGACCGCAGTGTGATTTTCGGACTATGTTGTCAACACGAGAGGCCATGCTGTGCTGCCCACCTCCCAAAAACCCTGAATACATATGTAGGTATAATATAAACCTATAGTACTTATTATTATATATATTTATATATTAAATTAGAAAGCCAACATAATACATAAGAGTTCCGTTAAGATACAAGTTGTACTATACAGAGTGTAACAAAAAGGGTATGTTAAGCGAAAAGCTATGTAAATAGCTCACTATAGAGAACCTATCCACAGAATTTGAGACTCGAAATCACATGTTTATTTTTCCAGATAGTATGGAGAATTCTTAAATGTCTCAAGAATTTTCATACAATCTTGATGATTTCGAGTCTCAAATTTTGTACAGAGGTTCTCTATAGTGGGCTATTTGCATAGATTTTCGCTTAACATACCCCTTTTGTTACACCTTGTAAACTGTATACGGTATAAACTAACCATACATGACGCGAAAACAAACATCATTATTTTCCATATTTTTGCCATTGCAAGGGATTCGAACCCAGGACCTTTGGCTTCAAAGGCAAGGTTAGCTACGTCACTAATAAAAAAAAAAACTATAGTACTAGGAGACTCACGTGCTGAATTAACCTAAGTATATACTCGTAAATAGATTATTTTTATTATCTATGGTACCTAATAAGTACATACTTAATTGATTTAATTTAAAATTAATGCAATTACAATATGCCCTATAACCTTTATGTTTATTAGTATTACAGGTTGTTTTCCTTTGAAACTATTAGCAAATAATAGTTTTATTATGGTCACAATAATTATTATAATACACATATATAATGCAGTTTACGAGAAAAATGGCTTTGTAGCGACGAAAATAATGCATGTAGACCGGCCCGGCTGCTATATTATGAACAGTAGTGTATTGACCCAAATTATGTATTAGTTTATTATAAGTTAGTATGTAGAGAGTTCAATTACCAACCAACCGTGCCGCGTTACCATTAACCAATATAATTATCTTGTGCATCTCAGCCTGTGTTTTTACCATTTTTACCATATTAATTTATTCGCCTTACACCCGACATTTACTACAATATATAAAAGTATAAAATAAACATTTAAAAATATAAAAAACAGCGTTACGCCTGCAACTTCCAATACATTATTTTATTCTTATATTTTTCAATAAAGGAGCGTTCTCTCAGGCGACGAGCTAGCAACTTGTCAGTGATTAGTAACATATGTCCCCGCTATGCTAATTGTGACTGTGAGATCTCCGTCATGATCCTGCAGTTCTGTCTACCCCATTTTGGGGTGTAAATGTGTGAAACAAAACACAGCCGTGTAAATATGTATGTAAGTATTTTTAATATTAAAATTTTAATAGTAATAATTTTTGGTATTGATATAAAACTTATTGAATTACTTAATTTCCTTTAACATGAATTAAGGGCACAATAAAAAGAGGACAATAATTTCTCCATTTAATCTACTTAATATTATATTGCGGTTGACCTGACCACCGTATTTATGTTACCTCTATTTGGAACAAATAGTATATGTTAGTCTTATATCTATGTCATTGAAATAAAAATTATTCATGTAATTATAATACATAATTTATTTTTTCCATTGTATTTTCTTGCTAATCGTGGCTATGGTCTCTCCTTCACGATCCTGAATTTCTGTCTATCTTATTTCATGTGATAGGTATGTACCTGACGTAGGTATTAGTCGCATATTTTTCTGCTGAAAACACTTTCAAAAATGTTCTGGACATTTGAATGTTTAAAATATATTTACTAGAGGACAGCCACAAAATCTTTAAAACTTTAGAATATCCCGAGGGAATTTTGGGAAATCTTATCATATGCCTACCTATATATTATATAAAGAACATATAAAAAATATTGCAAAAGATGCTCGTCCAAGAATTTACTACCAACGTAAGCTGGACATTGGCCTACTGACTATCTCATCAATATATTACTTAAACCCATCAAAGGCACGGTGAAGATCCAATGCCATGGGCAAAGTAATTTCAGTAGCCTATAAAAAAATAATTAAAACCCCCTCTGACGCACAAAGTTCAATTATATGTTTGCTGACTATAATTGATTACCTATTCATAATTCCACAAACACATTGTTTTGTTAAAACATATTTAATATATATTACAGACGACATTAAGCGAACAAAGTCGCGCTGCTTCAGTGCTTTTTTAAGAACCGCGGTGAATGGTCATATCGAAGACCATAGTTGCAGTTGGGCTCTGAAGCCCGATTTGATTTAACGCGTATGCCGGCGCCTCGCGAACTGAAGAAAAAAAAAGTTTAACTTTTTAATTTTTACCGCGCGTGTCGTGAAATTTTCGCGCGAAGCCTAACTCTTGTGCAAGTGTAGACTAAGATGTGCTAGTGTTGTGATTTTTGGCGTTTTTTTTTTGTGTTTCGACACTCGGATTTTGTACAGGTGGGTTATGTATGATTGCAGGTATTATGTCATTATTAGTTTTTGCTAATTTTACTTTCACTTGGTGATGGAGGGGGTATTTAGGGCAATGGGTCACTGGAAAGTACTTCTCTCGTTGCGGAGGCTGTGCGAACGATCTCTGCCTATTGATCCATTTGATGGATCGATTTTCTTTGTGTCTGACTTATTTTTCTTAATTATTAATAGACTAGGGCTAGAACATTTTTAATATTACATTATTTTATGTATTTAAGTTATAATTGTTTTTTACATTTATAATTGATATAAAAATTTATATTATTATTTAAAAAATATTGAAGATTTTTTCCAGTTCATTATTAATTATTTGGCAGATATTTTTTCTCTATATCCTTGCAAAACTATTTATTATTATGAAATACTTGATACAAATTTAGCTTACCTAAGTTTTATTTGCATTTCATTATATTTTTATTAAAAAGTAAATTATGAATAAACAAAAAGGTGTTAAAAGAAAAAAAATTGACACTTCTTGTTTATGTAAATCGTATTATTAAGTTGTTCGCGAATAATTTTACCATTTACAATGATAGTTTGCGAATACTACTTACCTACTAGTCATAGCTATGATAAATAGCTATTTACTTTTATATATATATCCTATTATCATAAAAAGTACTTATATTATTATATGGTAAGTATTCTAGTATTTTTTATATAAAAAATAATATAATAATTAACTATTATTTTTTATATTAGCTACGATTCGCTTAATACATTATTATTTATGAATAAATAAATAAAATAAAACCAATAAACGCGCCAGAACGCCAACCTAGGTACCTAACTTGGCAAAACAAAATGTCAATGGACAAAATCATTTTATTTCAAGAATATAATAATATTATTATGAATTTAATTAATTTTTTAGCAAAAAAAAAAATGTTATATCTACTCACATACAATTTCAAAACCTTACAATAAATAGATAAGTTTAGAGCTTTTTAAATATGTAGGTATCTATTAACACGTTAAAGGAATTTGAATCAGCTAAACGTGGGTGAGGGATCTCCCATGATCATGCAGTTCTGGCCACCCCATTTCGGAAACACAGCCGTGTGTGTTGCCAACAACTAAAATTGGGGTCAAATATGAGCCAATATTAAAAAAAAACTCATCCTTCACCAACCTTTTTTATTTATTTTACACACCTTTGGACCACAAATCGTGTCTGCTTCATTTGACTCCAGTTCGTTCCAAACCAAGTTGGAAACTAGAGTTTGTAAGTATGGATGGATGTTTGATTCTTTCGCGTTAGCTGACACCCTGGATTAACACATAGGCTACTTTTTATCCCGGGAAAATATTTATATACCGGATAATTTCGACATATTGTTTTTTCTGCAGTCCACGCGGACGAACTAGTGTCTAATATATAAAATTTATGTGTCGCGGTACTTGTTACCAAACTCTCCCGAAACGGCTTGACCGATTCTTATAAAATTTTATATGTATATTCGGTAGGTCGTAAACTATTTTTTGTACCCCTTATCTAGATCATTTATAAAATGCCGCCAGTTTTTACTAAGAAATTGTTGTCTGGCCTTTTTAATGTTGCCAGGTACAATAGTAAAATCAAACAGCAATATCGAAATTCGTTAACGCAACACTCACACCAATAGCAGTTAGAATTAATCACGTGACTTGACGAACGCGCGGAAATCATCCTATTGGCGCAAACGTGACGTTGACGAAACTCTATCGATTCGATCGACAGATAATGTTACCTTTTCTAGGGCACCTAATAGAAAGTCAGTGGACATCCTATGCTGATGCGGGGCTTCACTAGAATACATCAGCTGCATCTCCTTCCGTGCATGTCGTAAGAGTCGACTAAGGAACTCAGGCGATACGCTATCTTGTCACTGATAATTAACATCTGACCCCGCAACACTAAACGTGTTGTAAGGATCTCATTCGTGACCCTGCAGTTTTGTCTACCACATTTTGGGAACGCAGCATCGTGTCTATGTATGTATGTATGAACAACCAGAAGAGAGTTTGTTTTGATTTTTTCCAACTCGGTCGCGACTGGATACAGTATGAGATAATGTTTGTGGACATTTTGCGAAAGATATTGACATAATACTCGACGTTTGTTTGACAAATTATCGTAATATCACCAAACGGAATCTCATAGATAGCCTTATAGACTAGTAACATATTAGAAATATTACTCTCTACCCGACTGCGTCTGATAAAGGGTCATATTTTTCAAGTCTAGAGTTTAGAAGTCTTGGCACGGTCTAGAGCCTAAAAATGTCGCATTTAAGCTTGAAAGGTGTCATTAGATTCATCTTAGTTATGAGATGTGACACTGATTCAAATTTTATTACTTAATCGGTTTTTTCTTTAAATAAATGTGGTTATTATCTAGTAAGCTTAAAATCTGTGATAGCCTATAGCTTGTGAACTTTAGCTACATTTAACCTCATAACAACTAGCACCTATTCATTATTATAATATAAATCAAAGATTCTCTCTAGTTCCTGGCTCTTTATTACTTTATTGTGCGTAGTTTCTGTTTATGTCATAATATATAGTATGTTATATTTGTGGTGCAATATGAACATGCCCATAATTGGTATGCGCATAAGATAAAATACCTTTTTCTTTAAATAGCCTATACTGTGTCCCACTGCTGGGCAATACCTCTCCCATTTGAGCCCACACTTGTCTTGTTCCCGCTATAGTGGCCCAATCCAGCAGAAACTTATCCAGGTCGTCCCTCCATCTTCTCCTAGGTATTCCCCTACTCCGGTTTCCGTCTGTAGGCACCCAATAAGTGGCTATCTTTGCCCATCTGTTCGGGTGCATTCGACATACGTGTCCGACATAAAATACCTCATTACATATAATACTTTAATGTATATGTGTATACTGTTGGTGTGTCTTAATAAAAAAATAAATAAATAATAAATATAAAAAATAAACCAAAAAAGTCTAGAAAGAGTGGATATTAGAATAACGTTTGTTAGGTTTTTTCCCCAGACAATATAAAATAATATTTAAAACCAGTTCGGCATCTATACGGATCCTTTTAATTCAAAAAACGTTAATAATTAGTACGCAAATAGCTTTTATCTTCTATAGATACCTACCAATTTATTTTTATTGTCTGTGATATATGATTTTAAAATGCCTTAGCTTTTATAAATATGTTTTAAGAAATGAAAAAATTCTTCACCCGAATGGGACTCGAATCCACGACCTTTGCATTCCGTGCAGAGCTCTCACCAACTGAGCTACCGGGTCAATTACTCGGATGACGAATTTTACCATCTCTTTTTAAATTACATTATTGGCAACGTTATTTTTTCATCCCGATAGCTATACACTAGACAAATCTCAGTAAACAAGCTTTAGCTTTTGTTCGATTAGTAACTTAAGGATCGTTGATGAAATTATTACTCGGTCAAAATATGGTACGAGAAATAGAAACTCAAATGTATTGCTGAGCGTTTATTGTCATAATTTGAATGTCTTATAGTAAAATTACCATGAATTATTTAAAGAAAAACATCCGTCTGCGTATAAATTTTGACCCGGTGTCACTCTTACCTGCGACTAGACGAATCTAATGCAAATGCGACAAGCCGCTTAGGCTCTTTAGCGTGCCAAAGAATTATACATAAAAACATAGACTAGAAAAACATAATCCTTCTGCGCAGTCGAGTAAAAAGTGATAAATTTATCTAGTAAGTATATTCAACTATTTAGGATTTAAAAATATTTCTACTTACCTACAAAAAGGTATGTCACAAGTTTTTTTTATAATTTTATAATGACTTATTTAAATTTTTTTTCTTATTACCTAGACTTTGAGATTGTATCTGTGGTTTTTAAATAAAAACGAATTCGTGTTAAATTTCTATTAATAGTTTATGATAATTATACAAAACTTTAAGCTTTATGACATACGCAGCTTTTTGAAAAAAAAAACACATTCACCTGTAGTGCAGATGCGGGTTCACCATCGGACTATGAGAGTGACGGAATAGAGAGTGCATCTGTGTTTGCGCACACACCTGTGCACTATAATATCTCCTACGTACCTGGCCAATCTCCGTAGAGATTGATCATCATATAAATATAAGGATAAGTATAGAAACATCCATGACTCGGAAACAAACATCGATATTCATCATATCAATGTTTGCACCTACCGGGATTGGAACCCAGGATCTATTTACTCAAATCATAAAGGAGAGCCTACAGCAATGCTCATCGCCTGAGAGAACGCCCCTGAGTTCCTTAGTTGACTGTTACGACATGCACGCAAGATGCAGCTGATGTATTCTAGAGAATACACAGTAATTTTACTCATGGACTAGTATTTCATTATATCTTTTACCAATTTCTAAAAGTTGTATACAGTACCTATCCCAGGATTGTGATTAAGTAGAAAATGTGTATAAGTTTCGAAGTCTAACCGGAAACGACAAAATAGGAAGTCCTCGGAAAAAACATGGCGGCCATCGGTAAACACTGACGAGCGTCCATGGCCATTGTGACTGTATCTATTTACTTAAATAATGTGAATGAATTTAGAAAGACATATTTGCCATGCATGCTTATTGCAGTCCACTGCTGGACGTAGGCTCCCCCAGGGCACGCCACAAGGCTACTGCCACAGGGGGGTTTTGCCCATAGTCACCACGGCACCATGGGCAGGCGGGTTGGTGACCGCAGTGTGATTTTTAGACTATGTTATCAACACGGGAGGCGTTGCTGCCGACCTCCAGGAAACCCTCAATGTTACGATACCCACGGACAGATATGGGGTGGTGGTATTCAACTCTGCCGCAATACCACATGACTATACAGGGTGTTTTTTCGTTGCCACCCTTAACGAAGGGTACGTACCTACTCTATACATCAAATAAAGTAAGTTTATGCCAAAAAAATGCTGGGAAAAGATAGAAATTTTTTGAAAAAAAAAATATTGCTTGATCGGGCGAAATCTATAGTGACCAGTGTTTATGCTAGTATTTTCATAGACAGATATTAATTATTTCTCTTGAAAAAATCTTGCTACGCGCGACTATGTGCATTTATGCAGAAAAACGCAGTCTATTTACTCAACTTTGGATCCTAATATCTTGGGAACCAGACACTTCCCAGGTATGCTTCCACGAAAAAAAAAGATCGTGATGATGAGGAGATTCCGTAGTTTTCGCGAACGTTGACGACCAAAAATCGCCCTGTATATCCTACTTAGGTAATGAATTCAAGTTCGGAGTTAGCAAAGAATCGAGAGATGTGGACTCAAAAGGAGGAGGCCTCTGTTGCCCAGCAGTAGGGACACTGCAATGGCTATATAAAAATAAAATAGCAAGCTTATTACCTATTATCGACACTTGGCCCTAAGACTATACAGGCTGTAACAAAAAGGGTATGTTAAGCGAAAAGATATGCGAAGAGCCCACTGTAGAGAACCTCTCCTGAAAATTTGAGACTCGAAATCGCATGTTTATTTTTCCCAATAGTATGGAGAATTTTTAAATATCGCAGGAATTTTCATACAATCTTGAAAAATAAACATGTGATTTCGAGTCTCAAATTTTGTGGATAGGTTCATTACAGTGGGCTTCTCACATAGCTTTTCGCTTAAAGGTTTGAATCGTGAAATGTCTGCACCAAGCCCTTATGTATTATGTATATATGTTCAAATTAAACCATTTTATCTAGTTAGAATTAGTTTTCATCCTTTAACAGCAGTTATTTCTAGTTTTAACAAAGGTTAGTGTAAACTAGTTTGAAATTAAGAAAAAGCCATTCATACTTTCAAGTACGAGTGTAATATTTACTACCGCTGCTTCTTTAAATATTCTATCTTCAAAAAACACGTGGTGTAACTTGTAGTATGCCCACTTCGTTCCGTAACGTATCGTATAAGGTTATATTCCGTAATGCAAACCGCATTTTAGACGGCATTATACTACATATATATACAATAATTATACAGTTTAATTCAAGCGTGAGGAAATAACTCTTTGCCTTGGAAGCAAAACTAGGTCCTATTGCCAAATAACGAGTGGATATGGATTAAAATATGCTATCGAATAGGTATTTATACAGATTTTATATACTACTATCTATCGCTTGCGACTTCTTTCGTTTACATACATACATACTTATAATCACGCCTTTATCCCTTACGGGGTAGGCAGAGCACCAAGGGCCGATAGAACCACATGGCGTCACTTCTGACCAATTTTGAGGGTATAGTTGAGATGTACACGTTCGGTTAGTAGTGACAGTCAGCCCATCGCCTACAAAACACCAAGACCCTCTTGTCCCTCTACTGACTTGTACAGTATGCCCGGAAAGAAAAGCAGCTGTAGTATTATACGTTTTTTTCGCTTCCAGAGCAGCATAGAAGAAATTTATTCGTTTAAGCTTTATAATTTAACTATTAGTAGGCGCGACAAAACAATATGTCGAAATTATCCGCAAAGGTAATTTTTATAGGTATTTTTCCCGCGATAAAAGTAGCTTATATCCTTTCTCAGGCTCTAGCCTACCTGTATACCAAATTTCATTTGAATCTGTTCAGTAGTTTTTCCGTTAAAACCAGATAGACTTACTTTCGCATTCATAATTATTAGTAAGTACAAGGCGGCCTCCTTTATGATTCTGCAGTTTTCGCTACCCCATTTAGTATGTAGCTATAATAATATATTTAAAAAACCTTTTAATTAAGTTAAGTATACTTATATATCTCACTTTGGTATGTGTTATGCTGAAAGAAATCTCTTGCAGAGAGAAGCTTGCCTTTATATGCATTAATTTCCTTAATTTCCCCGTATTTACTGAAGTATACGAAGAAGAATAGTTTTAAAACACCAAAACTGTTTAAAATCTACTTTCTATTAAATAATTGTACACCGGAAGCAGTGTTTTATGACCGGAAGTGTCATGCAACGATAAAAAATTCAATGGTATGTCACATTACGTATAAACAAAAAACATATACTTAGATATTTGACACGAACATGAGAAGTGCCTACAAAGGAATTTCTCCTTAAAACATATCATGTACTGAAGCGGGTCTTCACTAGAATACATCAGCTGCATCTCCTTCCGTGCATGTCGTAAGAGTCGACTAAGGAACTTAGTGGCGTTCTCTCAGGCGATGAGCTAGCAACTTGTCACTAACCCTTTATCTAGACATTGCTGTAGGCTCTCCTTTATGATTTGAGTAAATAGGTCCTGGGTTCGAATCCCGGTAGGTGCAAACATTGATATGATAAATATCGATGTTTGTTTCCGAGTCATGGATGTTTCTATACTTATCCTTATATTTATATGATGATCTCCGACCGTATTTCGGCGACCAATCTCTACGGAGATTGGCCAGGTACGCAGGAGATATTATAGTGCACAGGTGTGTGCGCAAACACAGATGCACTCTCTATTCCGTCACTCTCATAGTCCGATGGGACGGAAAGCCGACATGACCGGAGAGAGTTCAGGCGAAGGTCCAACGGTTTTACTCGCTTTCCGAGATACGAGCTAAGTGATAATTTTACAACATTAAAATCTGTACATTAAATAAATTCATTGCTATAGGCCCGTGACTGGGATCGAACTTACGCCTCCCGCTTGGAAGGTCTATCACCGCTTCTATATATTTATATACCACTGCTTAGTACCCACGACACAAGACCTTAGGGATCTTAGTGTGGGACTAGGTCAATGTGCTTTAAAGTTTGTTAATCTCATACTGTAATGTAATATACTCACGTTTGTCTATTTATTATTACGTTCCACTATCAATTTTATTGCTTATATTTTTTTAATAAGCAGATATCAGTAATTTATGGATTCTTTAATCCTAAACTAATTGTATTTATAGCTAGTAATTTATTATATGTTCATCTTAAAGATAACATATAGTTTTAATTAAACTACCTATACAGGATGATTTTTGGTCGTCAACGTTCCCGAAAACTACGGAATCTCCTCATCATCACGATCATTTTTCTCCATGGAACATACCTGGGAAGTGTCTGATACCCAAGATATTAGGGACCAAAGTTGAGTAAATAGACTGCGTTTTTCTGCATAAATGCACATAGACGCGCGTAGCAAGATTATTTTCACGAGAAATAATTAATATCTGTCTATAAAAAAAAAACTAGCAACACCGGACACTAAATTTCGCTCGATCAAGTAAAAATAATTTTGTTTTTCCAAAACTTGCTTTACTTGTCACTGACCATTTACATCTGACCCCGCAATGCTAAACGTGGCTATAGGATATCATTCGTGATCCTGCAGCTCTGGCTATATTTGGGAACACAGCTATGTATTTGTTTACAATTTCAACAATTGAAAATAAACCTTTACCTGTCACTTAGAAATCATAGTCCTACCACCTTTAGAGACCTTAAGGGAGATCATTTATTTACTCTCTAATTCACTACTATCTAAGGACATCTCTCAAGCCAATGAGATATACATACATATACATAGACTCGCAAAACATAACCCTCCTTGTGGGGCTTCATAGGGTAACTGGTGAAATGTGGATGTGTATTTTGCACACTTATGTCCAACCTTTTTGAAAATCAGCGCTGCTTGCATGGTAGGCACGCCTTACCTTGTTCTAGCAGCATTCAGCTGAAAAGGCACCTATTTGGCGGTTGCACTTACACGGGACGTGACTGCGGGGCTCCAATTAGGGTGCACGGTTCCTTCCTGTTACTGTTCTCTTCTACATGTGTGTTCTTACCTGTTTGCCTACTATTTTCTATTGTGTCTATTTCTACCCTATTTCCATTGTCTTGTTCTATGTTGTTGCTGTCGGTGTATATGTAATTGTCAAATAAATTCTATCTATCTATCTTCTATCTATCTATCTTCTATCTATCTATCTTCTATCTATCTATCTATCAACCTCTTTTGAGGATTTTCGGCGTTAGCTACATATGTATCTATTAATAATATATTTATGTATTAGAATTAATCTGAATTATTATGTATGCATATAATTTGATTTGGAACCTTGATTTGGAAGATTCAGTATTGGTATATCGTCTCGAATGCGGCACAAGGTTTCATCAATTATAATTTAGTTAATTTTCAATAATATTTACGTTTTCTAGTGAATCAGAGGTCAGATATTTTGTTTATTAAAACCGATTTAAGTGTTGATAATATGTAGACACCTAATCTAATTTGGAGCATTATACATATATTAGATGCAATGTTATATGTAACCTACTAGACATTTATAGAATGCCCCATAGTATGCAGAGAATACAAAACTTTATTTAAATTTCAAAATACACCCCTATTAACCTCATCTACATTCATTAGTATCTAATCAAATCATTCATTCGGCATGAGAGCATGCCGAACTTATTTCTCGATTGTCATTTAAAATCTAAAGTAAAGACCCACTTGCGTACATCAGCTTATTGCAGTACACTGCTGGACGTAGGCCTCCCCCAGAGTATGCCACACGGCTCAATCTCCCGTTTTCACCATCCAGTCACTACCAGCCACCCTCTTCAAGTCATCGGTCCATCTGGCCGGAGAGCGTCCAATGCATGCTGTGGTGCAGTCTACATTATAACACACACATGGCCGCTTTTTAAATATTATAATGCATATAGTAAGCATAATAACACGTTTTACCGAAAAATTGGAGCAGTAACTAACTCGTTCGTGCTTCTGTTTCGGCACGAAACGCCAAAAATATAAGGACATTAAGTGAAAGCGAATACACTTTATTAACAAAGTAGTAGACGCTCTCGACTTCGTCCGCGTGGACTGTAGAAAAAACAAAATGTCGAGATAAAAATCTTTTCCCGGGATATAAATTATCCTATGTGCAGCCGTTCTTGAGTTATTAACTAACACGACTTTCTTTTATATATGTATTATACAGATTACAACGTGTTTAAATAAGCCAGTTTTTAAGATAACTGAATATTTATATGCCTGTGCTGATGCGGGGCTTCACTAGAATACATCAGCTGCATCTCCTTCCGTGCATGTCGTAAGAGTCCACTGAAGAACTTGGGCGTTTTCTCAGGCGATAAACTAGCAACTAATACGCCATTTAGCAAACACCGCATGTATGTATGTAAATATTTATATACACACGGCAATGTTCCCAAAATGGTGTAGCCAGATCTGCAATATCATAGGGGAGATCTACTGCCACGCTTTGAATAGCGTGGTAGATGTCAAAGATCAGGAGTCACGTGTGATTTCGTTCGTGTATTAGATTTTGTGAATACGTTCTCTATAGTGGACTATTTACATAGCATTTCACTTTACATACCGCCTTTGTATAATAAAAACACCATATATTAGCTACCAAGCCTCCTGACCAGCGTGGTGACTATGGGCAAAACCCCCCTATGGCAGTAGCCGTGTGGCGTGCCCTGGGGGAGGCCTACGTCCAGCAGTGGACTGCAATAGGCAGGCGCGATATATAAGCCGCATACATGTTATTTGTGTCTCTACCTTTCGGAATGAACTTTAGGTAGAGTGCGTAATATATTATTATAATATCATTAACCATTAATATATCTAGTTTTAAACTACCTTGAACTGAATACGAAAGAATGATGAAAACTGCCACAAAAAAATAACATATAAACTCAGCTGCTGGCAAAGGTAAAGTCCTAGTATGATATTTAAATACTATCTAAACACCGTCTAACTCTATCTGGCGCCTAAATACGTTTGTGAAATAGATACTTTTTTAAACGAGTGTTCAACAGTGTTCCAACTGTTTTACAATGACACCATAGGGTTAAAGTGGCAAAGCATTTTTGTGTATCTGTTTTTAAACAAAGTCTAAACAGAATATAACTTTAGCTGACGGATAAAACGTGTTTAACAGCCGTCTAACTATTTGGTAATAACACCGCTAATGTGCTGATGCGGGGCTTCACTAGAATACATCAGCTGCATCTCCTTCCGTGCATGTCGTAAGAGTCGACTAAGGAACTCGGGGGCGTTCTCTCAGGTAGCTAGCAGGGGATCTTTTACATCCTCGTTTATACAAAACGTGGCGGTAGGATCTCTTTCATGATCCTACAGTTCTGGCTACCCCCATTTCGGGAACACACACACATACACACAGAATAATTAATTAGTTACTATGCATATATCCGTTCCGAAAACTCGGACGTACTCGAGTAATTCTTATTATTGTGTAACTCATGATTACTATCGCGATAATCTAATGTTAAAACTGTTGTAATTATGTTGTAATTTGTTTTTTAGTGCTCGTAGACTTGTAACAACTATAGGTATATGGAGGGTAACAAAAGTGGTGTAGTAGAGAACCTTCTCGAATGGAGATCGCGCCCCGGCAAGCGTAGCGTTGGGCGCCCTCCGGCCAAATGGACCGATGACTTAAAGAGGACGGCTGGTAGTGACTGGATGGTGAAAACGGGAGATCGAGCCGTGTAACGTACTCTGGGGGAGGCCTACGTCCAGCAATAGACTGCAATAGGCTGACGACGAGAGAACCTATCCCCAAAATTTTAAACTTGACATCACAGGTTTATTTTTATAGATAGTAATGGAGAATTCCAACAATCTAGGAATGTTTATACAATCTTGAAAAAAAAGTCTAGTTATTTTGAGTCTCAAATTTTGTGTATATCGGATATCCGAGGCAAAAGAAAGATCTGTATTCGTGTCCGTATCCGTTACATTTTTGGTGGATTTTTGACGTACGGATCTATAAAAGTGGTAAATCTATGTAAACGTTAACTGCATTAGATAGATTTTTAAACTTGAATCTTAGTAGTACCATAAGACTTCTTTTGATATGTGATTATATTTTGAGCCTGTCATGAATCAAGTTACGAATTCATCTAAGTGGATCTTTT
This sequence comes from Carposina sasakii, assembly GCA_014607495.2. NCBI lineage: Eukaryota > Metazoa > Arthropoda > Insecta > Lepidoptera > Carposinidae > Carposina > Carposina sasakii. The sequence continues at coordinate 5,814,680 of CP053178.1, forward strand.
TTTCTTACCTTTTAATTTTAAAATTATAGATTATATGTGATCTGTTTTTTGATTAAGTATCTGTCGCACTCACCGACACCGACTGCGTAAGAAAGTTAAGATCCGTATCCGCGGATATTGACACCAAATATCCGTATTCCGATCCGTATCTGCGGATATACATTTTTAACGATCCGGCACATCACTAATAAGAGGTTCTTTATAGTGGGATGTTTTCATAGATTTTAGCTTAGATTTAGATTTATGGAAGACCTTTCTGACAAAAACACAAACGCCCTCTAAGTTTCAGAGCTCTTTCAGGATACTGCATTTGATATGTAGGTATAGAAGATTGAAGACATTTAAAAGGCTTCAAAGTAATTAAAAGTAACAAATCAATGTGACATTTCAACACTTCAAAAACGAAAAGTTTAAGCCAAGTCATGCCCGTCTTTACGATCTATTAAACAAAACTATTGTTAATATTAATAGACATTGTACCTATACAGCCCCGTCAATTAAAAGTTCTTATAAAACGAAATTTGAATTTTGCCATGTCACTTTTAATAAACAATATTTACACTTTCATCATCATCATCCACCGCTGAACGTAGGCCTGCCCCAGGGCACGCCACAAGACTGCCATTGGGGGTATTTGCCCATAGTCACTACGCTGGGCAGGCGGGTGGGTGACCGCAGTTTGTGTGTTGTCAACACGGGATGCGCTGCTGCCCACCTCCCGGGAACCCTTAATCGCCTCGCACGATACCCACGGGCAGACATCGGGTGGTACGAATTCTACTCTGCCGGCACCACGCGGCTAATATACACTTTACTACACATTAACCTAGTCCTACATTAAGATCCCTAAGGTCTTGTGTCGTGTACTAAGGGACTAGAATACTTCAGGTGCATCTTTCAGCATGTCGTAAGAGTCGACTAGGAAATCCAACTATCCTCTCAGTCGATAAGCTAGAAAATTGTAAGTGATTATTCACATCTGTCCTCCCTATGACGGAAAGCTATTTCTATATGTATGTATGTAAGTATAGATATTATACCTAATATCTCTTTTCTTCTATGCTGCTCTGGTAGTGAAAAACGTATAATACTACAGCTGCTTCTCTTCCCAGGGCATACTGTACAAGTCAGTAGAGGGACAAGAGGGTCTTGGTGTTTTGTAGGCGATGGGCTGACCACCTGTCACTACTAACCGAACTTGTCAACTATAAAATTGGTCAGAAGTGGCACCATGTGGTTCTATAGGCCCTTGGTGCTCTGCCTACCCCGTAAGGTTTAAAGGCGTGATTATATGTATGTATGATACCTAATATCTCTTTTCTTAAGTGCCGTCATTCCTTTATGACTCAATTTGGAAGTTTACAGCAAAAGCTAAGTATATTATGTTGTTCAAACGTTTGACATTTTGAACTCTTTCCTACGTATTTTATGTTTTGGCAAAACAACTATTTTTACCATGATGTGTGTCGGTACCATAATTTGCATACAGTTTGTAAAAAAATATACGCAGTTCACGATTTAAGTGAATCCCCGCGAATATGGTTATATTTAGAAGATACAACTGTACTTATTATCCCAACTAATATTATAAATGCGAAAGTAACTCTGTCTGTCTGTCTGTCTGTCTGTTACGCTTTCCCGCTTAAACCTCGCAACCGATTTTGATGAAATTTGGTACAGACAATCTTTAGACCCTGAGACAGAACATAGGCTACTTTTTATTTCGAAAAAAAGGGATGAAGGGGTTGAAATAGAGGTTGAAAGTTTGTATGGGATTTCTTAATTTTAAAAGATAAAACCATGAAACTTTATATTTAAGCACTTGATAAGAAATCATTAAACATTTGTTCTAGCATTTTTGAAATTTCGACCAGCTAAGGGGTGAAATAAGGGTTGAAAGTTAGTATGCAAGTTCGTCAAATATCACGTCATAAGAAACAAAAAATCGTTTGTTCTAGCATTTTGAAATTTTTACCAGTTTGGGGGTGAAATAGGGGTTGAATTGAAGATAAGACCATGAATCTTGGTACGTAGGTCTCAAAGGATGTGCAGAATTTTTCTACAAACGGAATTCCCGAAATTCGAACGGAACGGATTCGGAACTGGAACTACAAAGCCAAACTTTTTGTATACGAAATCTTAATCACTGAACCTAGGAACATGTAATTTAGAAGTTTTGGGTGTATCAAGTTACAAAAAAGTTCGCTTTTGAAGTTTAAATTCCTTTTAACGAATACTCTGCATCGCCGCCGCTGCCGTCGGTCGTCGTCGCGCACATTCGCCGAAGTGTGGCGGCATCTGCGGCAGGCAACGGCGCGGCGCTGTCGTGTGGTGGGGGAGCGCACGAATCTAACTATGCCTACCCGAACGGGCAGACACGTGAGGGCAGACGTCGTTGTCGGACGCATGCATAGAGAAATTTGCGCTTACATATAATAAAAATGTAACGGCTCGCTGTCTGTACATGGAAGATATATGAGAAAAAATATTATAGGAGACCTTTATCAACGCAATAGAACCCAAAACGATGATTTTTGGAATTTTTGTCTGTCGGTTTGTCTATGCACGCTAATCTCAGAAACGGCTGAACCGATTTCGATGCAGTTTTCAGGAATATATTGTGTGTTTTTATCCCGGATAATTTCGGCATTTTGTTTTTTCTGTAGTCCACGCGGACGGAGTCGCGGGCGTCCACTATAATTAATAAAAAACTGATCATCAACGTTGGTTGTTGTTATTAATCGTACGTTCCATAAGTCTGCAACAGATGGCGCCTTCTGAATTCTTCTGTCTTTTCTGCAGTCCACGCGGACGGAGTCGCGGGCGTCCGCTAGTGTATATATATGATGATGATGATATCCGACCGTATTTCGGCCAAGGCGACTAATCTCTACGGAGATTGGTCAGGTACGCAGGAGATATTATAGTGCACAAGTGTGTGCGCAAACACAGATGCACTCTCTATTCAGTTACTATCATAGTCCGATGGGACGGAAAGCCGACACGACCGGAGAGAGATCAGGCGCATGACCAACGGTTTTACGTGCTTTCCGAGGCACGAGCTAAGTGACAATTTTACAACATTAAAATCTGTACATGAAATAAATTCATTGGTACAGGCCCGTGACTGGGATCGAACTTACGCCTCCCGCTTGGAAGGTGCACGTCTTAACCACTGGGCTATCACCGCTTATATATATATATATATAGATGTTTGGAAGCGGTAGGCTCACCCCTCATTGTATGTGAGACTTTCAGATTAAGAAGTTTATATTCCTAGGTCAAATTGACCTGGTTGATTTTTATTTCGCTCATTTAAAATATGAGTCACATTCACCCCATTATTAGGCATAATCCACATTGCGTGGATTTGTTGCGTGAAAGGGGTATAAAAATTAGTTTATGACCTATACTCAGATCTACAGAATATATCGGAGGAGTTTGGATTTTTTTTTTATTAGATGGATTATCTATTATTTAGTTTGTTAATTTAATAAGGTTCTTTTTACAACCTATTTGTTATATAAAAACTCTAAAAAATGTTTTTTCTTGATTTGGCAACATTCCGCGGTTTTGAAGAGCGGCAGATGCGGGATTTTCGCCTCGTTTTTTGCTTCACTACCCGGCATACATTTGTCATTTATGACTCCTTCTGGAGACTTGTTATTCTATGTCAAGTTATTCTACTATTTCAACTTTTTTTAAATATAAATGGCTCCGTCGACTATGCCAACGTCAGGGTTGAGCGAAGATTGTATAGGTACGAGTATATCAATTTCTATTTTATTAAAATTAATTCTTCAAGGAAATGCATTGTAAATAATAACAACGAATAATTATGTATATTGTGTCAAAGAAAACTTTATAATTCTAGCCCATGTGTCTAACCTCAACCTTACCTCGTCCTATTATTATAAAACAAAGGAAGTAAAAACTATGATTACTTAAGTATTTATCTAAATAGTCAGCCTTCAGTTCTTAGTTATTTTAATAATAATTAAATAAGAAAATATAAAATTACAAACAATTGTTGACAAGATAACAACATGGTTTTCCTCTAAATGCTTCGCCCGGGTGCAGTGATGATACTATACACATAAACCTTCCTCTTGAATCACTCTATCTATTTAAAAACCGCATCAAAAGCCGTTAAGTAGTTTCAAAGATCAAAATAGCAACATGGCCGTTACTCATTAATTAAGTACAAATAAAGTATCTACATTCTTATTATAAAATACGACAGTTAATATAGATAAATTTACAAAAGAAATGCATATAAAGACGTGCTTATATTTGGATGAGATTTCTTCCAGCATACAACATAATAATGTGTACATGATTCAGGTATACCTAATCAATATATCGGTCTAAAATAAAATTAACCCAAATTTTAGGTTTTCAATTTTAATATGAAGTCTTAAAATTATCTTCCTGCCCTTATCCCATTTGGTTTGTTTTGCGACCTCCTTGGTATACTTACGAGTAGATAGATACATACATACATAATAATCACGCCTCTTTCCTGGAGGGGTAGGCAGAGATCACGGATCTCCATTTGCTACGATCCTGACACACCTATTTCGTTTCATCTACTTTCATGATATTCGTCACGCACGCTCGTCGATTTAGGGTACTCGGACCTGACCTTTCTTTAGAATTTCACCAATATGATCGGTGAAGGTCCGGCGAGGTCTTCCCCTTCCAACCCTTCCATCCACTCCTCCGTTGTACACTTTCTTTGTCAGTCTACTTTCACTCATCCTCTCCACATGCCCGAACCACCTCTACATACCCTTCTCAATCTTCGTCACCACGTCCTCATTTATACTACACTCGTACCCATTTATAGTATGTGTGGAGTCACTTTGAAAGATAGAATAAGAAATGAGGTGATGAATTTGATAATATATCTGATCATAAGATTTTCTAAGGGTACCGACATCAGATCAACGCCTAGTGCCAGGACGCAAATAAGCGTCAGCGGCACATCTAGAAAGCCTAGAAGACGCAAATACGTAATCGCCGGCACTGAATGGGTTAAGTATAAATTGAAGAAGCAATATGTAGAATTTTAGCAAGGTGATTTTAAAATAGCATTGCAACTAACGTTGATTTGAAGCTAACGGCGGGAGCCCTCTGGAGAAGGGTTGCCCAAGATAGGCAACAGTGGAAGTTGTTGGAAAAGGCCTATGCCACGAGGCACACCAGTTTAAAAGACGTTCTATAACCAATGGAAGTAAAATTGTTAATGTGAAATATGTTGTACTCTTCTACTGGAAATAAAGGGCTTATTATTATTATTATTATAATTGGATTGCAAATATCGTAGGTTCAAATTATTGCACTGCAAGCTGAAAAATGCGGTATTTGGAAACACGTGTTGAAATAATAATCTTATAGGTATTCAGGTTATCCTACTTACGAGTAATATTATAAACGCGAAAGTTTGCAAGTATGGATGGATGGATGTTTGTTACTCTTTCACGTAAAAAAGGCTGGAGCGATTTTAATAAAATCTGGTATGTAGTTAGCTGACACCCTGGATTAACACGTAGGCTACTTTTTATCCCGGGAAAATATTTTTATCTCGAATTAATTTTAGGTTTTGCTTTTTTTCTGCAGTCCACGCGGACGAAGTCGCAGGCGTGCACTAGTATATCGTACGAGAGCATCTGATTTCATTTCGAAAGAAATATTTCTTTCACTAGAACACATCAGCTGCATCTCCTTCCGTGCATATTTTTAATCTAAATAGCATATGTATAAATAGCCACTAGCTGAATTTTTAAAAGTATTTAAAGTAATTTAAGCTTTTCTACTAATAGAGACGCGAAAGTTTTAGATGAAACTTGAAAGTTATATAGCTTATGCATCAGAATAACACATGACCTTCATAGTTTCCATGAACGAAGTAGCGAGCGTGCAATTTTTTCAAATTTATATGGTAAAGAACGGTTGTGTATATACAGAGTGTTTTTTCGTAAAGGGTACGTATTCTATACATCAAATAAAGTAAGTTTATGCCAAAAAAATGCTGGGAAACGATGTAAATTTTTTAGTTTTTTTTTTATTTCTACATCGGGCGAAATTTATAGTGTCCAGTGTTTATGCTAGTTTTTTCATAGACAGATATAAATTATTTCTCGTGAAAAAATCTTGCTACAAGCGTCAATGTGCATTTATGCAGAAAAACGCAGTCTATTTACTCAACTTTGGACCCTAATATTTTGGAAATCAGACACTTCCCAGGTATGCTTCCATGGAGAAAAATGATCGTGACGATGAGGAGATTCCGTAGTTTTCGGGAACGTTGACGACCAAAAATCATGCTGTATAGAATAGATTGTTGTATTTGTGCCCGAAAAGCGGCGGTAGGCTCATCACTTACCACGTTAGGACTTTATAGGCTAACTGGTGAAAAGTGGGTATATAATTTGCACACTTCTGCCCAACCTCTTTGGGACACAATGGGCATGACTATATGTATGTACGTAATCGCATACGAAGACATGTTTTGTGTTAGCCATTTGCAATTGCAAGCTCCTACTTTGCAATGGCATTGCGAAATACATATTTCAATTGCCAATTTTAGATATTTTATTACTTATTTTAAATAATTTGCAGCATGCGTTAATTTGAATAATAACTTAATTTGTCCAGCCTTTACAATATTTTAGAAAGGACTATAACTTGAAAGACTAAAGGCATTATCTTCAGCCTATTGCAGTCCACTGCTGGACGTAGGCCTCTCCCAGGGCACGCCACAAGGCTACTGCCATAGGTGGGCCACAGGATTAAAGTCATAGGAAGTTAAAAATATATAAACTATAATCTATATAATGGAAACTATAATCCGTCTTTGCGCGTCTATCAAGTCACCTGGTGGACCGCATGCGGTCAGGCTAGGACCATTGTGACCAGAAGAGAGCCCTACACCTACCAAACACTGAATCAGCCATTTTGATTCTGACGTTAGGATGGCGGGTGTACCTAATATTCCAAATTTCATTGTACGCACGTAGGTACACAGATTTTCAGGAGAGGTACGTAAAGGTACAGAGAATGTATCAAATAACTGCAATATATTTAGGCCAATCTGAGAAGTACACCCGCCATTCTGATATTCATATTTTGGCGATAGTTTCCAAAAGTGTAGGTAGGCAATATCCTTCTCCGTGCTCCAAACTATATGTATACAAAATTTCAAGAAGATTCGCTAAGTAGAAAAAGCGTGCAAAGCTAACAAAGAAACAAACTTACTTTCTCATTAATAATACCATAGAGGAATAAGATACTAATGTCATACTAACAGTTTTGATGCACCATCAGACTTTTCGGTGCCTCACAATTCCAGTCTTTGACACTTAGATTGCATTACTATACGTTACAATACATCAGTAATGTATATTACTGTACATTACACTAATAGAATCTAAGTGTCAAGGACTGGAATTGTGAGGCACCGAAAAGTCTAATGGTGCATCGAAACAGTATGACCAGGGCCGGCCCGCCCATACGGCGAACGGAGCAGTCGCTCCAGTCGCCAAATCCTAGAGGGCGCCTAAATGGTAAAAATATAAGCATTAGGAGCAAACAGGAGAGGCGCCATAATTGGATCTCGCTCCATTCTAAAATTTACTTCGGGCTGGCGCGGCGCGAGTACTCGTATGACATTAGCACTCTATGACATCTTATTCCTCTATGATAATACGTATTAATTGGTATATAAGTAATCTTTTACATAAACACAGGGCTGTGTTCCTAATAATGGGGTAGATAGAACTACAGGATAGTAAATAAGATCCCATAATCCAACAGCCACGTTTCAATATCAGTGACAAGTTGCTAGCTCATCGCCTGAAAGATCGCCCCTGAGTTCCTTAGTCGACTCTTACGACATGCACGGAAGATGCAGCTGATGGTATCTAGTAAGAGGATTCGTAGTGGAATTTTTGTACTTAGATACATACATATAATCACGCCTTTATCCCTTTCGGGGTAGGCAGAGCACCAAGGGCCGATAGAACCACATGGTGCCACTTCTGACCAATTTTGAGGGTATAGTTGAGATGTACAAGTTCGGTTAGTAGTGACAGGTGGTCAGCCCATCGCCTACAAAACACCAAGACCCTCTTGTCCCTCTACTGACTTGTACAGTATGCCCGGGAAGAGAAGCAGCTGTAGTATTATACGTTTCTTTTTTCACTCCCAGAGTTTTTTTTGTACTTACCTGGGTTTAATCTCAGATTGTGAAATCTAAGTACAAGTGTATTATTATAATAATGAATGTGTTTTCTCTCAAGGTTTTTTTCTCGTAATCGCTGATAATTGAAGAGTGCAATTAGATGACTCATTTATATTTATTTATATGGGGAAAAACATTTAATTTACGTATTTCTTATATCCAAGTCTTAAAAGGCTGTCAAAGTTTATTAAATTATAGTGGACGCCCGCGAAATTATCCGGGATAAAAACATATTCCCGGGATAAAAAGTAGCCTATATGTTAAGTGGGATCACAATATATTACTGAAAACTGCATCGAAATCGGTTCAGCCGTTTTTGAGATTGGCGTGCACAAACGCACAGACAAACCGACAAAAATTCCAAAAAATCATTGTTTTGGGTACTATTGCGTTGATAAAGCTCTCCTATAATATTTTTTCTCATATATCTTCCATGTACAGACAGCGATCCGTTACGTTTTTATTATATGTATAGAAGATAAAAAGCACGTTACATTTACCTACTTGCATACTGATGTAAGGCTTCACTAGAATACATCAGCTGCATCTCCTTCCGTGCATGTCGTAAGAGTCGACTAAGGAACTCAGGGACGTTCTCTCAGACGATGAGCTAGCAACTTGTCACTGATCTTTTACATCTGACCCCGCTTTCCCAAACGTGTCTCAAGGATCTCCATCATTATCCTGCAGTTCTGTCTACCTCATTTGCAACACAACCGTATATGTTTGACATAGCAGTCAAGCAAAATAGGTACAATCAAGCACGTTTTGCATCAATTAATATAATAAATAAAACACTGTTATACCTACGTAATTGACTTAGTTTGATCACGTGTTTAGATCGGCTAGAACAGCTTAGCAATGGAGAATTATTGAGCATATAATAAAAATCTGTGTCAGCCAAATTTTATGTCATCATTTTATTTATAATTAATATGTCATTTTAAATAATATCAAATGCGTTTATTTGTGGATTGTGTCCCGCCCAGTGGGCATACAAATTCGGTTAGTTAAATAGTCGTGTACATAATATATATAACACAATTACATAAATTCAACTAAACTACATCAATTTCATATAACATTTCATGTCAAACGACGAAAAATTCTCTTACTGAGTAACAAGCGTTTCCTTTTAATAATGTCCTAAGTTTATAGCAAAAAAAAAACATATTTTCCATGGTACGTGGGGTCTCAGGTAACTTATTATATATTTCAGGTCCCATGCAGAAAATGCTATATATTTACATAGTCGCATTTTAATAATAATTTAGATAATAATGCTTACTTCTGTCTAAACGTAAACCGAGATCTCATTATGGTACACAACCGTGTGTACGATATCTATGTATCTGCCGCAAGCGTATTGCAGAACACGCTGTATACAAAACGGCTAGGCATTTTGATTAATATGAAAAAAAAAATACGTTGTTATTTTAACAGTTCTAATATAACCTAACTTAATTAATTAAGCAGAAAAATTACTAGAAGCCAAATTGTCTCGCTCCAAAACCCATACTATTCAAAATGCCTAGCCGTTTTGTAATACAGCGTGTTTTACAATATGCCTTCGACATATACAAGGTGCGAATATATTAACATATAAAAAATGACAATCGACAAATAAGTTTGATGTCGAAAAAGATTTGATATTTTTTGTACTTAGTAGCATAGCAACAAATCTATACATATAATAAAAATGTAACGGATCGCTGTCTGTACATGGAAGATATACAAGAAAAAATATTATAGGAGACCTTTATCAACGCAATAGTACCCAAAACAATGATTTTTGTAATGTTTGTCTGTTTGTCGGTTTGTCTGTGCGTTTGTGCACGCTAATCTCAGAAACGGCTGAACCGATTTCGATGCAGTTTTCAGGAATATATTGTGACAGGTCCCACTTAACACATAGGCTACTTTTTATCCCGGATAATTTCGATATATTTTTTTTTCTGTAGTCCACGCGGACGGAGTCGCGGGCGTCCACTAGCATAACAATATTTTAATAAACTATAAAGTAGTATATACTAGTTACATAACCATAGTTTAACCTTATAATCACAATAAAATTATATAGCTAGCGTAATTGACAACTATGTTGACGAGATTAAGTTAATGTTTTAATCCGATAAGGCTATGTTATAGTACAGACGCGGATTGCGAAGGATTTAGCACAATGACCCACTATTCATCTCTATCACTCACACGTAAAACTATATTTATTCATACATACATAGTGTTTTTTCGTTGCCGCCCTTAACGAAGGGTACGTACTCTATACATCAAATAAAGTAAGTTTATACCGAAAAAAAAAAAGCTGGGAAACGATGTAAATTTTTTAGATTTTTTTAAAATTTCTTCATCGTGCGAAATGTATAGTGTCCAGTGTTTATGCTCGTTTTATCAGACAGATATTAATTATTTCTCGTGAAAAAATCTTGCTACGCGCGTCTATGTGCATTTATGTAGAAAAACACTATTTACTCAACTTTGGACCCTAATATCTTGGGAACCAGACACTTCCCAGGTATGCTTCCATGGAGAAAAATGATCGTGATGATGAGGAGCATGCTACTAGTGCAGGTGATAAGCGAAGCAGTGGCTAGACTAGTCTAGAATTAAACTAGACCTATTCGCCTTAAACCAGCGCAATTAGACTGTATAAAGTTAAAACCAAGTTCAGATGGCTTGGTATTGACCTAGATTTTGTGATTCTAAAGATTCTTATAAATTACTTGATTGCAAATCGACGGCCGATTGCTCTAGTAGGTAGTGACCCTGCCTGCGACGCCATAGGTTCCCGGGTTCGAATCCTGGTAGCGAACATTAATATGATGAATATTGATGTTTGTTTCCGAGTCATGGATGTTTCTATACATATCTATGTATATATTATAAAATAATTTATATACCGTTGCTTATTACCCACGACACAAGACCTTAGGGATCTTAGTGTGGGACTAGGTTAATGTATTGTAAATTTATTATTACCTAATTTAAAATCGTATCGTAAAGTATAGTCAGTAGTGGTACAAGAGGGTCTTGGTGTTGTAGGCGATGGGCTGACCACCTGTCACTACTAACCGAACTTGTACATCTCAACTATACCCTCAAAATTGGTCAGAAGTGGCACCATCTGGTTCTATCGGCCCTTGGTGCTCTGCCTACCCCGTAAGGGATAGAGGCGTGATTATATGTATGTATGTAAAATCGTATTGCCCTTGACTGTAACCGATGTAACATCCTACTCCCTTTCGATTACCTCCAAAACGTTTGTTATACGTTACTTCCTTTCCTAATTTGAGCATAGGTAATAGGATTTAATGAAAAGGGTATGTCAGATCAGTCTCTTAGATACATAATACATACATACAGGATGTAAACAAGGGTATATTGAGCGAAATTCTAGGAAGATAGCCCACTATATAGAGAATGAGAAAACGGCTGAACTGATTTCGCTGCAGTATTCAGGAATATTGTGACAGGTCCCACTTAACATATAGGCAACTTTTTATCCCGGATAATTTCGACATCTTGTTTTTTCTGTAGTCCATGCGGACGGAATCGCGGGCGTCCACTAGTTCGTAATAAAATTTCGCGATACCTAAACAAGGGTGTTATAGATTACACGCAGTGAGATAATGAAAGATTCACACTAACACCTAATATTAAGTATTATACGTGGACTAAACACGTTACAACTATAATCCGAGGTGTTAAATAAACGTTACAATGCTTAAATTAAGTTTTCTATATGCTGTTGTTGGAGAGGCCTATTTTCAGTGTTGGTAGAGATTTTTGTCTAGTTCAGTTAATAAATTTACTATGAAGTATGGAGAAATTACTAAACAACTAGGAATGTCATACAATTTTACAAATATAAACATGTTCTCTCTCTCTCTCTCTCTCTCTCTCACACACACACACACACACACACTCTCAAATGTGCACAGCGGAGCCTTAAAGTGAAAACCTCGGAAATGCATATATAAGGTGATTTTTGGTCGTCAACGTTTCCGAAAACTACAGAATCTCCTCATCATCACGATCATTTTTCTCAATGGAAGCATACCTGGGAAGTGTCTGGTTTCCAAAATATTAGGGTTCAAAGTTGAGTAAATAGACTGCGTTTTTCTGCTAAATGCACATTAACGTGTGAAACAAGATTTTCTCCCGAGAAATAATTAATATCTGTTTATGATAAAACTAGTATAAACACTGAACACTATAAATTTCGCCCGATCAATTATAATCCAATAATAATAAAATAAAAAAAAATACTATAAAATTATTAATAAAGAAATGGAAAAAATTCCTCACCCGGGTGGGAATCGAAGCCACGACCTCTGCATTCCGCGTGCCAGCGCTCTCACCACTGAGCCACCGGGTCAATTACTCAGATGACGAATTTTACCATCTCTTTTCTAAATTACATATTGGCAACGTTATTTTTTCATCCCGATTATACACTAGCCAGCAAAACAAAGCTGAATCCCTCAGCACAATGTTGGCGATCAACTATATCCTAACGGATAAACTTAGTCAAGATATTAATATTATAAAATTATTAATAAAGAAATGGAAAAATTCCTCACCCGGGTGGGATTAATAAAGAAATGGAAAAATTCTCTGCATTCCGCGTGCCAGCGCTCTCACCACTGAGCCACCGGGTGATGACAATTTTACCATCTATTTTCTAAATTACATATTGGCAACGTTATTTTTTCATCCCGATATTATTTACATATTAAAATTTACATCGCTTCCCAGCATTTTTTGGCATAAACTTACTTTATTTGATGTACAGAGTCCGTACCCTTCGCTAAGGTAGGCAACGAAAAAACATCCTGTATATCTTGAATAATTTTTTCCAGAGCCCACAGTTGCAAGTAATCCGTAAAATCTGGACTATCCATTGCGCGCTTCGATTGCGCCATAACAGGTTAGTTGTTGAAAGCCGGTAATGGTTGCCTTACTCTCGCTTTATATAGGTATTTGCACATGACCTGCTGACTTACTGAACACATATACATATAGTCACGCCCATTATCCCGTAAAGTGTGCAATTTGCACACCCACCTTTCGCCAGTTAGCTAACCTAATTGTTAACCGAACTGCACAGTTCTGCCTAACCCTTTCGGGAGATAATGCGCATGATATAGTCAGCAGTATGTAGAACTTATAAGATCTCCAGAATCCGTGTTCACGCACACTTTTGAAGCATTTTTAAATTGACCTAGTTGATATTTATTTCGTTGATATTTGCACTATTTTAAGGCAGATGGATATATATACAACTTATAAGAGTGATAATATTTCTCGACTTGGAAACAATCCGCGGCTTAGAAGATGGCGGAATATGCGGGATTTTGGCCTGATTTTTGCTTCACTACCCGGCATAAATTTCTCATTGATGACTCCTTTTGGGGACTCGTTATTATAATTTATTTTTATTTTATTTTATTTTGGCAACAAACAGTCATTAAGTACTAATCACATAAATTAAAACATTTCCTTACAAAAGACCTTACAGTGCCAAGTATTAAGTAATTAAGTATTAAGTAATATATTATACCTACAAGTATAATAGTCTGAGTTCCCAAAATAAGGTAGCCAGGGTAGACCATTATATCGTTCGGCACTGACGTTCGTTATCGCAACACTCGCACCAATAACGGTTGCAATCCATCACGTGACTTGACGAACGCGCGGAAATAAAGGCTTCCTATTGGAGCAAACGTGTCGGTGATCAGATCGAGAAATAATGTTTCCTTGTCTAAGGCCCTAGAAATACAGGATCACGTCGAAGGTCCCATAGTCACGTTTAGCTCAGTGGATCCAAATGTAAAAGATCAGTGACAAGTTGCTAGCTCATCGCCTGAGAGACCGTCCCTGAGTTCCTTAGTCGACTCTTACGACATGCACGGAAGATGCAGCTCATGTATTCTAGTGCCGGAAGCCGCGCATCAGTACAGGACATCATCTAAAACTGACCTCTTAACGGTAAAACAAGCTATATGATGCAACTGCAAGTAGATTGCATAGTTTTTCTCAACCTTGGGTAAAAGCCATGCAATGACTGGCCTCGTCTTTATGTACTCATCATTTCGTGTTTACTAGAAATTACGGTACTAGTTTTATGGGCCAGTTCTAACTTGACAACTTAGCTATTTATCGTTCGAACTCAATACATTATTACCCGACTTCACTAGAAAGAGGGTTATGTTATTCGAGGGTATGTATGTTATTTTTTTGACACGCTCTAGGGTCTAAACGGCTTGTCGCATTTGAGCTTGAGAGGTGATGATGATGATGATCTCTGACCGTATTTCGGTCAAGGCGACCAATCTCTACGGAGATTGGCCAGGTACGCAGGAGATATTATAGTGCACAAGTGTGTGCGCAAACACAGATGCACGCTCTATTCCGTCACTCTCATAGTCCGACGGGACGGAAAGCCGACACGACAGGAGAGAGATCAGGCGCCGAGGTACTTGAGAGGTATCATTAGATTAGATCATTGGAGTGACAATGGCTCAAAAATTTTTCGTAGTCGAGTTCTCTACGCTCGATTGGTGTAGTAGGTAGAGACCCTGCCTGCGACGCCATAGGTCCTGGGTTTAAATCCCGGTAGGTGCAAACATGATGAATATCTTTATTTAAAGTGGTTCTTGACTTAGGTTTCAGTCTTACGATGGAAGTCATATACATATATGTACATATAATCACGCCTTTATCCCTTACGGGGTAGGCAGAGCACCGAGGGCCGATAGAACCACATGGTGCCACTTCTGACCAATTTTGAGGGTATAGTTGAGATGTACAAGTTCCGTTAGTAGTGACAGGTGGTCAGCCCATCGCCTACAAAACACCAAGACCCTCTTGTCCCTCTACTGACTTGTACAGTATGCCCGGGAAGAGAAGCAGCTGCAGTATTTTACGTTATTTTTTCACTCCCAGAGCAGCATAGAATTAGAAGAATTACATTACCTACTAAATTACTACATATAAATATACACATGATTCTCCAAATATCCAGAACTGCAGGATCGTAAAGAAGATCTCACAGCCACGTTTAGCAGTGACTACTAGCTTATTTGTAACGAGAATACCCGAGTTCCTTAGTCGATTCTTGCGACATGCATAAAAAAAATATATATATAATACATACATCTTCAATACATATAATAAAAATGTAACGGATCGCTGTCTGTACATGGAAGATATATGAGAAAAAATATTATAGGAGACCTTTATCAACGCAACAGTATCCAAAAGAATGATTTTTGAAATTTTTGTGTGTTTGTGCACGCTAATCTCAGAAACGGCTGAACCGATGTCGATGCAGTTTTCAGAAATATATTGTGACAGGTCCCACTTAACATATAGGCTACTTTTTATCCCGGGAAAATGCACGCAGACGGAGTCGCAGGCGTCCACTAGTACATACATAAAAATCACGCCTCTTTCCCGGAGGGGTAGGCAGAGATCACGGATCTCCATTTGCTACGATCCTGACACACCTCTTTCGCTTCATCTACTTTCATGATATTCTTCATGCACGCTCGTCGGTTTAGGGTACTCTTGACCTGACAGCTCATAATAAATGTTTTTAAAAAATACCTTTCATTTCTTTTAGTATTTATAACCATTTATTTATATATCTAAATAAACGTATGTATGATGCTGGATTCATCGCAAAAAACGAGGATTTCCTAATAAAGTGGGGTCATGATTTTTTTGTTTTCATGATAAATTATTACGAGTTCAAATTTAACATAAGGTTAAAAACTTTGAACGGTCGGAATTATACCGCATTTGTCATCTAGTTAAGGTATATAATGTAATTATTCGTCTTCACCAGGATTCTCCAATTCTCCATGTCTTGAATTTCATTAAGATATATCTTCTCTCACATCCTTTTCGTCATCATCATCATCATATTGCAGACCACTGCTGGATGTAGGCCTCCCCCAGAGCACGCCACAAGGCTCGATCTCGTGTTTTCACAATCCAGTCACTACCAGCCACCCCCTTTAAGTCATCGGTCCATCTGACCGGAGGGCGTCCAACGTTACGAGGTGCGGTTTCCATTCGAGAACCCGCTTACCTACTATTCAAGTGTCCGCTTACTACTTGAGAACCCGCTCACTTTTTGAGAACCCACTTTTCATGAACCCGCTTACTATTCGAGAACCCGCTTACTATTCGAGAATCCGCTTACTATTCGAGAACTCGCTTACTATTCAAGTATCCGCTTACTATTTGAGAACCCACTTACTTTTCAAGAACCCGCTTGCTATTCGAGAACCCGCTTACTATGGCCAACCCTTAGCTACCCCATTTTTGAAACACAAACCTATATGTAAACGCACGTCACGTAGAATTATCAAAAGGACATGAATGAGATTAGATAATAGTCAATTATTGTTTGTTTTATTTTTTATTTTTTTGGCGGAAGCAACTAAAGGGCAGAGTTCAACCCTATCTCATCCCTGTTATCGAAGGGACAATTTGTAGTAACAACTAATTACTAGATCGTATTGTTATTAAGGCGAATATTTACTATATTTCATAAGGTAATAATAATAATAAGAGATCTCCTTCCGTGCATGTCGTAAGAGTCGACTAAGGAACTCGGGGACGTTCTCTCAGGCGATGAGCTAGCAACTTGTCACTGGTCATTTACATCTGTCCACGCTATGCTGAAAGTGGCTGTGGTATCTCCCTTAAGATCATGCTATTCTGGCAACCCCTTTCCGGGAACACAGCTGTGGCTATTTGTATCTTCTTCTCCTTCAGCCTATTGCAGTCCACTGCTGGACGTAGGCACGCCACAGGGCTACTGCCACAGGGGGGTTTTGTCCATTGTAACCACGCTGGGCAGGCGGGTTGGTGACCGCAGTATGATTTTCGGACTATGTTGTCAGTACGGGAGGCGCTGTTGCCCACCTAGCTGCCTTATGCAACGTGTGCTCAGATAACTTGCGCTGGCAGTACCGTAAGTTAATGTGTTAACTCGCAATGTCTTTATGGGCTCAGACTCACTACCCCTCCACACAATCAGCTGCAAGTCACGATCGCTGTCAGCAACCTACATCTAACGCTCAGCAAGTTAACACGTTTTGCCATTGTTCCTTATAAGAAGGAAATAAATTATATTGAGTTTATTTCATTCCAATCATAGTAAACTCCCTTATGTACAGACAAGCCTGTACATAAGCTGGAAACCCTTAATCGCCTCGTACGATACCCACGGGCAGGCATGGGGTGGTATAAACTCTACTCTGCCGGCATCACACGGCTAATTGTATGTAGATATGTAAAAAAAAAAAAAATGCTATTGCTAAATAAGCAAAACAGGGGTAGGCAGGCGATATATGAAGATATTGTGGCCCTTAATGATTTAATAGTCATTATTATTTAATACGCATACGGTCAAAGTAAATAGGTTAAGGGCATAAAAGGCATTATTTTGATATGAAACGACATAATCATGTAACGTTTCCGAAAGATTTACGTCAACGTACAGGTTGTAATAGAAGGGTATGTTAAGTAAAATGCTGTCAAACGCGAAAGGATGTTTGTTACTCGTTCACGTAAAAACGGCTGGAGAGATTTTAATAAAATTTGGTATGGAGTTAGCTGACACCCTGAATTAACACATAGGCTACTTTTAATCCCGGAAAAGAAAAATTATCCGGGATAATTTCGACATTTTGTTTTTTCTGCAGTCCACGCGGTCGAAGTCGCGGGCGTCTACTAGTACAACAATAAAGTTGTCTGAAATTCATTTTGTTTACATTATAATGTTATAAAACAATAAAATAACTATTAAAGATATGTACGTAAAGTGACATTCTACATGGTTGAGTACCTACATATATACATACATATAGACACGGCTGTCTTCCCGAAATGGGGTAACCACTGCTGCAAGATCATAAAAGAGAACCCATAGACATATTTAGCATAGCAAGACCAGATGTAGAAGATCAATGACAATACTAGCTCATCGTCTGAGAGAACGTCCCTGAGTACCTTAGTTGACTCTTACGACATGCACGGAAGGAGATGCAGCTGATGTATTCTAGTGAAGCCCCGCACCAGGAATTTCACAAATAAGATTGTAAGTCTAAAGACCTGTGTAAGGTCCAAAGTCAACTTTTTTTTGACGACGCCATTTTTTTCACCAGTTTGCGTAGTCGATTTTTTTGCACTAATATTTGAAATTAATTTATTATTTTGACTGTTAAGAAGTCGAGACCTTAGAACTTATCGGCTGAGGTCAGGGTCTGAAAATATTATGTACTAAACCTGTAAAAAAAATACGTCGTACATAATAATTATTGATTTATGATACGAGTACTCGATGTTTTTGTTTCGGAAACAAGACTCTTTTTGTAAACATAGTTTAGTTAGAGGGGGCGTTGTCACCCACTTTGGGACAGATTGCTCTAGAGCCTAAATAAGTTTTCGTATTTAAACTTGACAGGTATTATTAGAAACGTCAATACGAGATATCAAACAGAATCTCGGATTTATTTATTCCTAATATGAAATTTTGTATGAAAACAATTGAAGATTAAATCTGAGATATGCAAAAATTCTCTCAAGATCAGTTATAGAAATTGGTGGTTAGCCGTGAGAGTGACACTAGGTCAAAATTTTTACGCGATTACGTTTTTCAATGAGATTTTTTTCATCACTATGAACCGTCAAAAAGATACGAGTGCAGATTGCGCGTGACCCGGCACGCACATGACTAGTTTTTAGACACTAACTAACTAGGTAAAATAACCTGTTAAACCTACTCTAAATTAGGCTAAACAGGTAAAATATAATCTTTAAAACACTAACCGATATAGTCGATAACTGATTATGTCTAAAACTAGTTTCTTACACAATAAAGTCAATATCGATCGGCTTATTTGCTTTGACTGTGTACATTTACGTTTATATAAGAATTTATGTGTTTAACTTTGTATTAACACGAGTTAGGAAATTTTTTTTTTCGTCAAATTAAAAAATCCAAAGTTGAAAAAAAAATCTGAATATTAAATGGTATCTAAGGTAATGGTTATACGTTCTCATGTAATGGAAGAGCGGAGTTTCCTGACACAAGCAAAAATCTTGCTTAATAGGAAGCCCCAACCTTTTTCGATTGTTAACCATATGTTTTAAACAAATAAACTTTTTCATTTTCAAACTTTTTCATTTCATTTTTTCATCTGTGATGTAAAGGTGGCTGTGGTATCTCCCTTATGATCCTGAAGCTATATATTCATGTATTGAATTGAACCGAACTTGTACATCTCAACTATACCCTCAAAATTGGTCAGAAGTGGCACCATGTGGTTCTATCAGCCCTTGGTGCCCTGTAAGGGATAAAGGCGTGATTATATGTATGTATGTATGAATTGTATAATAAATAGTTTGGTCCTGCCTACAACTGGCATAGAAATAGGGGATGTTTTGTACATGTGATTTCGAATCTCAAATTTTGTAGAGAGGTTCTCTATAGTGGGCTATTTGCATAGCTTAACGCTTAACATACCCTTTTTGTTACACCCTGTATACCATCATTATACTACTGCCTGCCTGATGCGGGGCTTCACTAGAATACATCAGCTGCATCTCCTTCCGTGCATGTCGTAAGAGTCGACCATGGAGAAGGTATAAAAGAGGAGCTGGGACTATGAACTGAGTCGTGTGGCAATCGTGAGGCCATGACGTCATGATAGGGGCGGAGCTTCACGGCCAGTGTGTGTAACGCAGTAGCTGTAACCACACGCGAGTAGTTTGACTAGTCACTACAAGGTGGTTTCTATGTAAATGGGCAGGGCTACAGTGTTAGGATGCTCCCCTCGTCCCATACTTCACCCCCGCTCAGCGGCACACTATTTTTGTATGAAAATATACTTAGCCGCTGCTCCTCTTTTATTTCTTCTTCATGGCAGTCTCTCAGGCGATGAGCTAGCAACTTGTCACTGGTCTTTTACATCTGTCCCCGATATACTAAACCCATGGGATCTTACTTATGTTTCTGCAGTTCTGGCTACCCTTTTCGGGAAGACAGCCGTGTTTACAGGGTGTTTTTTCGTTGCCACCCTTAACGAAGGGTACGTACTCTCTACATCAAATAAAGTAAGTTTATGCGAAAAAAAATGCTGGGTAATGATGTAAATTTTTTTGATTTTTTTTTTATCTACTTGTTCGGGCGAAATTTTTAGGGACCAGTGTTTATGCTAGTTTTTTCATAGACAGATATTAATTATTTCTCGTGAAAAAATCTTGCTACACGCGCCAATGTGCATTTATGCAGAAAAACGCAGTCTATTTACTCAACTTTGGACCCTAATATCTTGGGAACCAGACACTTCCCAGGTATGCTTCCATGGAGAAAAATGATCGTGATGATGAGGAGATTCTGTAGTTTTCGGGAACGTTGACGACCAAAAATCACCCTGTCTACAGGGTGTGGGTGACAGCCAGGCAAATACTGAAATGCTGAACAAGTACCATTGTGTTGAGTTATACGACAGTGTTATTACTCGCAGGAAATGTATTTTTGATTTGATTATCAGTAATCTTTGCTCTCCGCGCCAATTGTATCGGGCGATCCTGTGACTAATTAAATGGGCTTATTGGTTATTGTGTGACACATTGCTGTTTTTTTGGATCACTTGTGACTCTCCATTAGGGTTGATCAGGTTTTTGAACATTTTTGAGGGCAACTTTTTTTTTGAAAATAATCTTTTGGTTAAAATTTTATTTTAAAGTCATTATCTAACGCCTAATTAAACGAACTAAACTATTTTTTTTCCTAAAAAGGTGAAAAAAAACCTGAAGTCATGTTATCAATATTTGCCTGGCCGTCACAAACACCCTTTATTATCACCATTGGTAAAGGGAATTCTAGAAACTCAAAGAAAACTTCAACTCTAGTTTAGTTTAGAAAACGGGTTTGTTTAATGTATGTTTGTTTATGTATGACACTGTTACTATATACCCTTTTTATGTTAAAATGTGTTTCAAAATCTATTTTCCATATACTATATGCAATGCTCTCGCTGGAGGAAGTGTTTTCGTGTCAGCCACCTCATATTACGTAATTGGCTTAACATATTTGATAAAAACTAGCATCACACAGGTTCGCTATAAAAGGTAACTCAGACAGTGTCACATAGTTTGTCATCGACGTTCGTTATCGCAACACTCCCATCAATAGCGTTGGAATCATCACGTGACTTGACGAACGCGAGGTAATGAAGACTTCTCATTGGAGCAAACGTGTCAGTGACGAAACTCTTTCCATTCTATCGCTAGCAACAGAGTGACATCGACTGTGTTACCGTAATGGATAACCGGTACACACTTGGCGGCATTACAGTTACATTACATTACATTACATTACATTACATTACCAAGGTCCCGTGAAGCTTAGGAGGGGATATGATCAGTGATAAGTTGATAGCTCATCGCCTAAGGAACACCCCCGAGTTCCTAAGTCGACTCTTACGACATGCACGGAAGGAGATGCAGCTGATGTATTCTAGTGAAGCCCCGCGTCAGCATAGAAGTAGATATGACTGACAGACGATGTCACTCATAAAAATATGCTTCAATACTAGTAGATATAGTATATGACTAGTGGACGCCCGCGACTCCGTCCGCGTGGACTACAGAAAAAACAAAATGTCGAAATTATCCGGGATAAAAATATTTTCCCGGGATAAAAAGTAGCCTATATGTTAAGTGGGACCTGTCAAAATATATTCCTGAAAACTGCATCGAAATCTGTTCAGCCGTTTCTGAGATTAGCGTGCCCAAACATACAAATATTCCAAAAATCTTTATTTTGGGTACTATTGCGTTGATAAAGGTCTCCTATAATATTTTTTCTCATATTTCCTCCATGTACAGACAGCGATCCGTTACATTTATACATATATGTATAGATAGATATGCAACTAAGGAAGTAGGTATTCGTGTCTATATGTCAGGCAGTTATATATGTCAGGCAGTTATATAACTAACTTGTCTATCATGTAATACTTGTACATAGTTAACGGGGTCAAGTTTGAAATTGGACTTAAATTGTGTACATATATACTAGGCGGTGTTCCCAAAGTGAGGTAGCCAGACTGTAGGATTGCTAAGGAGATCCTATAGCCACGTTTAGCATAGCGGGGATGTAAAAGATCTGTGGCAAGCTAGCCTATCGCCTGAGAGAACGTCCCTGAGTACCTTAATCGACTCTTACGACATGCACGGAAGGAGATGCAGCTGATGTATTCTAGTGAAACCCCGCATCAACACAGGCATTATTTATATGATGAAGATGGGGCAAAGGTGTGCGATGCCGTTAGGTGTCGGGCATGGTACAAAATCCAAAAATAAAGAATGCAGCGTGTAGCTGGGAACTTTAATTAGGTTTCACAAATACTTTCACGGTATTAACACACAGGATTGCCAAGATTATAACGGATAACGTAGAAACGCGGCAAGTACACGACGGCTGATCGATACCAGTGCATAGCTCGACAGTCGCAACAAGAATAATCCACAGCTCAATTCAACCGACCATGTGGCCGTTGTAAAACTACAGTGGTGCCCCCTCAGCACCCTGTCTTGTCCATGGCCAAGTGACAGTGACAGCTGCTCACTTGACATTTCTAACTCCAACAATTGAAAATAGGTGGCGTCGCAGATCCAACTGCGACATATATGTTAAACTAGTGGACGCCCGCGACTCCGTCCGCGTGGACTACAGAAAAAACAAAATGTCGAAATTATCCGAGATTAAAACATTTTCCCGGGATAAAAAGTAGCCTATATGTTAAGTGGGACCTGTCACAATATATTTCTGAAAACTGCATCGAAATCGGTTCAGCCGTTTCTGAGATTAGCGTGCACAAACGCACAGACAAACAGACAAAAATTCCAAAAATCATCGTTTTGGATTCTATTGCGTTGATAAAGTTCTCCTATAATATTTTTTCTCATATATCTTCCATGTACAGACAGCGATCCGTTACATTTTTATTATATGTATAGAAGATTATAATAGCAACTTATATGGTAAAATATTTAATCTATTGTCTTTATATTTTCAGGTACTATAAATAAACAGATAAAGATGTGAAACCACGTAAGTAAGAAATTCAATACAGGGTATCTCTTAAGCTTTATTTTTCTAAGATAACGACGCCGTCATATAACGGCGGGCAGTGAAGAAACATTTCACGTATCGGCACCGTAAAGATGGCTGTCTTTTTGTGTATGAGGGCTATACAGGTTGTTTTTTCGTTGCCACCCTTAACGAAGGGTACGTACTCTATACATCAAATAAAGTAAATTTATGCCAAAAAAAATGCTGGGAAACGATGTAAATTAAAAAAAAATTACTTGATCGGGCAAAATTTCTAGTGTCTAGTGTTTATGCCAGTTTTTTCATAGACAGATATTAATTATTTCTCGTGAAAAAAACTTGCTACATGCGTCAATGTGCATTTATGCAGAAAAACGCAGTCTATTTACTCAACTTTGGACCCTAATATTTTGGAAACCAGACACTTCCCAGGTATACTTCCATGGAGAAAAATGATCGTGATGACGAGGAGATTCCGTAGTTTTCGGGAACGTTGACGACCAAAAATCATCCTGTATAACGGTGCTGCTTTTCTAGGAAAGCAGATCTTAAGATATTACTTGCTATTTCTCCGCTCGCGTGGATGTCGCTTTTTGCGTGGAAGGTAAAAAAAATTGGATAATAAATAGTTAACGACCTATTTTCAGACCTACCTAATAAACATGAAAAACTTGATAGCAATTTGTCAAGCCGTTTCGGAGAAGTCTGGTAACAAACACCGCGATACGAGAATTTGATATCTATAATGAATTGCTGAATGTGTTGGTTGCTAAGCCCAAATCTCAAAAACAGCTGAACCGATTTACGGAGACATTCTAAAAAGGTATTTTAAGATATAGATAAATAAAGTATAAAATATAAATATATTATATGTACTTATAAGAAAATAATTAAAAATACAGTCCGCACCTTTCACTCATCAATACGCTCATAAAATTGTATCGAAAAATCGAATCGGTGAGGCAGTGAAAGTATATATTTATATACCGGTTTCACAGCATCTATTCATATCTATAGCCGCGTGGTGCCGGCCGAGTAGAGTTTGTACCACCCCTGCCTGCCCGTGGGTATCGTACGAGGCGATTAAGGGTTTCCGGGAGGTGGGCAGCAGCGCCTCCCGTACTGACAACAAGATGAACATCCGAAAATCACACTGCGGTCACCAACCCACCTGCCCAGCGTGGTGACTATGGGCAAAACCCCTCTGTGGCAGTAGTCTTGTGGCCTGCCCTGGGGGTGGCCTACATCTAGCAGTGGACTGCAATAGGCTGAAGAAACAAAAGAAGATTCATATCTTTAGCCTAAGGTAGATGATGATCTCCGACCGTATTTCGGTCAAGGCGACCAATCCCTACGGAGATTGATCAGGTACGCAGGAGATATTATAGTGCACAAGTGTGTGCGCAAACACAGATGCACTCTCTATTCCGTTACTCCCATAGTCCGATGGGACGGAAAGCCGACACGACCGGAGAGAGATCAGGCGCAGGACCAACGGTTTTACGTGCTTTCCGAGGCACGAGCTAAGTGACAATTTTGCAACATTAAAATCTGTACATGAAATAAATTCATTGGTACAGGCCCGTGACTGGGATCGAACTTACGCCTCCTGCTTGGAAGGTGCACGTCTTAACCACTGGTTGTAGATACTAAGTAACATACATACATACATACATACATACATAACTAGAATATTTAAAGAATAATAAATAAATAAATAATTAACCGTGTACCCAAAATGGAGTATCAAGAACTCCAGGACCACGAGGAAGAAAGATACCACGAATATGGACTTAAGATATATGTAGATACATATTATGTACTAGTGGACGGCCGCGACTCCGTCCGCGTGGACTACAGAAAAAACTAAATGTGGAAATTATCCGGGATAAAAAGTAGCCTATACAGGATGATTTTTGGTCGTCAACGTTTCCGAAAACTACGGAATCTCCTCATCATCACGATCATTTTTCTCCATGGAAGGATACCTGGGAAGTGTCTGGTTTCCAAAATATTAGGGTCCAAAGTTGAGTAAATAGACTGCGTTTTTCTGCATAAATGCACATAGACGCGCGTAGCAGGATTTTTTCACGAAAAATAATTAATATCTGTCTATAAAAAAACTAACATAAACAATAGACACTATAAATTTCGCACGATCAAGGAATTTAAAATTTTTTTTCAAAAAAAAAAAAAAATTTTCCCAGCATTTTTTTTGGCATAAACTTACTTTATTTCATGTATAGAATACGTACCCTTCGTTAAAGGTGGCCACAAAAAAACATCCTGTATATGTTAAGTGGGACCTGTCACAATATATTCCTGAAAACTGCATCAAAATCGGTTCAGCCGTTTCTGAGATTAGCGTGCACAAACGCATAGACAAACTGACAAACAGACAAAAATTCAAAAAATCATTATTTTGGGTACTATTGCGTTGATAAAGGTCTCCTATAATATTTTTTCTCATATATCTTCCATGTACAGACAGCGATCCGTTACATTTTTATTATATGTATTAAAGAAGATCACGCCCATTATCCCCCAAAGAGGTTGGGCAGAAGTGTGCAATTTACACACTCAATTTTCACCAGTGAGCCTACCGCCGCTTTTCGGGCACAAATACAACAATCTAGCGATCGGTATCGAATCCAATAGGAAATGTTTTCGAGCCACGCGCTGTAGATGTAGAGCTGTAGACTAAATAAGTATTATAAGCTATTTACCGTCAGAGCCTCGTCCGTTAAATAGCAGGGTGCATCACGGGCAGGTGAGATTGACTAGTCGCACCCTCTTACACCCTTTTACATTTTTACGCTTCTATTAGAAGAGCTTTATCTATACAGGGTGTAACAAAAGGGGTATGTTAAGCGGAAAGCTATAAAAATAGCCGACGGAGAACCTATTCCCAAAATTTTAGACTTGTAATCAAATAAAATTATTAATAAAGAAAATTGAAAAAATTCTTCACCCGAGTGGGAATCGAACCCACGACCACTGGAAACCGTGCCAGCCGCTATAATCACTAAGCCAGCGGGTCAATTACTCGGATGACGAATTTTACCATCTCTTTTCTAAATTACATATTGGCAACGTTATTCTTCATCCCGATAGCTATACACTAGCCAAATCTCGGCAAACAAAGCTGAATCCCTCAGCACAATGTTTAATGATGAAACGAT
The DNA here is from genome assembly GCA_014607495.2 of Carposina sasakii. Lineage (NCBI taxonomy): Eukaryota > Metazoa > Arthropoda > Insecta > Lepidoptera > Carposinidae > Carposina > Carposina sasakii. The sequence goes on from CP053178.1 coordinate 5,841,264, forward strand.
CAACCATATCCTAACGGATTATATTAATGGAGAAGTGTTTTTATAAATTTATCTTAGTCAAGATATTATATATTATAAAATTATTAATAAAGAAAATGGAAAAAATTCTTCGCCCGAGTGGGAATCATATGTTTATTTTTCCAGACAGTGCGGAGAATTCTTAAACAACTCAGGAATGTTCATACTATCTTAAAAATAAACATGTGACTTCAAGTCTTAAATTTTGGGAAAAGGTTCTTTATAATAAGCTAAATTCGTAGCTTTACGCTTAACATACCCTTTTTGTTACATCCTGTAGATGGGTATACAACAGGTTATAAGCTTCCGCGTCGATTTTCGTGGTCAAATACCATAATGCAAGGTCGCTATCATCAATATTCAGAACTTTCTAATTCCCTTGGGTCACAATAACATAATAAATTAAGTTTTGTCACGGGCATCCGTTTTATTTTAATATTAATTTATAGTAAAGCACTTCTATTTGATTATGATTAATCTTTTATTTATTTGGGTTTATAGATTTAATTTTAATTTGAATAAAGTTTCTCACAGTTTACATACAAAGACAGAGACTAGAGATCTCCATTTAGTACGTTCCAAACATACCTATTTCGCCTCATCCAGCATCGGTTTCGAGCTTAGCAAAATTTATCTTACTAGATTATTATGCACCGGCTCTGTTCCCGAAATGCAGTTGTCCAAACTGCAGAGTCATAAAAGAGACCCACATTTACCATAACAGAGACAGATGTAAGAGATCAGTTGCTAGGTTATCGCGTGACTTTAGTCGACTCTTATGACATGCACGGAAGGAGATGCAGCTGATGTACTCTAGTGAAGCCCCGCATCAGCATAACATAATAGAAATAACGAAATTACCTATCTATACCTACGAAAAGGTATCTACGGATAAAAAAAATAGTTTCATGATATTGAAAGATAGATAATATTTTAAATTTTCTCAGTTAAAAGCTCATTATAAGAACTAGAATGTTCCACACAATATAACATATAAAACGTAATGACTTTACATATACAAATAGATACGAATAAAGTAATTCGTGAAGAAAGTGAACGGTAACTCAGCGAGAGAAATGTTTCTATAAGTTAACGATTTAGGGTTCTTTGGTGAAATGTTCTATCTTTTTCTTATATGTCATTTTAAATAGATGAATTTCTGTTACCATTCGTCTTGCCAAAACTTGGAAACAGTTCAACAGATTTAATGAAAACTTCTGTGAGAATTCTATTGATGATGTTTGAATATTTGATATTCAAGATTTTGATGAAACTTACCAGTTATATAGTAGCTAGGTACACCTAAATCTGTGTGTGTTGACAACATAGTCTAAAATACAAACTGCGGTCACCAATCCGCCTGCCCAGCATGGTGACGATGGGCAAATATTGGGCAGTCTTGTGACGTGCCCTGGGGGAGGCCTGCGTCCAGCAGTGGACTGCAATAGGCTGATGATGACACCTAAACCTAAGTACCTACATCAGAATAACATATAGGCTCTATATTTTACGCGAACAAAGAATTGAGGCCACCAGAACCAGAGTGGCCCAAACCACAATTTGTGAAAATATTAGTTAAGCACGACAATGCCCCTTTCAAACCCCCAAGCTCAAAGCCAGAGTGGCTCAAAGGTTCACAATTGACAAAAAAATATATGTTGTGGCATCTTGATTCTTATTAAAATATTAATAGAGCATAGTATTTTGGCATATATCCACATATTCGTATTTTGTATTTGGGCCACTCTGGTTCTGGTGGCCTCAATTGTATTTAAACCAATATATGTCTTCACATTGACAAAACTGTTTAATCTCATTAGAAATAATAAATCGACATCGATGAAATAAGAAATTAAAGAAATGAATATAAATGAAATCGGAGCTTATTTTCATATAACTAAAAAGAAAGCTGTACTGTAATTTTCACTTAACATTTATGACTGATAGTTGAAAATTGGCCCTTTCAAAATTAAACTAAGTACTTAATAACATCGCAGTATCGTATTAATTGCAATAACTAATAATGACTTGTAACTTGTAAGTTTGTTTATCGAGAAATTTTCTTCGTAGATAGAAAGAAAATAAAACTTTCCATTTTATTGATACTCTAAAACTCTTCAAATTCATGAAGGGCTTTTAAATTGATCCTAAAAGCACAATATTCAGTTGAATAAAACCTATAGCCCACATTATGAGTGGTTACTATTAATCTAATAAAGTAAAACCACTATTTCTATGTCATTTATTTTCTGATGCGAGACTTCACTAGAACACATCAGCTGCATCTCCTTCCGTGCATGTCGTAAGAGTCGACTAAGGAACTCAGGGGCGATCTCTCAGGCGATGAGGTAGCAACTTGTCACTGGTCATTTACATCTGCCTCCGCTATGATCCTGCAGTTCTAGTTACCCCATTTCGAGAAGATGGCTGTGTCTACAAGTAAACTTATATGTTATTTAAACCAAAGTAATTACAGAAATAGACATTTTAAAACGTACAGAACTCATCACATTATTTTTATTTTACGCCCACAATAATGGCGGCAAATAATCATTTTTTATCATTACCTACGGTTGCCATAACGACTGTGGTCAGATTGACGCAAAAAAGTGGGTCAAGATCGTTTTGGGGGTCAGATACCTACGGGCATGGGATTCACATATCACTGCATATTATAAAACGAAGTCGCTTGCATAGTTTAAAAGATCTAAGCATACATAGAGACAAACAGACAGCGGAAAGCAATTTTGTTTTATACCTACTTGTTATGATAATTAAGCTATCTAATTAGACATTTTAAACCTCTAATTAATGATCAACGGGTTCTCAAAGAGAAATTTCAGACAGTCGCTAATTTGATTTTGATGTTTGAGCTTTATTTATTTAAAAACATACAGCATGGCGCATATTATAATATGACAGATCTAACCTATTTCTTAAATAAACCGAAATAACATGTTCTAAAGCTCAACCGGCGAAAGTAAGGAAACTATTTAGAACAAGCACCATGTTTTTGTTATTTGACATTTTCTACACTTTTAGGCTTGCCTTTAAAATGATATTATTCTTTTGAACACATGACTACTAGTTCAATCAACGAGGAAATCCTTTGCAGGGTTATAAAATGAAGTTAATAGATTACTATTGACCAAACCCCCTATTGATTGGACTATAGGGGTCAAATAGAGCCTATTAAAAAGACTGAAGAAGTTTATTACCTTACACCGGTAAGGTACTTAGTTGCCATACAAATCAGGATTTACCTTAATGTAGCTTTTTACCGTCGAAATTGCTGTTTTTTTTTATATATATTTATGAATGAAAAAATCATACACCCACAAATTTATGTAGGGTCTAATAAACATGGAATTCTTCATTTTACAACAGAAGTACGCTTAGCATAGCGAGTTCAAGTTGTTAACTCATCGCCTGAGAGACCGCCCCCAAATTGCTTAGTCGACTCTTACGAATACTACGGAAGGAGATGCAGCTGATGTATTCTAAGGCCGTAATAACAATATATCTGCTTTATGACTCAGACTAAGTACTGAAGTGTTTGTATAACTGTAAAGCTACACTTATCGATTTGAACACTTTCAATAGCGCTTTCGATTGTTGAAATAACTACGATGTGTTTGAAGTTGGAACCATTTTATATTAATTTATATACGCGTAGGCATATAAATGAAATACATAATTATAGTTTATTTACTATAAATATGTATATTTAAAATATGTTTATCTACTACTTCACTGTTTATTCGTTTTGTCTACTTCTTTTAATTTTTCCCATAAACTTGACGGTACTTTGGTTCTACTTTAATGCCGTCAAGTCCGTGTAAATAAATAATAAATAAATAGTAAAAAAAAACGTATTTTATATACGTACATTGGACTTTTATTAAACTAAGACATTTTTTTGCCGAAATAAATGGATATTTTTTCAAACAACTGACTAAAATTACTTTAACACTAAACCAGTATCAAAATATATATTTAAAACATAGTACATTTTACACAAGTGAATGATTAATGAATAAAAGTGAGTGAGGAGCGGTCACTCACTTTATTTCTGGAATCATGTTGAGGTCATAATAAATTATTACTATATGAGTAATTTTAGCCCGATTGGGTAATGATATGTCCTTGTATGTTTCACATTAAATATTTAACTTTCTTATATGGAAACAGCCTTTATTGACGTGCTGGGGATGATCCACGCATCATTTAAATCCATAATTATTTATATTTCTAATAAAGCTCCCATTTATTCTTTATTATTTAAAACTTCACTAGGTTACATCAGCGGCATAATATCAGAAACAACATGGCAATAACACATGCATCTATACTTATGTTACAAAGAGATAACATTTGATTGTTTGTCATACATTTCTTAGTTTCTTTTCCAGGGTAGAAGTAAAATTGTCAAGTGAATGTTTTTTCAATTTAAATTTTCAATTTAAACATATAGATTACATTTTTTTTATTTTATAGTTACACATAATAGACACAACAGAAATATAGACAAATAAAAAAATCTATATTTTCTATTCTATAAGTATACTTATGAGCGAGCACTCCGCCCAAGTTCATAGTTTATAAACTCACATTCGCTTGATAACTTTAACCCGGTTAAACTCTTGCTTCATGTTACTTGCCGGTTCTTAGGGACGCGAAGTTACTTAAGGCAACCTTAAGGTCTTTCATCTTAGTACGTAGTATTTTAAATTAATATCATATTCTCATTCTTTATTGTACACAGAAATAACACAAATAGACAATATACAAAGGCGACCGTTCTTCCAGACAACCAGTTAAAATTAAGTATTGAATTGTATCAGGCGTCACTATTCGGAAGTTCAAATCTCTATTGAGGGATCGCCCGCCACCGGGCCCTATACCCTCCGCTGACCCTCGGATCTGCCTACTCATGATCACGAACACAAGACACTACAGTCGCAACGAGAAGCCAGAAAATTAAGTGATTAGCAAACTATGAGATTATAAATGCAGCAAATATAAAAAAAAACACAATACATACATTATGTTTCAATAAATACTCGTATTTTTAAGGTCTTATATATTTCAAACGTTCAGAAAAACAGTCGTAGGTATTTGAAAACGTAAGTTTGCAAACAGAATTCAGAATCATTCTCGCAGGCGATCAACATGTCACAGATTTTTACTGTGGGATCTCGTAAGTGATAAAATTTTTGTTTTATTCAGACTTGTCTGAATTTATTTATTTATTTATTTATTCTACTTATTCTTTATTGTACACATACAATTACATACAGACAGAAATTATGAAAGAAAATGTACAAAGGCGTGCTTATCTCTGAAAGAGATTTCTTCCAGCAAACCATCTGGGAAAGTGATAATTAAATATAAAAGGTGGATATGCGTGTACACAGAATATATGTATAACAAAATTTGAATTTAACAAATAGATCAATATAATTAATAAAATATACCTATTATATTATAATATAATGTAATCAATATAATTAATAAAATATACCTACATAAACATACATAAATATCTATTAATTAAATATATAATAGACAGACTCATTTCTATTGAAGCGAGAGGTAGTGGTTCTTTAACCTTTTCTTAAATGCAGCAACAGTTTGGCAATCTCTCACGGTGTGAGGCAGAGAGTTCCACAATTTGACTGCATACACGGTATATGAGTAATTATAAGCGATAGAATTATGCTGTTTAAGTGGAGTAGCGTTGATGAGCGCAAGGGGCGGTCTCGTGGAAAGAGATAGTCATTCTCGCAGATATACTTGAGAGGATGTGTTATATAAAATTTTAAACAGAAGAGTTAATATGTGAACATTCCGGCGAATCTAATAGGTAGCCATTTCAGCTCTTTTCGAAATTGGACGAAAGTTTAGAAGCTCCCAGGTTTTGAAGTCATATTGAAGCTCCTCGTTGGCACATACAAACTACATACAGGTGGAAGAAGAAGAGATTGAGCTAAAACTTATTTATTTATTTATTTATTTATTTATGATTATTATTAGAACGGCTGAACCATTTACTCTAATATATATGATGTTTTTTATAAAATAATCTAATACCTCACTAAATATATCACACATTAATCAATAGAAACAAAAACAAAAACTATTTATGGTCTTTCACATTCACTCACAAAACCTCAAACATGTAAGAGCCTCACCATCCATCTGATCAATTTTGGCTTCTTGAGAGCGGTGGGGTACGAGGAAGCGGAGAGTTGGCGCGCGCTAACCCTGGAGCGTGTGCCTCCTAAAGATAGTTTCTCGGGACATAAAAACAAGTAGCCCATTATGAAGCTCGGGAGCGTCAATGAATTGATTCGACGAATTAATATTTTCATTCTTATAGAATAGACCATCAAGAATCTACACAGCTAGTTAAACGGGACATTTTCTATGAACAATGAAAGTAATAGAAACCTGTTTAAAACGTCTCTCCATGTTTGATTATGTCTAATGTTTGCATTGGACGAAAGTTTAGCTCAGGTCATATAAACATACATACAGGGTGTAAAAAGACAACGATGTTTTTCTAATACCTCGTATTCTTTGTAAGGTCACGATCATTTTCTTCTATGGAACCAACCCTGGAAAACCACAAAAAAAATGACATTTTTTTGATGTATTTGTTTGATGCGCAAAGTACAAAATTTAACATTTTGACATGGTATCTTTGAAAAAAAAATGTCTGCTAACCGATTCCAGATAGATTTATGTAAAAAATACCAATATTAATGTAACTTTGGACCTCAATATCTTGGAGTTTCCCATGGGTGCTTCCATAGAAGAAAATGATCGCGATGTTACAAAGAATACGAGGTATCAAAAAAAAAACAACGTTATCTTTTTACACCGTGTATACATACGTCTACAGACGTGAGAACACCATGTGTCCTCAAAATGGAGTAGCAGCCACAACAGCATCATCATACAGCCATGTTTAGAATGGCAAAGCCAGTTTTAAAAGGTCAGTGACAAGTTGCTAGCTCATCGCCTGAGAGAACACCCCTGAGTTCCTTAGTCGACTCTTACGACATGTACGGAAGGAGATGCAGCCGATGTGTTCTAGTTAGGCCACATAGCACTTGGGCATTTTAATATAACATTTTATAAGTGTACATTATTTCTGGTATGTTGACCTACTTACACAATAATTTTAAGCATAGTATAAGGAAAATATACAATTAATCTCTTTCGTTTCCGGTCTGTGCATCTTGTATACGCAATTTCATTCCGGTATCATTATCATCACTAAATAGTATAAAACAAAGTCGCTTACCGCTGTCTGTCCTTTGATCTTTAAAACTACGCAACGGATTTTGATGCGGTTTTTTTAAATAGATAGAGTGATAGAAGAGAAAGGTTTATATATATAACTAGAGACAGATTCAGATTCCGATCCTTACTCGTATACTGAAAGTTTTTAGTTTCGAATTTCATCATTTGATTTTGCATTTTTTTGAAAGGTAGTGCGGTTGTATATTGATTTTTGGTCGTCAACGTTCCCGAAAACTACGGAATCTCCTCATCATCACGATCATTTGTCTCCATGGAAGCATACCTGGGAAGTGTCTGGTTTCCAAAATATTAGGGTCCAAAGTTGAGTAAATAGACTGCGTTTTTCTGCATAAATGCACATAGACGCGCGTAGCAAGATTTTTTCACGAGAAATAATTAATATATGTCTATAAAAAAACTAACATAAACACTAGACACTAAAAATTTCGCCCGATCAAGTAATTAAATTATTTTTTTTTCAAAAAAGATTTTTAAAAAATCCCAGCATTTTTTTTGGCATAAACTTACTTTATTTGATGTATAGAGTACGTACCCTTCGTTAATGGTGGCCACAAAAAAAAACCTGTATATATTTTCATTTCTAGTTGATATAGAGTTATTTTGGTTTCACATAATAACAGTGTTGTTTTAATATTTGGATGCGTTTTTAGGTTGTTTTCACAGTCTGATAGTTTGAAGTTAATTCGGTGTTATTATAGAGATTGTATAATTGCGTTATTGCATGTAGGTTATACCCGAAAATAAATTAAATCTGAAGAATTAGGTAAGTGCGAGTTAGGTAGTGTAGTTCAATATTTTTTTCCTTGATAAATCAAGTCAGGAAATGTTTATTAATACAAATTAAAAGCCGAAATACCACTCACTAATTAATCGCGAAATCTCAAAAACTATAACACCTACATAATTAAAATTAGACAGGTAGGTTCCTTATAAACTACATCCCTAAGGAGGTAAAATGGGAGTTGGAAGCTTGTACGAAAGTCCTATGTTTTTGAAGTTCCACAATTCACAATTCCTACAATTCCGACGGGAACTATATGGGAATTCAAAATAAACAAATAGGTAAAAAAAAAGGCGGTTTGAAAAACTTTTTTTCAACTTTCTTGAAATATAATTATACTCGCATACTATCACTTCTACGTTTATACTTTTTATACCTACGTATAAAGTAGTTAACACGTTATGTGTGTATTGTATAATTACCAAACGGAAATAAACATTAGTTTCACAAGCCCTTGTACTTTAATAGTTCCACGTTCTAAATATTTCGGTATCCTACTTACCTACCTTGCTAATATCATTGATCTAAAAAGGTTTTATTTATGATATAATTGACTACCTTTAATTATATTTTAGCTCGTTGACCTCAATCTTAATAGAAAATAGATTATACGCGCTAAGCAACTCTAGATGTGGTCGGGAATTGGATTGGTGAGTGGTAGTAGGTCTTTGAAAGTTATATACGTTCATTTACACGGGACACGGTAGGAGTAAGAATGAGTCTAATAAAAATATAAAAATATTTTAGTAATTTGAAAATAAAATTTACATGCAACATGTAAAAAAATCTCCGCCTCCTTGGGAATTATCCAGTTTCATGATATAAGGACCAATATAGTTAGATAATGCACTGATACGATATATATGGTATGATACGAGTTTTGAACCGATACCTACTAGGTACTTATTATGCACTCTCTATTCACTCGCTCTCATAGTCAAATGGGACGGAAAGTCGACACGACCGGAGAAAGATCAGGCGCAGGACCAACTGTTCAACGTGCTTTACGACGAGGCACTAGCTAAGTGACCATTTTACTGCCAGTCTTGGAGTAAATCATTAAAATCCGTAGGTACATGAAATAAATGTAGTCCTATAGGCCCACGACTATATATAATTAGGTTTTATGCATATAAAACCACACCTACATATACCTAGGTATATGTGCAAAATGCATCCATTGATACGAGTAGCTAGACTTTCACAAATATAAATTACAAACCAATACGTGAGCTCAGAACAAAACTTAAAGCTTTAGAAAAGTTTTGAAATCGATTTCTTATCGATAAACCTACTTTTTACTTGTTTTTGGCACCGAATATTATTGTGTCTTTCAACAGACGTTCATATGCAAAATATATTTCAAATTCATTAATAGTCCTGTGCTGATGCGCGGCTTCACTAGAATACATCAGCTGCATCTCCTTCCGTGCATGTCGTAAGAGTCGACTAAGGAACTCAGGGGCGTTCTCTCAGGCGATGAGCTAGTACTAATTACTGATTTTTAATATCTGGTCTCGCTATGTTACGCGTGTGGGATCTCGTGCGCGTTCCTGCATTTTTGTCTACCACATTTAACACAGCTGTGTTTATGTGTGTTCCCTAAATTGTGTTTATGTCTTAGGTAAAACGATGGTAAGTAGAGTTAAGCAGACGGAATTGCCTTTAGCCTAGTTCTAGACTATACTATTCATGCAGCCTATTGTATAGTCCACTGCTGGACGTAGACCTCCCCCAGAGCACGCCATAAGGCTCGATATCCCGTTATCACCATCCAGCCGCTTTCTTCAAATCATCTGTCCATCTGGCCGGAGGGCGTCCAACGTATATATATATATATATAAAAGTGGGTATGTAATTTGCACACTTGTGTCCAACCTCTTTGAAGGATAATGAGCGGGAACATAATATGTATGTATACTGCAAAATACGTGTAAAGGTTATGTTACCCCATCCATTTCCCAACCATCTAGACGCACGCTTAACTTTTGTAATCGATTCGCCCGTGCGATATGCCCCGCTACAGGTAGCTGACCCAAAAGTTACGTGTCCAAAAAAGTAATAAAATAACATTATGGCATCATCAGATAGAGCCTGTTTATTAATTTACCGGTTTTTGAGATTAATATTGGCCAAACGTTACAGAGCTATAACATTTGCAAGAAGCATATAAGTGTACCTACGTATCATGTATGTAGCGGCCGCCAACGACTTCGTCTGCGTGAAAAGGCATTACAGCCGCGCGAAGCTGGGGCGGGTCCCTAGTTATACATTATAAACCTTCCTCGTGAATCACTCTATCTATTTAAAACAAACCGTATCAAAATCCGTTTCCTAGTTTGAAAGATCTAAACATACATAGGGACGGACAGACAACGGCAAGTGATTTTGTTTTATAATATGTAGTGACTAGTGTACCTACTGCAGAAGAAAACAAAATGTCTGAATTATCCGGGATAAAAATATTTTCCCGAGATCAAAAGTAGCCTATGTCCTTTCTCAGGCTCTAGACTAAATGTGTACCAAATTTCATTTAAATCGGTTCAGTAGTTTTAGCGTGAAAGCGAGACAAACAGACTTTCGCATTTATAATATTATTAAGAAAGTAAGTATTTAATAAGCTTCAACATACATACCTACATATAAAAAAGGCTGTTTTCCCGAAATGAGGCAGACAGAACTGTAAAGTCATAAACAAGTTCCCAAAGCCACGCGAGGACAAATATGATCAGTGTTAAGTTATTTAATCAAACCTATAAAAATAGACTTATCAAATACCACGCCTTAGTGAACTTTAGAAAATAATTTTACACACTAAATATTATAGTCCAAAACGTTTAAAATAAGAAAAACTCTAGTCTCGGGATGTGTTAATTTCATTATAAAAAACTTGTGAAACATTCGATTAAAATTTTTCCTATATGTAACAGAAAGGGTATGTTAAGCGAAAAGCTATCTATGTAAATAGCTCACTATAGAGAACCTATTTCCAAAATTTGGGACTCGAAAACACTGATATTTCGAGTCTGATATTTTGTGGGTAGGGCCCGTTTAGTGGGCTGTTTACATAGCTTTTCGCTTAACACACCCCTTTTGTTACACCCTGTATTTTCATCTTCACCTACGTAGTTAAACATTTTGACCCAGTGTCACTCTGACAACTAAGACTAGAATCTAATGATACTCGTACCTCTCAATCTCAAATAAGCTGTTTAGTCTGTGGAGAGTGCCAAATTAATATACATAAAGCCGAAATACACAGGGTAACCAGCACTGCAGTATCATTATTTATTATCAGGATTGCTAAGGAGATCCTGCTGCCACGTTTAGTATAGCGGGGATAGACGTAAAAGATCAGTGACAAGTTGCTAGCTCATCGCCTGAGAGAACGTCCCCTGAGTTCCTTAGTCGACTCTTACGACATGCACGGAAGGAGATGCAGCTGATGTATTCTAGTGAAGCCCCGCATCAGAATAAGATAATTTTAATATCCGATTGTGTTAAATCGATGTCAAGTTTATACATACGTGTCAATGAACTTAGTCGTATATTTTATAATTTCTAATGCGAATGATAAAGAAAGTCATCGAGTGTTGACTCTTGCGCTGATTGCAGAAAGCTGGTTTTATCTCTATAATGTATCCAATCTTTCTATTTATGAATGAATGAATGAATGAATGAATGAAAGCTTTATTTGAGACAGAAACATAACAAAGAATAAAATAAAACATTTACATTAGAGGAAGAGGAATTTATATGTTGCCGGCAATCTGTATAATTCCGGTATTGTATAAAATACCTAGGCAATGTATAGAATACCTGGGGTACCGGCATGTATAAAATTAATTGATCTTAGTCTATATTTATCACTGTGAAATCCGTCATTGTATACAATTCCAAGTAACACATAATACATCAAGAGCCTTACTTTTACTAATAATACAACAGTACACTAGATTTACATGTAATATTTGTCAATGAATAATAAAGACCTTATAAAATGAAAAAAATAATACTTCAGCTGCTTCTCTTCCCGGGCATAATGTACAAGTCAGTAGAGGGACAAGAGGGTCTTGGTGTTTTGTAGGCGATGGGCTACATCTTAACTATACCCTCAAAATTGGTCAGAAGTGGCACCATGTGGTTCAATCGTCCCTTGGTGCTCTGCTTACTCCGTAAGGGATAAAGGCGTGATTATATGTATGTATTTTATCTACTGCAGTCTTCAATCAAACTAACGCATAAAGGAACAATTTCAAAATGTCGGAAAAGCCGTTAAGTAAGTACAAATATGGAACGATGCGATCGTCCAATCAGAGGCCGCCCTTGACACCAATGCGCACGAGTTTACGTGCCAATACAAACAATGGTCAAGTTGCAGGAGGTTTGTGAAATTCGGGTAGATACACAAGTGACTGAACAGTTATGTAACATCCTAATATATATAAAGTAAAGCTATCGGGATGAAAAATAACGTTGCCAATAATGTAATTTAAAAAGACATGGTAAAATTCGTCACCCGAGTTAAATGACCCGATAGCTCAGTTGGTTAGAGCGAAAGCACGGTTTGCGAGAGGTCGTGTGTTCAAACCTCACTCGGGTGAAGAATTTTTTCATTTTCTTATTAATATTTTTTAAAAGTTATAATTGTCTGTCACTTGTGCTTGGTTTACTGGAAGAAATCTTTTGAAGAGATAAGCTCGCCACACCTGTATACTGAAAAAATGTAGCATCATAATTTATCGATCATTTATTAGCATACAAAAATCAAACTACTAAGGGTTGATTTAAGGGAAGATTTTAGAAGGGCAGAGTTCTAACAAATTTTGATGTTGTCTTTATGTAAAACTTGATCAACAGCATTAACTTTGTCTTTCAAATAGACATACATATATATATACAGGATGATTTTTGGTCGTCAACGTTCCCGAAAACTACGGAATCTCCTCATCATCACGATCATTTTTCTCCATGGAAGCATACCTGGGAAGTGTCTGGTTTCCAAAATATTAGGGTCCAAAGTTGAGTAAATAGACTGCGTTTTTCTGCATAAATGCACATAGACGCGCGTAGCAGGATTTTTTCACGAAAAATAATTAATTATCTGTCTATAAAAAAACTAACATAAACACTAGACACTATAAATTTCGCACGATCAAGTAACTTAAAAAAAAAAAAAAATTCCCAGCATTTTTTTTGGCATAAACTTACTTTATTTCATGTATAGAATACGTACCCTTCGTTAAATGTGGCCACAAAAAAAAGCCCTGTATATAGTGTCATTGAAAATCTGCCCATAAAAACGGCAGTAGAGTCACAACAAAAATATACTTAAAGTTGCTTCAAAAATATGCATGATCATGGATTCTGGAGAACTTATCATCATCATCATCACTACATATTTTAAAACATAGTCTGTCCCTTTGTATTATGCTTCATTCATTCAATCATTCATTCATTTTCATTCATTCCTATCCTTGAGAAGTCCACTGCCGAACATAGACCTCTCCCAAAGGTGTGTATTCACATGTATGCTTAGATCTTTAAAAATATCCCACGGATTTTGATGCGGTTTTTTTTTAAATAAATAGAGAGGTTCAAGAGGAAGGTTTTTATGTATAACTACGGACCCGCCCCGGTTTCGTGCGGGTGTAATGCCCACTCGCACCGACGAAGTCGTGGGCGGCTGCTAATTACCTAACTACGGAGATGAGTTTGTAGAAACACGGGAAAAAACCCCACGGAAGTAAAACGCGTATTGAATTATCTGTCCTTACCTAAGATATTATTTTATCTGTGATTGTCACTCGGTATAGCATAGTGACCGATTCGTTATGGGATTTCCAATCGATCCGATTAAATATTAATTTATGCCATTGATTAAATCTGTTATTATACGCCCTATTACATATTTTTTTTATATCCGAGTCTAAAGTCCTTAATGACAGGTCTTTATGCTGATGCGGGGCTTCACTAGAATACATCAGCTGCATCTCCTTCCGTGCGTGTCGTAAGAGTCGACTAAGGTACTCAGGGGCGTTCTCTCAGGGTATGAGCTTATAACTGATCTTTAACATTTGACCTAGCTATGATAAAAGTGGAGGATCTACCTCGTGATCTTGCAGTTCTGGCTACCCCATTTTTTGGAAACACAGCCGTGTGTATGTATGTATGTTTTGACGGCCGATTGGTGTAGTAGGTGGGAACCCTGCCTGCGACGCCATAGGTCCTGGGTTCGAATCCCGGCAGGTGCAAACATTGATATGATGAATATCGATGTTTGTTTCCGAGTCATGGATGTTTCTATACTTATCGATGTATTTATATACCGTTGCTTAGTACCTACGACACAAGACCTTAGGGATCTTAATGTGGGACTAGGTCAATGTGTTGTGTAGTGTGTGAATATTTATTTATTTATTTATTATGTACGCGGTGTTAGTTAGCAAACTCCTCCGAAACGGCTTGACAGATTTTTATAAAATTTCACACGTATATTACGAGATACTGTCCAAGCTAAATTTTATGTGTAAAATAAGAGTAAGTCAGTAAAGGGACAAGAGGGTCTTGGTGTTTTGTAGGCGATGGGCTGACCATCTGTCACTACTAACTGAACTTGTACATCTGTACGGTCTCAATACCGTACATTTCCCGCCGTCAGCAGATTTAGTTTTATATTAAAATATGTAGTAGTCGCATAACAGCAGCGTAGTAAGTACGTTATACATAAGAAACAAGTTTTGTGTAGTAAATAAAATATAATACAATATAAATCAACAAGGATTTATAAATTATCATCCTATCAAGTATCGTGCGATAGTAACAAGACGTCGTACGACAACATCTCAACTATACCTTCAAAATTGGTCAGAAGTGGCACCATGTGGTTCTATCGGCCCTTGGTGCTCTGCCTACCTCGTAAGGGATAAAGGCGTGATTATATATACTCGTATGTATGTATGTAATAAGTGTAAAAAAAGAATGTATATTCGGTAGGTCTGCGAAATTCCACGCAATAAGCGAGAATCAACATCTAGTAATAATATAAAGTACAAAATCTACAGGGTGTAACAAAAGGGTTATGTTAAGCGAAAAGCTATGTAAATAGCCCACTATAGAAAACCTATTTCAAAAATTTCACATTTTTATTTTTCCAGATAGTATGAAGAATTCCGAAACAACTCAGGAATGTCCATACAATCTTGAAAAATAAAAATGTGATTTTGAGTCTCAAATTTTGGAAATAGAATCTCTATAGTGGGCTATTTACATAGCTTTTCGCTTAACATACCCTTTCTGTTAAACCCTGTATAGGTGTCGCATTATTTAATAATATTTGATCTACGGACTTCAGTGTAAAGTTATGAGGATACCTAACTTTTTTTTATTTTGAGATGACTTATTACTAAATTATATGCATCGATTGCATTATAACAAAAAAATAACAAACGACTTTGACATTAGAATTTGAAAAAAACTTACAAGTAAATTGAACCTCCCTTGCTTGGTTTTTTATTAGTTTTTTATGTAGATGACCTTAAATTTATATATTTTACGTAATATTCACGAATATTGTGATATCAGCAAAGTAAATAGCACCCTATGCCTGCCCGTGGGTAGCGTAAGATTAAGGGTTTCCGGGAGGTAGTAGAAACTCACACTGCGGTTACCAACCCGCCTGCCCAGCGTGGTGACTATGGGCAAAACCCCACTATGGTAGTAGCCTTATGGCGATTATACGATAGGTACCCTTGGGCAGACATAGGGTGGTGCTGTTCTACTCTGCCAACACCACACGGTCAATCTTACATAGATAAATACATACCATAGACGAATAAGATGTAGACATAGAGTGCTGATGTCATACTAACAGTTTCGATGCACCATTAGACTTTTCGGTGCCTCACGATTCCAGTCCTTGACACTTAGATTGAATTACTATACGTTACAATACATAAGTAATGTAGTACATTACTACACATTACACTAATAGAACCTAAGTGTCAAGGACTGGAATTGTGGAGGCACCGAAAAGTCTAATGGTGCATCGAAACAGTTAGTATGACATTAGCACTCTATGACATCTTATTCGTCTATGACACATACATAGGTACCTTACATACTCGTATTTCACACTGCTATCTTATACGAAACGGGGTGGCCAGAACGGTAAGATGGTAAAGGACGTTCCACAGCCACGTTTAGAAAAGCGGGGACAGATGTAAATAATTAGTGGACAAGTTGCTAGCTCATCGCCTGAGAGAACGTCCCTGAGTTCCTTAGTCGACTCTTACGACATGCACGGAAGGAGATGCAGCTGATGTATTCTAGTGAAGCCCTGCATCAACAGGTACATGGATAATTTAAAGAAACATCATCATTTATATTATCAATATTATCACCTACTGGGTTTCGAACCCAGGACCTACAGCATCTCAGACAGGGTCACTACCAACTACGCCAATCGGTCGTCCAATCGTCACAGTGAAAATGTGACTTTTATCAGGTACCTTTCTGCTCAAATGTAGACATTGCATTACCCGCATCAGTCAACCGTGAATCAACAAATATAGGCTGCAAACTGCAATTACAATATTTGGTATTTCATGCAGACGTTGCTTCATTGAAGAAAAACATTGTCGTGGACAAAAATTACTTGAAACTTAGTTCTGTAATAACCAAAAATAAATAAAGCATTATATTAATTTAGTTATATCACAGATAGACCTAAGGGCTCGTAGATGGGGTGGAAGACCTCCACAGTTCTCCGCCATTCCGTTCAATCTTAAGCGTTCCGTTTTAATTCGCTCCCACCCACGTATCTTTTTTGACAGTTTACAGTTATGATTACCCATTAAAAGTTAACAATGGAAGCGTCATAATGCTGTGACGAAAATTTGCCAACACACAAATAGGCATGTCAGTTCCAGTTCATTAAGTTTCAATGAGTGAAGATCTTGGTATCAAAATGTCGAAAGGGATAGCCAATAGGCCTGCAGGTCTTCCCTACTTTCTTCGCCTGTGCAATGATCGTCCACCAGGTCTGCTTAGGGCGGTCACATTTACCCTTTCCTGAGAAGTATTTCATTCACTAGACAATCTATATCTTCTATATACATATAATAATAACCTCTCTTTTTTGAAGTCGGTTAAAAATGTAACGGATCGCTGTCTGTAGGTACATGGAAGATATATGAGAAAAAATATTATAGGAGACCTTTATCAACGCAATAGTACCCAATAGAATGATTTTTGGAATTTTTGTCTGTTTGTCTTTTTGACTGTGCGTTTGTGCACGCTAATCTCAGAAACGGCTGAATTGATTTCGATGCAGTTTTCAGTAATATATTGTGACAGGGCCCACTTAACATATAGGCTACTTTTTATCCCTGGAAAATGTTGTTATTCCGGATAATTTCGACATTTTGCTTTTTCTGTAGTCCACGCGGACGGAGTCGCGGGCGTCCACTAGTGGTTAATAAGCAAATGAAAAGTTTATAAAAAAGCCTAAAAATTTTGACCCAATGTCACCCTCACGACTAAGTATCATGAATCTAATGATACCTTCCAAGCTAAACAAAACATACTCAGCCCCCTAGCATGACCACGCATCATGGCGGCTATGTTTATCGTATTTTGACAGACTAAATGTCGATAAATCGGTTTATGCTACTTGTGCCGGCGCAGTCAGTTGAATACAAGTCAAAAGTCACGTTCAATCTGACCTTTCGTCATAAAAGCTTTGCGAAAATTTAAAATTCCATGGGCTCGGTAGAATTTAAATAATCCTTGAAATCTGCCAAAAACCTGTTACGTGGCTTATTGCTATAACATATGTTACGACAAGTTTTTTTTATGACATAACTTTAGTTTATTAATATGACTGTCTTCTAGTAGAAATAGAACGGCTAAATTAATTTCCTTTTATACAGAGTGTAACAGAAAGGGTATGTTAAGCGAAAAGCTATGTAAATAGCTCACTATAGAGAATCTATTTCCAAAATTTGAGACTCGTGTTCACATGTTTATTTTTCAAGATTGTATGAACATTCCTGAGGTGTTTAGGAATTCTCCATACTGTTTGGAAAAATAAACATGTGATTTCGAGTCTGAAATTTTATGGGTAAGTTCCTTTTAGTGGGCTATTTACATGGCTTTTCACTTAACATATCCCTGTATAGACAACCTGTAAACGAAAATACTATTGTTTTTTTATGCGACTGCGCCAAAAAGAGGGCCATGTTTTTCGAGTGTATGTATGTATGTATATATTTATTTGGCACGTCCTAGGAGCCTAAACGGTTTGTCACATTTGAGTTTGAGACATGTTATTATTAGTCGTCTTGAGGGTAACACTGGCCAATGTATGAATCGTTTCTCGAAATTAATCATCGTGTAAAACTTCGAGGCCTTCTGTGCTGATGCGGCTTCATTCCTATAGTTACATCAGCTGCATCTTCCGTGCATGTCGTAAGAGTCGACTAAGGAATTCAGGGGCGTACCACTATATAGCAATCTGTCATTGATCTTTTTAGGTACATATTATATGACCCTGTATGAACGTAGCCGAAGAATTCCGTGATCGCATAGTTATGACTACATGTAACTATATCAGTAGGCACCATAATTAATTTATTGTTTTAGTACCCACATACAACATAGTAATAAAATAATGACAAGACAATTAAATATAACTTTAATTGTTGTAAATCACCATCAATTATAAACATAAAGGAATTATAAGAACGAGCTGGCATTAAAGTATTCGTGTTCACAGTTAATTTGATAATTGACATAGTGATGGAAACGGGAGCCGACCCAAAAAAGCCAAAAAATTAAATTAGGTCACAGAAGCTTTCAAAAATGAACTTTCTAACGAAGCTGTGAATATATCAACCCGCGAAATAATCCTATTAAATTTGACAAAATTCAATTTTGTCTTTTATGTAGATTGGTTCCCGTATGCATAGTTTTATGTAGATTGGTTCCCGTATGCATATTTTTATGTAGGTATGCCACTCTACTCTGTCGCGCGGCAGCAGCCATTTTACTTGTCAAACCATCTGTGTCATTTTAGATCTTTTATGACATCCTTTTCTAAGAATATACTTACTTGAATTTTACCAGTCAGTTTTAAATTAATAACCATCTCCTTATTGTTCTTACTCCATGCCAACGGTTAGAGATAAGTGATTATATTTCTTAGGAGCACGTTTTTTTTATCATAAGTCACGGTTATGTACTTATAGCATGTCATTGCGGAAATGACTATTCATGGTATTCATTTCCGAGTATTCTCCAATTGTTTTTCATTTCCAGTCCTGTGCTGATGCGCGGCTTCACTAGAATACATCAGCTGCATCTCCTTCCGTGCATGTCGTAAGAGTCGTTTAAGGAACTCTGGCATTCTCTCGGGAGAGCCATCAACTTTTTATATCACCTACTTTTCACTCTCTTCTATAAGCTAACACCGCTTATCAAAATCCGTTCAGTAGTTTTTTGCGTGAAAGAATCACATACCTAGTTTCGATGTTTACCTACACAAACGATTTGCCACAGCTGCTTTGACATAAAACTGGATTGCCTAAGAGTTGATTATGTAAATTATATCATTAATATTCCGAAATACAAAATACTCCGTCCGCGTGGACTGCAGAAAAAATAAAATATCGAAATTGTCCGGGATAAAAGTATTTTCCCAGGATAAAAAGTAGCCTCAGTGTTAATCCAGGGTGTCAGCTAACTCCATACCAAATTTTATAAAATCGCTCCAGCCGTTTTTACGTGAAAGAGTAACAAACATCCATCCATCCATCCATATGTGAGTATATGGATGGATGGATGATTGTTACTCTTTAGCGTTTACAATATTAGTAGGGTTAGTAAGATTTATGAGAACTATTTAAATCCCTTTTCAATAATTATATGCACAGCAACAAAACAAATAAATTATAAGCAAAACGTGTACATATAAAGGAGTGAAGCAATAAAACAATTTTGCACAATCAAAAGAGACATAAAATGCTAAACAAATAACATAAGAATCGCTTGTGTTGTTATAATTGGCTATAACAATAAAAGTTTACAAGTTTCTAATTACCTTTAGAAATAAAGTTATTTGATTTTCCTATTCTAATTATACAAGGAGAATTTATTAATATTAGGTAGGTGTATTAATTTGAGGGTTCACTGGAATACATCAGCTGCATCTCCTTCCGTGCATGTCGTAAGAGTCGACTAAGGAACTCAGGGACGTTCTCTCAGACGATGAGCCAGCAACTTGTCACTGATCGTGGCTGTGGGAACTCCTGATCCTGCAGTTCTAATTACCCTTATAGCAACAGAGGCGTGTGTACATTATATCTCCCAGTTAATTAATAGGTATCTTGCAATAGCAAAGCAGAAACAATGCGATAGCGAAAATTGTAGCTACAATCAAAATCCCTTTGAAATTCCTTTTACGTAATCCGAATTCGACAAGCGATCAGCGAATTTCATATGTTGCAGTCAAAACTCTTAACCAGTCAAAAGTACTTTTGACTCAGTCAAAAGTAGTTTTAACCAAATGCTGTAGACAATACTACTTTTGACTGACATAACAGTTAGAATTAGTTTTGCCCAATGGAGCTGGTTACAAGTAGTTTTGACTAATTAATTTATACAATTTTCGCTATCGCTTTGCTTTTGCTAGATAGGAAATAAGGGGGCCGGATTCACTGCAACTCCTGTAGATAAAATTATTTATAAAGAAATGAAAAAAACCCTCACCCGAGTGGGACTCGAACCCACGATAAAGATGGCTAGATGTGGCAAATGAAGCATAGAGAATCCTAACAAGCGACTATTTAAGTAATATAAACATAAGGTTTGGCCGCGTGGTGCCGGCAGAGTAGAATTCGTACCACCCCATATCAGCCCGTGGGTATCATACGACGCGATAAAGGGTTTCCGGTAGGTGGGCAGCAGCGCCTCCCGTGTTGACAACATAGTCCAAAATACAAACTGCGGTCACCAACCCGCCTGCCCAGCGTGGTGACTATGGGCAAATATCCCCCCCATGGCAGTCTTGTGTCGTGCCCTGGGGGAGGTCTACGTCCAGTAATGGACTGCAATAGGCTGATGATGATGAAACATAAGGTTACTGCGGTATCTCCTCAATAATCCTGCAGTTATCCCTACCCTATTTCGAAAACACATTATTGTTATGTATGTCGTCAGCCTACTGCAGTACACTGCTGGACGTAGGCCTCCCCCAGAGTACGCCACACGGCTCGGATCTCCCGATTTTTGCCATTCAGTCACTACCCACCCACCCTCTTTAAGTCACGGCAAGCATAGCGTTGGACCCCCTCCGTCCAGATGGACCGATGACTTCGATATGGTTAATTAGGTGATGATAGGGTTAATTATTATGTTTTTTCCTTAATCTAACGAGTATCTCTCTTAATTCCAGTGCTCCACTCATGTGCCACCTAACGTGACTTCCACCACCCTCGTGATGGGGCATAAACAGTATCGGGCGGTGGGCCAGAGCGCCAAGGACATCTTCGGCCTTCCCAGGATATCCCGGGACAAGACTGTGCCTCTTAACATGCTTATTTCACAGCAGGGCAAGATCAACCATGGTGAGTACATATACATTCTTCTTCTTCTTCAGCCTATTGCAGTCCACTGCTGGACGTAGGCTTCCCCCAGGGCTCGCCACAATACCCTTTCTGTTACACCCTGTATAAGTACTCCATCCACGTAGACTGCAAAAAAAAGAAATTATCCGGGATAAAAAATAGCCTATGTCCGTCCTCAGGCCCTAAACTTTCACGCTTTTATCCCTTACGGGTTAGGCAGAGCACCAAGGGCCGATAGAACCACATGGTGCCACTTCTGACCAATTTTGAGAGTGTAGTTGAGATGTACAAGTTCGGTTAGTAGTGACAGGTGGTCAGCCCATCGCCTACAAAACATACCAAGACCCTCTTGTCCCTCTACTGACTTGTACAGTATGCCCGGGAAGAGAAGCCAGCTGCATTATACTTAAAACACAGTGAAACAATAATTTTAAAGTTGAAACAATAAAATATTGTTGTTATTTAAATTGTTCATTAACAAACGAATTAATCAACAAAATAGTTCGCGTGGTCAGTTAATATGATAATTAAGTATGCAAGTCACAAGCGGAAGCGATTCAATTTTCCAACTAATGGATGCCCGCGATTTCGACCGCATGAACATAAAAAAAATCCCAATATCGTGGAATTTTCTGGAAATCCTTTCTTATCGGCTATGACTATGACATACAAAGAACATACCCTCCATGTTTCGAGTCTCTAAAATCAGTCAGACTGTTCGTTGATCCCTCAGTCATTCAGGACAAAGTATTTTATATGTATAGAAGAAGAAGATTAACGACTCTTGCTCTCGTAATCTCAATTTTATTATATTAAGTTCTACGTTTTTTTTATATTAATACATAGTTATCTACTTGTATTGTTTTTCATAACATATTGATGTATGAAATTATTATTCTAAATGAATAAAAATAAAATACTATATCCGCGCTGCTAATAAGCCGCGTAAAAAAAGTTACAACTCTCTTGACTTTCGACATTAAAATATGTGGAATATCTAACAAATTAAACTGAATATAGCTCTATAAGTTTACAACTTAAACCACAGCCGCTTGCGAAAAAAAACTGAATTCGTGCAATTATGTGCAAGTTGCACAAAATGCAATGATCGCTCGACGCGCGCGCAATATGTGTCAGTGGGGCGATTGCATATGCACTTAACGCATGCACCCACACTGGAAGATAGTTGATATTTTGGTAACTATTGGACGAAGGTTTATTCAATATTTAAGAGTTTTAATGAGGGATTCTGACAAATTATTTTTATGCACTACCATCTTCATGCACCTATACTAGAAAATACACACATACATAACCTCACCTCAACCTATGTGCCAGGCTATCATCATCATCATCAGCCTATTGCAGTCCACTGCTGGACGTAGGCCTCCCCCAGGGCACGCCACAAGACTGCCATGGGGGGTATTTGCCCATAGTCACCACGCTGGGCAGGCGGGTTGGTGACCAGGGTGCCAGGCTATATACGAGTATCTTCTAATATATAAAATTCTCGTGTCACGGTGTTAGAAGTTAAACTCCTCCGAAACGGCTCGACCGTATTTTCGTAAATCTTAGCATGCATATCGGTTAGGGTGGAGAATCGGACATCATCTATTTCTCATCCCCCTAAATGTTAAGGGTGGTCCACCCCTAAATTTTTTTATTTTATTTTTTGACAAAATTTTTCATTTTATTTTTTGATACAGCATACAAAAATACATACAACCATGAATTTTCACCCCTCTAGGATCAACCCCTTTTACATGGCAAAACAACGTTTGCCGGGTCAGCTAGTTTATTTATATATTTCGCATCGTCAATATTCATTAAATTATTTCGAAAGTTGATATTTTGGTAACTATTGGACGAATGTCTTTAACAAACAAAAAACTACTTCAAAAAGTAAACTAAAATAAGAAAAAAAAATTGTTCGCACAAATTAATACGTATTTTTATTTAGTCAGAAATTATTAAATGGTCCCATAGAAATTGTTTCTTTTTACTCTCGTGTCAAAAACACTACCTACCAATTTTTAAAACACCTTATAATAGACAACCAATTAATGAAATTCCCTTGAGCTTTCTCTCAATAAATCCAAGGTTTCAAGGTAAGATAACGCCTTTTAATTAGTATAATCGAAAACACACTCATACTCGAATTAGACTATCATTATGGATTTAGTCCAAGGGCCGATTCGATTGATCGCTTCCGGTGTAGTCAATAGACATGCTTGTTAATGTTATAATATAACATAATTTGTGTGTGCATTTTGTTTTTAACATATACTTAAAGTTTTATAGTCAATAATAGTGATAAATTAGGTGTAGAGAACATTAAATTTACCGTGGTTAATGTTAAACTTAAAATTATTAACTGTGAGGTTAAACGATTAATTTAACGTAGTTGGTAGTGACCATGCCTGCGACGCCATAGGTCCTGGGTTCGAATCCCGGTGGGTGCAAACATTGATAATGATGAATATCGCTGTTTGTTTCTTAGTCTTGGATGTTTCTATACTATATAAATACAAATATATACCGTAGCTGATACCTAAGACACAAGACCTTAGGGATCTTAGTGATGTTGTAAAAATATCGATTATCGGATACCTATCAATCTTTTTATTCTCGATCTAATCGTGAATCGATTTATTGGCTAACGATCTTTTACAGAGATAACCGCGATAGTAAGAAAGTATATGTATATTTATTTCGATGAAAACGATGAAATTTCGATAAAAATCATCAATTTAACTTGGAGTAAAGTTACGCCGTCTTTACTTCAAATCTATTAATATCTCGGTATAAGTGAGAGTTCTAAGTTAAAAATAAAGAAACCGGAAAAAAAATCGGGACAAAAGCTAAATCGGAAACATTCTACTATCATAAAAAAGTTTTACAAGACATTAACCTAGTCTCGTACTAGAATTTCTAGACTATAGCTAATCTATTAGGCAATATTCATAAAACAGCAAGTCCCCAAAAGGAGTATCAATGACAAATTTATGCCGAGTAATGAAGCAAAAAACGAGGCGAAAATCCTGCATCTCCCGCTGTTCTATGCCGTAGATTGTTGCCACATCGAGAAATATTATCACTTTTCAGAGTTTTAATAAAACAAATAGGTTCAATTACCTATATATACATATATATGAATGTGACTCAAAATTAAAATAAATGTAGGATGCATGTAATGGAGCGTAGTGATGTATGACAGATGACAGCTTGAATGACAGGGATGGAAAGAGATAGAGAATGCGAGAGGGAAAAGGAGGAGGACGAATGAAGGATCAAGTAGTAGGTATATGGCTGTATGGGCTTAGTTCCCCTTGCCTTTCCTTCGGGATAAACTAAACAAAAAAAAGAACAAGAGTTAACACGTGGAAGTAGAGTGATAAAGAAGTTAATTAAGTTGAAACCAGTGGTTTAATTGTCAATAATCCCCACATAAATATACCAAAATAAAGATAAATTAGGTAAATTTAGTCGTAAGAGTCGACTAAGAAACTTAGTTGCGTTCTCTCAGACGAGCTAGCTTGTCACTGATATTATACAAGCTAGCTACGCTAAACTAGACTGTAGGACGTCCCTAGTGATCTTATATTTCTGGCTGTAACAGCCGTGTATAATATATGTATGTAGTATAAACTAGTGGACGCCCGCGACTCCGTCCGCGTGGAATACAGAAATAAAACAAAATATCCGGGATAAAAACATTTTCCCGGGATAAAAAGTAGCCTATATGTTAAGTGGGACCTGTCACAACATATCCTGAAAACTTCATCGAAATCGGTTCAGCCGTTTCTGGCGTGCACAAACGCACACACAAACCGACAAAAATTCCAAAAATCATTGTTTTGGGTACTATTGCGTTGATAATATTTTTTATAATATTTTTTCTCATATATCTTCCATCTACAGACAGCGATCCGTTACATCTTTAATATATGTATAGATGAAAACAAACAACAACAGTAAAGTTTTGAATGCCCAAATATGCTGTCAAACCACTTGCGCCAGTCAATTGACAAGTTCGAAGAAAGCGTCGGCCATAAATACTGGTATTAATTATCTGCCTCATCATCTCTGAAACAAGTATCCACGATCATTTTTCTCCATGGAAGCATACCTGGGAAATGTCTGGTTTCCAAAATATTTGGGTCCAAAGTTTTTTACACGAGTAATAATTAATATCTGTCTATGATAAAACTAGTATAAACACTGGACACTATAAATTTCGCCCGAAAAAAACTTTACATCGCTTCCCAGCATTTTTTTTGGCATAAACTTACTTTATTTGAGTACGTACCCTTCCTTAAGTGTGGCAATAAAATAAAACAGCCTGTACAATAATATAAATATACCTGTATAATCATGTGACTTCACTAGAATACATCAGCTGCATCTCCTTCCGTGCATGTCGTAAGGAACTCGGGGGCGCTCTCTCAGGCGATTCAGCTACCTAGCAACTTGTATATCTCTATTGAGGGATCGCCCGCCACCGGGCCCTCAATAGAGATTTGAACTTCCGAATAGTGACGCCTGATACAATTCAATATTTAACTTGTATATCATTTACGTCTGTCTCCGTTATCCTAAATATGACTGTGACCTTTCCTTTATGATCCTGAAGTTTTGCTATCGGAAACACTTATACATAGTGTATAAAAAGTTCAAAAGAGATGGTCAAATTCAAAAAGTTGGTTAGAGCAAAGCACGGTATGCGGGAGGTCGTGAGTTCAAATCTCACTCGGGTGAGATATTTATAATAGTGTATAATATATAGTGCTGATGCAGGGCTTCACTAGAATACATCAGCTGCATCTCCTTCCGTGCATGTCGTAAGAGTCTACTAAGGAACTCGGGGGCGTTCTCTCAAAACGTAGTTTATCACTGAACTGTTACAAGCCTGCTATGCTGAACGTGTCTGTAAGATCCTTTATGATATTGCAGTGCTGGCTACCTCATTTCAGGAACACAGCCGTGTGCATGACTGTATACATACATCATCATCATCATCAGCCTGTTGCAGTCCACTGCCTGACGTGGGCCTCCCCCAGGACACGCCACAAGACTGCCATGGGGGTATTTGCCCATAGTCACCACGCTGGGCAGGCGGGTTGGTGACCGCAGTTTGTATTTTGGACTATGTTGTCAACACGGGACGCGCTGCTGCCCACCTCCCGGAAACCCTTAATCGCCTTGTACGATACCCACGGGCAGATATGGGGTGGTACAAATTCTACTCTGCCGGCACCACGCGGTCATATGTATACATACATACATACATATAATCACACCGTTATCCCTTACGGGGTAGGCAGAGCACCAAGGGCCGATAGAACCACATGGTGCCACTTCTGATAAATTTTGAGGGTATAGTTGTGATGTACAAGTGTATACAGTCGCTCTGTATGTTGAAGGTATGTAGCAATGGTTATATAACGAACTACTTACTGACTCTGTGGTTGGGGACAGGTGGTTTATTGAGAAACAACCGGTTGAGAATGCCGGTTGAGGTACTAGGTTCAAATTCGTGAATTATCATTTTATAATATGGGTCAAATAAAAAACACAATATTTTGCTCGTAAAATTTTATGACGTTGAAATCATAACTAACTTAAATTTAAACTAACTTAAATAAATTTTTCAACTGATCTCAAATGAAAACAAGTCAAAGCCAAATTTATCTTTCAAAAAGATTTCATCCAGCAGCGTCTAAAAACATTACTAACTGCAGTATCACAAAGGAGATCATCGCCTGAGAGAAAGCCCAATTTCCTGTCGCCTCTCGCGACATGCACGGAAGGAGATGCAGCTGATGTATTCTAGTGAAGCCCCGCGTCAGTACGGGAAACTGCAACTTGGTGATTAAACTCATTTTATTCTATTCTAATTTTAATCCTTACTTTGTTATAATCTTAGATTAAAGAACATGTTCTTGAACCACAAATGCACCCAATTCAGCAGTACGTAATAGCCGCTTATTTGAAACTATTGCATGTGCAAGCGCATGTGCGCGCGCGTTCGCGCGGAAATCTTACACGTTTCCAATGTACATCCGTTAAGAACCCGACTGCGTTAAAAATTTGACCCAGTGTCACTGTCACACTGGCACATAGTCACGACTGACTAATCTAATTACACCTTTTAAGCTCAAATGCGACAAGTTTAGGCTTTAGAGATATATACATACATACATAAACACACTCGAAAGACATAATTCTCTTTCTGGTGCAGTCAGGTAAAAATAAATAAGTGACCTCTGTCAAAAATCTACACTTTTATCACTGGATAAATTATTTCATATGAAAAAAAGACGGTACACTTTTAAAACATAAAGGTACTTATTTTAATATATTTACTAGCTTGCGGCCGTGACTTGACGTGATAATATTTTCACGTCAAGTCAAGCCTTTGTTGTTATTCTAATGTATCAGCTATACAGGATGATTTTTGGTTATCAACGTTCCCGAAAACTGCGGAATCTCCTGATCATCACGATCATTTTTCTCCATGGAAACATACCTGGGAAGTGTCTGGTTCCCAAGATATTAGGGTCCAAATTTGAGTAAATAGACTACGTTTTTCTGCATAGATGCACATAGTCGCGCGTAGCAAGATTTTTTCACGAGAAATAATTTAATATCAGTCTATGAAAAAACTAGCATATACACTGGACACTATAAATTTCGCCAGATCAAGAAGTATTTATTTTTTTTATTTACATTGTTTCCCAGATTTTTTTTGCATAAACTTACTTTATTTGATGTATAGAGTACGTACTCCTCTTCGTTAAGGGTGGCAATGAAAAAACACCCTATACAGGATGTAACAAAAAGGGTATGTTAAGCGAAAAGCTATATGAACAGCCCACTGTAGAGAACCTATCCACAAAATTTGAGACCCGAAATCACATGTTTATTTTTCTGGATAGTATGGAGAATTTTTAAATATCTCAGGAATTGTCATACAATCTTGAAAAATAAAAAAAACGTGATTTCAAGTCTTAAATTTTGTAGATAGGTTCTTTATAGTGGGCTATTTACATAGCTTTTCGCTTAACATCCCCTTTTTGTTACATCCTGTATAACTTTTAAATATCATAGAAATCCATTCAGTAGTTTTTACGATATTCACAAACATCCAAATATCTTCATATTTCCACAAACCTTCACGTCTACGTATAACATTAGATAGCTGATCTATAAGACCTGTCCCCTCTATTCTAAACGTGACTGAGGGATCTCCAACATGATCCTGCAGCGTGGATGTCGCTTATTGCATAGTAGGGGTATAAAAATAGTTTACAACCTATTCTCAGAGCTACTGAATATACACGTGAAATTTCATAAAAATCGGTCAAGCCCTTCTGGAGGAATTTGGTAACAAACACCGCGATACGACATTTTTAAATATGCGAAGATCAGATTACGTTTGACACGTGTATGTCAGCATAATTTTATATATTTCTGTAGCTTAATATACATTTAGTGCCTAATAAACATAAATTCTAATTGATAATTAAATTTTCTTAACACATGTACCTACATACGTCATTACAATAAATTATTTATCACTTCTTTGATGGTTAATCGTAAAATCAATATAAAATCGGTACTTAAAGCAAATCGCACAATAGTTTTGAGTTTTAACGTTAGTAAAAACTAAAATTAAATTATTAAGTATATATTATATACTTACATCGGTAGCCGGTAGATGAACTAAAGACTCGTCCTCTTGCTGCCATTATCTATAATTACAATAGTGGCGCACTGACCTGTCCTCTGTGTGCGCGGGCGTTCAGGACGAAGATTGGCCATGTAAGCCATCTCGGAGCGCATGAACGCCAACTTAGTAATATCTAGGAGTAGAAGTGGTCGCCATGACCGAAATCGGTCGGAGGTCATCATCATCACATCGGTAGCCAAAACTACAAGATCATGAGCGAGTTTCTAAAGCCACGAGCTCCTTAGTCGACTCTTACGACATGTACGGAAGGAGATGCAACTGATGTCTTCTAGTGAAGCTCCGCATTAGTGCAGGATAAAATAAATACCAAAAAAATAGTTAAACTAGTTTTGTGCCGCGTGGTGCCGGCAGAGTAGACTTTGTACCACCCATGCCTGCCTGTGGGTATCGTACTAGGTGATTAAGGGTTTCAGGGAGGTGGGCAGCAGCGCCTCCCGTGCTGAGAACATAGTCCGAAAATCACACTGCGGTCACCAACCCGCCTGCCCAGCGTGGTGACTATGGGCAAAACCCCCCTGTGGCAGTAGCTTTGTGGCGTGCCCTGGGGGAGGCCTACGTCCAGTAGTGGACTGCAATATTATAGGCTGAAGAAGAAGACGTTTTAAAATTAGACAAGGAATAATAAAATATTTCTGATTCTGAACAAATATTTTTTTTAATCATTTATGCTGTATTTAAAATTGGTTCTTTAGTCATAAAAGCTTTTTTAATTGGCACGACACGTCACGAAAAATATCGGAGCGCAGTGGACACACCGCAGTCGCGCTACATGACCACAGTTCGTGTCATCGTATGTCACAATCTGACTGTCTTCTTTCTGTAATCGTTTTGGTGCATAGATAGATACATATACCTGGCAAGGAAGAATAATAATGTACGTACAGTCACGCCCATTATCCCCCAAAGAGAAGGCAGAAGTGTGCAAATCACACACCCACTTTTCTCCAGCTAGCCTGTTAAGTCCCACATGGTATGGGGTGAGCCTACCGCCGCTTTTCACAAATACAACAATCTAGCTACCGGTGTATGCTTCCAAGTAATTCTAAATCAAGCTAAGTGACAATTTTACGACATTAAAATCCGTACATTAAATAACTTAAACTTCAAATGCCTACACTAGGTTACTACAAGATTAATAGTTAGGAAAATACATACATAATGCCATAAGTTGAAATATTGGAAGGATAAATTAATGAAATTTTCAAAATACGATATGACATCAACAATAATAAAATATAACTAAATATTTTTTTTTATTGTAGCTCCATCCAAAGATAATAAATTAATTAAATATTAAATTACAGCTTTCCGTCCTCCCCGGTACATACACGACAACTACCTTATATGTAGAATTGTAGATTTTGTATAGATTCAGTTAGATATGGTTTAAAATAAATTACTATTTATGTATTATTTATATATTAATTACATAACAGAACTATCAATTTACACCAAAACAGTAGTTTTTTAAGCTAACGTGTATATTAAGCATTTTCGGTGCTATTGCAAAAGAGCGCCTAAAGTTAGACTACATTTAATGATGACATTTGACAGCAAAATTTATGGCATATCTGCCAAATTTAGGACAAGTTTAGCTTAAAACATGTTTAAATTCTTTCGTAATAACACGGTATGTGTAGTTCTGTATAAAATCTAAACTGAATAACCTATTGATTAACGATAAATTATTAATTTAATAACAAACAGGTTATTAAGGTCGGAATAGGTAACTTTATTCGACCTACCTACCTAATAACTAAGTGTTTTGTGACCTATCCAAGGATTTACAAATCACCATGAAACTAGCTTCCGTTTAGATCGAGTAAACATTATTGGAATGTGGCTGGCACGAGAATTTGTATGCGGAAGGAAAAGCGAAAAAAAATATTGAAAAATCCCAACTAATATTATAAATGCGAAAGTAACTCTGTCTGTCTGTCTGTCTGTCTGTTACGCTTTCCCGCTTAAACCTCGCAACCGATTTTGATGAAATTTGGTACAGACAATCTTTAGACCCTGAGACAGAACATAGGCTACTTTTTATTTCGAAAAAAAGGGATGAAGGGGTTGAAATAGAGGTTGAAAGTTTGTATGGGATTTCTTAATTTTAAAAGATAAAACCATGAAACTTTATATTTAAGCACTTGATAAGAAATCATTAAACATTTGTTCTAGCATTTTTGAAATTTCGACCAGCTAAGGGGTGAAATAAGGGTTGAAAGTTAGTATGCAAGTTCGTCAAATATCACGTCATAAGAAACAAAAAATCGTTTGTTCTAGCATTTTGAAATTTTTACCAGTTTGGGGGTGAAAT
This sequence comes from Carposina sasakii, assembly GCA_014607495.2. Lineage (NCBI taxonomy): Eukaryota > Metazoa > Arthropoda > Insecta > Lepidoptera > Carposinidae > Carposina > Carposina sasakii. The sequence goes on from CP053178.1 coordinate 5,873,087, forward strand.
AAATTTTGTTTTTTCTGTAGTCCACGCGGACGGAGTCGCGGGCGTCCACTATAATACATAAAACTCATTTTCGACAAAATGTTATTTACGACAATTGTGATTTCCGGTATCGATATTCACACGGCTATGTTTTCAAAATAGGGTAGCCATAATTTCAGGATCATAAAGGAAATCGTACAGCTACGTTAGGTCTTTCGTCGGTTGACACCACGAGCCGATGACACCGCGGTGTCAACTGCACATGGACCTTTCTGAATTGCGCGATGGACACCGTGGTGCTAATCGACCAATAAGTCTTACTGACTTCGTCGTTTGACACCATGGTCCTAAAGTAAAGATGACGAAGATCACTAGCAAGAGTAAAAATGATGATGCATCTCTTCTTTTATCTTGTATGTTATATTTGTGCAATAAAGAACTGTACTGGTCAGTAGGTAATTTTAGGTGTCAAACGACGAAGTCCAAACGACTTATTGGACGATTGAGACCACCACCGACTATTATATGACACCGCGGTGTCCATCGCGGAATTCAAAAAAGGTTCTTGTGCAGTTGACACCGCGGTCTCATCAGCTCGTGGTGTCAACCGACGAAAGACCCGCTACGATTAGGCAGGGTGGTGTCAGCATGAACCACCCCATGTCTGCCCGTAGGTATCGTAAGAGGCGATTAAGGGTAATTTTATCAATCCTTATTAATACTATCGAAGCGAGACTAACTCTGTCTGTCTGTGTCGTTTTCACGCCAAAACGGTTCAGTTCAGTAGGACCTATTAAAATTTGGTACACAGGTAGTCTAGAGCGTGAAAAAGGAAGTATTTTTTTTATCTCCTATATATTCGACATTCTATTTTATATTTTCTGCACTCCATCCGGACGTTCATTATAAAATATTACAATTTTATAATTCACGTTACAATAAAAAAAGCCGACAAGTGCGAGTTGAACTCGCGTGAAGAGGGTTCCGTACGATGTTACCTATCATGTTTTTTTAAATCTGACAAAAAGTTGGTACGCACAATATTGAGTGATTTACCATGTTATTTTAATATCATGGACTTCTTATAGGTTTTCCTATAATCTATAAGGAGAAAACTAATTTCTGTATTTTTTTCAAAATTTTAGGTTCAGTAGTTTCGGAGATAAGGGGGGGGGGGGAATGGTCAATTTTCGTCTATTTTCTTGAATAACTTGGAAACTATTTATTTTAAAATTACAAAAAAATACATTTAAGATCTTCTCAACAAGACCTTTCATTTGATATGCCACACGATGCAGTTTTCAGATTTTTTTTTTTAATTTTCCCCTTCCCCCCCAAAAATGACCCCTCATATACAGATTTCATCTGCTCAGGTCACACCTCTGTGTTTGGGTCACAGGAATTGATATGTGTACCAAATTTCAACTTAATCGGTCTAATAGATTCGGAGATAATTGACTGTAAGCGACGGACGGACAGACACACGAGTGATCCTATAAGGGTTCCGTTTTTGTATTCAGACGTACGGAACCCTAATAAGAGCACAACCATTTTCTCAAATTAACTTGACATACATAAAAACGCTGGGCAGAATGTGATGAAACACTTACATAAGATAGACGGAGCGATGGACACATAATGCAGTAATTATAAATCTAGTTTAGACATATACGGCTTAGATTTACGTATTTTTAGATAACTTTACTCTAATAACCTGGTTCCGTTCTTTTGATATATACAGGTGTTTTTTCTTTGCCACCCTTAACGAAGGGTGCGTACTCTATACATCAAATAAAGTACGAGTAAGTTTATGCAAAAAAAAAATCTGGGAAATGATGTAAATTGTTTTTAATTTTTTTTTATTGCTTGATCGGGCGAAATTTATAGTGTCCAGTGTTTATACTAGTTTTATCATAGACAGATATTAATTATTTTTCGTGAAAAAATCTAGCTACACGCGTCAATGTGCATTTACGCAGAAAAACGCAGTCTATTTACTCAACTTTGAACCCTATGGAGAAAAATGATCGTGATGATGAGGAGATTCCATAGTTTTCGGGAACATTGACGACCAAAAATCACCTGTATAAAGTCTACCAAAAAGTACTGATTATCTTTTGACACGAAACTAGATAGGTAAAAATAAACAACTTTCAATATGGGACCAACTCCGAAATATTGAAAAAAAGAATCAGCTGTTCCATACAATGTTGAATAATTACTGCGCTGAAATGTATGGAACAGCTGATTTTTTTTTTCACTATAAAAGTGTGTATGTTTGTACAAGTGTGAGAGACTGTCCGTATGTAATATGAAATTTAATGATGGTGATGATATTACCATACAATATTCATAAAATAAATCAAATTAAATCAAATGCGTTTATTTGTGGATCACATGTATAAAAATTGGTCTTAAATCAATACATATTATAAAACAAACTCTGTCCGTCCCTATGTATGCTTAGATCTTTCAAACTAGAGAACGGATTTTGATGCGGTTGATTTTAATAGATAGAGCGATTCACGGGGAAGGTTTATAATGTTTAACTAGGGACCCGCCCCGGCTTCGAATGGGAGTATGTACTCTCACGCGGGCGAAGCCGTGGGCGGCCGCTAGTAATGTTTAAAGTGGGCTCTCTATGTCCCGCCCAATGGGAATACAAATTGGTTTATTACATTCTTAAGAAAACATTATAAAAATAACCTGCCCCTTATTACCAAACTAGCAAAAGCAAAGGTATAGAAAAAATTGTACAAAAATCGCTGATTGCTTGTCAAATTCGTATTACGTAAAATGAATTTCAAAGGAACTTTGACATTTCAAGGCGAATATTGTACAATTTTCGCTATCGCTTTGCTTCGGCTTTGCTATTGCAAATTAGATAATCAGAGGGCTGATTACATCAAAACCCATTATGTAGTCAGAAAGCTCTAAACATACGGGACAAACAGCTGGAAGCAACTCTGTTTTATACTATATTATGAAATTATTTAATTATATTTTCTCCCGTAGTTTATATACCTAGAGGCGGACATTCACTATAGTAATAGACTTTAGAATATATTAAAAATTCCTTTGTCATTCCTCATTATAATTTTAATCAAGCCTGTGACTTAAGGTCAAGGTTACAACTGTGTCGCTCGTACCTCCACTTAAACTGTAGACTTAACTATTTATAAAAAAAATATTTATGCAATAAAAAATTTACCTACAATTACCTACCTAGAATACAATATTTACCTAGTCCCACACTAAGATCCCTAAGGTCTTGTGTCGTGGGTACTAAGCAACGGTATATAAATACATAGATAAGTATAGAAACATCCATGACTCGACAACAAACACAGATATTCGTCATATCGAACCCAGGGATTCGAACCCAGGACCAAAGGCGGGGACAGATGTAACTAACCAGTGGCAAGTTGCTAGGCTTTCGTCTGAGAGACGCTTCTGAGTTCCTTAGTCGACTCTTACGACATGCACGGAAGGAGATTTAGCTGATGTATTCTAGTGAAGCCGCGCGTCAGTTCAGGCATAAAAATATTTATTAAAATATGCCGGTTACATAGTTTAAGTAAACTAACCGTACTATTAGGAAGCTACATTGTTAGTCCGTCCGTCCGTTCATCCGTTAAGCCGCCATTTTGGATTCCCGCCAATTTTAAAATGTGACTAATTTCATTACGCTTCCGTCTATACAAAAAAAAACCAAATAGGAAAAAAATATATACAAGTACCGAATTTTATCAATGGTCAGCCGGGTCAGCCTATCAGAAGGACAAAGGATTCGGCGGAAAAAGCTGGAAGGGAGCGGGTGTAATCTTTTTGTGAAAATCAAAATTTATTTGTAAATGGCTTGCATGTGTCCGTAAAGTGATGTTTTCTGGTAGATAAGTTATATTTTGTTTACTTGTTATGTGAATCTAGTGCGTGTGCATGGTTTTATATGCAGGTAAGCTGAGTAAAACTTTAGTCGGAATACAATCTCTTCATGGGCTCATGTAAGTTGTTTCTGCAATTATTTTTACTAATTTTAAACTCTTTCTTGAGGATTTTCCCGACGTTTCCATTTATCATTATTATCATCCATCATAAATTCAGAATTCATTTGACTAATTGCAATGATTATGGCTGTATGGGCTTAGTTCCCGTTGCCTTTCCTTCGGGATAAACTAAACATAAAAAAGAAGGAAAAAGATGATGTTGTCTTTCTCTAAACCTTGATCAAAATAGAGACGGCATCAACTTCATTTAGATAGGCTATCTGAGGTTTGAAAAAATCTGCCCTTGGTTACATAACGTTACATTACGAATATTATGTCAATGAGGGACTTTCTAACAACTATCAAAAGTAAAAAAATAGTACAAATCGCTTGGATAGATGGCGTGAGCGAATCTCCAACCCGAGTTTCTTTACAGAGAGGTGAAGGGGGGAGATAGGTATGAGTTATAGGTAATGCCATCTGTTTTTCACAGTTATTTTAACTTGTCAGAAAATCCCTCATTATTATAAGGTATATCTGTGTTATTTCAAAAGAATTTAAACATTTAATTAAGAATTTAAGAAGAAGAAGTGATTATATGTATGTAATTTAAACATTTTTTAAGCTAAACATGCCCTAAATTTGGCAGATATGCCATATATTTTGCTATCAAATGTCATATTTAAATCGAGTGTAACTTTAAGCGCTCATTTGTAATAACACCGTATATCTTTTAGTAAAAGAATTCAACGAACATACATAGACCTTTTTTGATACTACGAAATAAATGAAAAGAAAACGAGCATATATTTTTAACCGACTGCGCCAAACTGAGTAAGTGTTTGTATGTATGTTTGTAGGTATATTACGTATATATGTATTACTTTTGCAGGCTCTAGAGCCTAAACGGGTGGTCGCATTTGAGCTTGAAAGGTATAGAGATTCGTTTTAGTTGCACGAGTGATACTGGGTCGAAATTTTCACGTAGTCTTGATTTTTTTTTTGAGTAAATAAATGAGGTTATTTAATTAGTTACGTGCAAAATAAATAAATATTTAAAAACTGATAATGATCCCGTGCAAATGCAGGGCTTCACTAGAATACATCAGCTGCATCTCCTTCCGTGCATGTCGTAAGAGTCGACTAAGGAACTCAGGAGCGTTCTCTCAGGCGATGAGCTAGCTTACCTCTGCATCTTGTCCCCAATATAATGAACGTGGCTGTGGCATCTCCCTTTGTGATCTTCAGTTCTGGCTACCTTATTTTTGGTAACATGTCGTTTATATATATATGTTATATGAATGATATCTAAAATCGAAACCAATACTAATACGAGTATTTATTATTTATAATATCTATCGCGTGCCCTTGCGCAGATGACGCCGGAAGCAAATATCGTAAGTAGGTAAATATTGATTTAAATATAAATTGTCTGCATATTTGCTGTTTTATTACAAACTAGCTATCGCCCACGACTTCGTCTGCGTGTGAGAGCATTACACTCGTGTTGAATCACTCTATCTGTTTAAAGAAAACCGCATCAAAACCCGTTGCGTAAGCGACTTTGTTTTACCTATACTATGCAGTGACTAGCCGATGTCAGCAACTACCTACATAATGCAGCCTATGTCCTTTCCAAGACTCCTGACAAGACTACCTGTGTACTAAATTTCATTTAAATCGGTTAGTTTGGGCGTGATAGCAAAACAGACAGATAGAGTTAGTTTCGTATTTATAATATTAAGTATGATTTGACATCAAGCGAGTAATTCTGAAGAATAATTAATTAATAATGTCTACTTACACCGTAAATTACATGTTTCATAACATAATAAGAAATTATCTGCGAGAAAAATGCAGAATTCTTTATTAATTGTGCTTATTTTCATAATAAAGGTTATTAATTATAAGTAGCAGTTATAACCCTGTGCTTATGCGGGGCTTCACTAGAATACATCAGCTGCATCTCCTTCCGTGCATGTCGTAAGAGTCGACTAAAGAACTCAGGGGCGATCTCTCAGGCGATGAGCTAGCAACTTGTCACTGATCTTTTACATCTGTCCCCGATATACTAAATGAATGGATTTGGATCTTACCGTTCTGGCTACACCATGGGATCACAGCCATATGAACATATATGAATGCATAGGGGAAGATTGGGTAATGGGGGTCACTTAAGCAAGAATTAGAATACAAAAGCTAAAATTAACAAAAAATTTATTGCAACTGCCTCATAACAAAATTTACTTAATTAGCTATAATTTAAGATCAGTAATCATCACATTAATAATCATCCGTGGGAAATATAAAAGTACAAAAAAAAAACTGATTTGACTCCCATTGCACTAAGTTACGGGTAATTGGGGTCACCTTGTGGGCAATGAGGATCATACAAAAATCTAACACAAATCGCGTCACGTCTGATACAGAGGTATCGTTTGATTCCTGGGGAATCTTCCTCTTTACTCTTTCGGTCACCTTTTTCGGCACTTTCATCTTCTTTCCTTGGCCTTGCCTTTATGCAGAAAAACGCAGTCTATTTACAGAACTTTGGACCCTAATATTTTGGAAACCAGACACTTCACAGGTATGCTTCCATAGAGAAAAATGATCATGATGATGAGGAGATTTCGGGAACGTTGACGACCAAAAATCACCCTGTATATTTTTCCTTTCCCCTATCTTTTTCTTTGGGTGGCGGTCACTAGCGGGCAATGGGGATCACCCGATTCTCATTACCCACAAGTATTTTATGAAGAAAAAATAATCAATACAAAATATACATTAGAAAAACTCGGGATTTAAGTAGGAAATCATTACACCAAATGTACAAGTAAAGGCGTAAAAAAGTAACATACAAGTAAATCAATAACTATAAAAGTTACTGTTTATTTTGCGTCCGTGAAAATTTACATCGGCGAGCCGCAAAAACAAAACACACCTTTCATTCTCTATGCTGTCGCCATACCCACGCGGCACGCTCGCAGCGACGGTGAGGGGAACAGAGCGTGCAGGGAGGACCCTTAACGCGTTTCTATTAGTGTTACTTTTGGAGATGTGTGGGTGACCACTATTACCCGCTGACTCCCATTACCCGATCTTCCCCTATGTTTAAAATATTATGCAGCTTTTTCACAAAACGAGAAAATACTCGTACTTTGAGACGTGATTCATAATTCAATTGAAAAGAAAACATAGCAAACGCTTTACAACAAACCTCCTCGATTGAGGGAAAAAATAACACCGATAATACCAATGTTAAAGTCAAGGTCTGCAAAGCCATATTAAACATAGAAAGCGCAAGTTCACGTAATAGCTAAAGAAAGTAAAATTAAACTACGTTAACTGGGACGTGTGTGAGAAAACGTTCTAGAATCTGTTTTATAGCATAAATTCTATGCATGATTTCGGAACTTAACATTTTTTGTATGCAGTTATTAATATACGGTGAAATGCACGTTATGCAGCTAGTCACTATGTGTGACTCTACATTATCTCTGTCACTGACACAAAACAACGAGTCCCCGGAAGGAGTCATCCGGGTAGTGAAGCAAAACACGAGGCGAAAATCCCGCATCTTCCACTCTTCTAAATCGAGAAATATTATCACTTTTTATAGTTTAAGTACTTATAACAAATAGGTTGTAAAAATTACCCATATATGTACTTAGGAATATAAAAATAGGGCCAATGTGATTCTCAGAGGAGACAAATAAAAAAAATAAAAAATAAAGGCTTGCTGGAAGAGATCTCTGGTAGAGATAAGCTCGCCATTGTACATGCATCTCTTCTTTAATGTTATATACCATATTTCTTTTTGTGTATGTGCAATAAAGAATAAAGAAAGAATAAAGAATAAAAATCAATTAGGTGTTAGACTGACCTAAAGGTGCTTTAAATGTGTGCGCGATCATGTATTCTGGAGGACTTATTCTTCTATTGTAACTACACGTAAGATGTACCTAAAAGATAGTTGCTACCTCATCGTCTGAGAGAACGCCCCTGAGTTCCTTAGTCGACTCTTACGACATGCACGGAAGGAGATGCAGCTGATGTATTCTAGTGAAGCCCCGCATCAGTACAGGATTAGGTCATTGTTTTTAATTTATTTATTATGTTAACATTGTTTTAAATCTAGTTTTTTTTTTATTATTGTAACTAACTCTTATTACACTATTGTATAATATAATGACCTTATTATAATTATTATAATTTCGTGCTATTACGCTTACAATGTAGACAAAATAGCTACCTAATGCTGCCTTATATTATGTAATTGAATTTTATTTAAGGAAAACATGAGAAATAATATTGTTATATCATATGTAGCGGCAAAGTTATTATAAAAAAAAAACTTAACATTGAGGTCAATTCCCGCAGCATGTACCTATAAATAAAAATACCTAATTTTAAAAATAACTAGCCGCGTGGTGCCTACAGAATATAGTTACTTGCCCGTGGGTATCGTACGAGGCTATGAAGGGTTTCCGGGAGATGGGCAACAGCGCCTCCTGTACTGACAACATAGTCTGAAAATCACACTGCGGTTACCAACCCGCCTGCCCAGCGTGGCGACTATGGGCAAAACCCCCCTGTGGCAGTAGCCTTGTGGAGTGCCCTGGGGGAGGCCTACGTCCAGCAGTGGACTGCAATAGGCTGAAGAAGAAGAAGAAGAATCTTAAATTTAGATTTAATGTTGTTATTATCCCGTGTTGATGCGTGGCTTCACTAGAATACATCAGATGCACCTCCTTCCGTGCATGTTGTAAGAGTCGACTAAGGAACTCAGGGACGTTCTCTCAGGTGATGAACTAGCAACTTGTCACTGATCTTTTATATCTGTCTTCGCTAAGCTAAACGTAGCCGTGGGATTTCTCCTTCACGATCTTCTGACTTCCTCAATTCGGGAACGCAGCCGTATGTAGGCACATGTATGTATACATACATACATACATATAATCACGCCTTTATCCCTTACGGAGTAGACAGAGCACCAAGGGCCGATAGAACCACATGGTGCCACTTCTGACCAATTTTGAGGGTATAGTTGAGATATACAAATTCGGTTAGTAGTGATAAATACATGTATAATAACCTAGATAATAACTGTTATCTACCAGGATTCAAAGACTAAGACTTTAAGCTCAGCAATGAGCGTGCTTAGACAATGTAACATCGTTCGGTATTGACGTTCGTTATCGCAACGCTCCCACCAATAACCGACTTCATCACGTGACTTGAAAAATTAAGGCTTCCTATTGACGCAAAGGTCTCGATTATTTCGATATGATAGTAGAATCACGCGGTCTGTCAAACCTAATGTTGGTTTTGCCATAAAGAAGAACTGACTTTAGCAGTTCTCCTAGGTTTAGTCTTTAGGCGACGAGTATTAGCTCCACGTTGGTGGCTATTAAACCCCGAATCGTCAACTTATGCCTGACAGTCCGTAACAAATCGCACCTTGGGGTGAAGACCGTTGCTAAAACAAGAAATTTGCAAAACATTTTTTTTTATTTTGTCTTGTTTAAATTCACCTTCTTTTTATATGTGGTATCGGTTTCATTTTTGGGTGCGAACGTAGAAAGTAACATATAAAAAATTACAACCGCCAAATAAGTTGTAAATGCATTCATGTCGAATAAATGATTGATTTTTTTTTTTCTTGTTACTTTATCTAAGCATCTAGATCGCCAGCTCGTGACGCCATCTATCCTTGATTCCATCCGTAATTGTTCAGTATTTCCCCATACACGTAGACGCAAACAAGAAAACTATTATGTGGAAACACTAAGCGGTATAAAACCACAGTCTTACAAAATTATAATTATGAGCTACCAGCTACCACAATTTACGATAACTATAGTACAGTTAACTATAAATAATCGTAGCGACATCTACCGGGTCCAGTTTTACGTTTAAACCTTCCCTTGACCTACTCAGACCTACTATTGCAGTCCACTGCTGGACGTAGGCCTTCCCCAGGGCACGCCACAAGGCGTACCATATAGAGTTTTTATAGTCACCACGCTGGGCAGGCGGGTTGGTGACCGCAGTGTGATTTTCGGACTATGTTGTCAGCACGGGAGGCGCTGCTGCCCACCTCCCGGAAACCCTTAATCTTACGATACCCACGGGTGGAGATGAGGTGCTTTTATCATATGTCTCACAATTATACAGGGTGTAACAAAAAGGGTATGTTAAGCGAAAAGCTATATGAACAGCCCACTGTAGAGAACCTATCCATAAAATTTAAGACCGGAAATCACATGTTTATTTTTCCGGATAGTATGGAGAATTTTTATATATCTCAGGAATTTTCATACAATCTTGAAAAATAAAAATGTGATTTCGAGTCTTAAATTTTGTAGATAGGTTCTCTATAGTGGGCTATTTACATAGCTTTTCGCTTAACATACCCTTTTTATTACACCCTGTAAACATATAAATTATTATCTGTCAAGGCACATACAATTCCATCATGGATTTGAACCCCTAATCAACAGCATAGCGTGCAATATACTACACATGGCTATGTTCCCAAAAAGGGGTATCCAAAACTGCAGGAAAACGAAGGAGATCTCGCAGTCACGTTTAGCCAAGCGGGGAAAAGTGTCTAAAAGATAAGTGTAAGTCGACTCTTACGAAATGCACGGAAGATGCACTGCAGCTTGTGTTGCCGCTCGATAGACCACATAGAGGCAAAAGCAATAGTATCGATAGTCCTATCGATAGTATCGATAGCCCTGTGAGGGGCAATACTATTGACACACAGCGATAATATCGATACTATCGATAGTATCGATTATTATTACAATAGTCATGACCGATACTATCGATAGTAATGTCAATACTGATCTTCAATACTATCGATAGTAATGTCAATACTGACCTTCAATACTATCGATAGTATTGCTGTGTGTCAATAGTATTGCCCCTCGCGGGGCTATCGATATTATAGATGATTTTCGAGGTCAACTATCGATAGTTCGAAGACTAACTGCAGCTGATGTATTCTAGTGAATTTCAGTACAGTTGAAGTTCAATACAGTTAATAAGTAAAATAATAAAATGTATAAACCCACTAGCGACCCGCCCCGGCTTCGCACGGGTACAGTGCTGATACTATACGAGTACATATAAAATTTCCTCGTAAATCACTCTATCTATTTAAAAAAAAACGTATCAAAATCCGTTCCCTAGTTTGAAAAATCTAAGCATAGGGACAGACAGACAGCGGCAAGCGACTTTGCTTTATAATATGTAGTGATTGACTTAACGTTAATGCACGCAAGTTACCAATTCCGATAATGGGCACGGGCATAAAAACAAACTTACTATCTAAGGGTTTAGTCCCCCAAGCGATAAAGCCCCAGCCGTATCTAGGGTGCACTGGTCGCGTAGGTTTAAACCATTCGGTTGTGCGCCTTCAGCGCGCACCAAGTAGCCCGGTGAAGATGACAAAGCCCTTCAGGCTATCATCGGTGTATCATTAAAAAAAAAAACAATAAAATAACTATCTAAGGGGCACGGAACTTCTTCTAGTCATTCAGTGATGAATTGGCATAGCTTTATATATCGACATTTTCATTAATTTCGATATATTTTAACGTATAGAGCACGTATCCTAATTATCTTCGTTGTCTATGGTCAGATTGAGAAGGTGGTACACAAAATTGGTATGAGGATCCATCTATGTATATCATTCATCTGAGGTCTAATCCCTACTTCGTGCTGTTTACCTACTGGGTGAGAAGTGACACCGGTAGACGCCTGGGGGGTAACTTACCAAGTGATAAGTGATCAGCTATCGAGCGGGACGAAAAATGATTAAATTACTAAAACAACTACAAAAAAACCGGCCAAGTGCGAGTCGGACTCGCGCACCGAGGGTTCCGTACAAACCTGCAAGGTTTACAAAGTTCGTTCATTACGACAATCGAGTCTACGCGTTCATGAGGAAAAAAGTAAAAGTTTATATTTATTAAAAAATATATATTTTGTAATGTAACTAAAAATTTAAGGTTTTCGGAATTTTTCCTTTATGTGTGCTATAAAACGTTGCTTCATGCCAAATTTCAAGATTCTAGGTCGACTGGAAGTACCCTTTAGGTTTTGATTCCCTTGCGAGTACTTGCGAGTTTCAAAATATGCAGCTTAAATTGCTGTTTCTTTTGATTGCGTTGACATAGAAGTTTGATTTTGCTACAGCTTAAAGGTATTATAGACCTGAGTATTTGGTATGAATTTCAATTTAATACCTCTACGCGTTTATGAGGAAATGGGTAGTAAGTTTAAAATTATTAAAAAAAAATATATTATGTGATGTAACTAAAAATTTATGGTTTTCGTAATTTTTCCTTTATCTATGCTATAAGACGTTGCTTCGTACCAAATTTCAAGATTCTGAGTTCACGGGAAGCACCATGTAGGTTTTGATTCCCTTGCAAGTGTCGAAAATTTGCGGCATAAACGGCTGTATCTTTTGATTGCGTTGGCTTAGAAGTTTGATTTTTTCACAGCTTCAAGGGACAGTAGACCTGATTAATTGATATAAATTTCAGCTTCATACCTCCACGCGTTCCTGAGAAAAAGGGTCTTGACAGACGGACGGACAGACGGACAACAAAGTGATCCTATAAGGGTTCCGTTTTTTCCTTTTGAGGTACGGAACCCTAAAAATAGGGGTTGGTGATAAAAAGGTGAAAATTTAGGGTTGTATGTATTTTTTAATGCCACATAATAAAATTTAAAAAAAATTTTTTTTTTGATAGACACCCCTTATCACTTAGGGGTTTGAAAAATAGATAGTAGCCGATTCTCAGATCTACTGAATATGCATATAATTTTCATAAGAATCGGTCAAGCCGTTTCGGAGGAGTATGGTAACTAACACTGTGACACGAGCATTTTATATATTAGATAATAAAAGACGAAAATCATATAGGTATCTCATTCGTAAACATGTTTCATTGTAAAAACAGAGCTTAGCTACTTTCTACCTCAAATAACATAAATTGAGTACCTACAAAAAAGTTGTTTACGATTTTATCAAATGCAGTGAATGCTATATACGATTTTCCTTCCAAAAGAATGAAGACTAAGATGTCACTGTAGATGTGTTTTATGGCTTTTTAGGGTTCCGTACCCAAAGGGTAAAAACGGGACCCTTATTACCTAACGAAATAGCGAACATTGTACAAAAATTTCTGATTGCTTGTCAAATACGTATTACGTAAAATGAATTTCAAAGGAACTTTGACATTTCAAGGCGAATTTTCGCTATCGCTTTGCTTCGGCTTTGCTATTGAAAATTAGGTAATCAGGGGGCCGGACCCTATTACTAAGACTTCGCTGTCTGTCCGTCCGTCTGTCTGTCACCAGGCTGTATCTCAAGAACCACGATAGCTAGACATTTTAAATTTTCACAAATTATGTATATCTGTTGCCGCTATAACATCAAATACTAAAAATAAAATATATTATATTATTTAAAGGGGCGATTTTTTGCCCTTTTTTGCTTGAAATATTCACAAAATACATAGTTGTATTTTTACTTTAATAATAAATAATAAAATAAAAAACAAGGGGAGCTCTTATAGAAAAACCTTATTTACTTGGTCAATGGTGCGGAACCCTTCGTGCGCGAGTTCGACTCGCACTTGGCCGGTTTTTTAATACTCATTTCAAAGAGGTCGTAGGTTGATGTATAAGGAAGTTTTCTGTTTATTTTGAAGCCTCCACATTGCTAATATTTATATTTATAAGTAAACTGTACTTTTCCGAGAAAAACAAAATTTCATAAGATAGTACGAGTTTGCCAATGTTTGCTATCAGTAATAAGGTTGGATGCAGGCCGCTTCCGACCGGTCGGAATGGTGGTCGTTGGGGGAGACCTACGTCCAGCAGTGGACTTCTCATGGCTGAGAATGATAATAATCTATACGGGGACAAGCACGTAGGTACATTGCGTCTCCAGGTCTTCCCTATGTTCTTCACCTCTGGAATGATGCTAAGGATACGCTTACGTTTTTTTGGGGCTACCAGTCTTGCCTTGGTACATGATTAGCATCTCTTCGGAAAGTCTAGCCGCTCTCTCACATACAAGATCCCGCTGCCACGTTTAGCTTAGCAGGGTCAGATGTTTATTGATGTAGTTAGTTACCATATTAAGAAATTGAATTATATTTTATACCCACTGTAATTTACTATCTGGAACCAGCGCTGCAGACCATTTGACCATAGACCGCCGATTGGTGTAGTTGGTAGTGACCCTGCCGACGTCATAGGCCCTGGGTTCGAATCCCGGTAGGTGCAAACATTGATATGATGAATATCAATGTTTGTTTCCGAGTCATGGATGTTTCTATACTTATCTATGTATTTAGGTATATACCGTTGCTTAGTACCCACGACACAAGACCTTAGGGATCTTAGTGTGGAACTAGGTTAATGTGTTGTGAAGTGTGTAAAAAAATTTTAAAAAAAATAAAAGCTGGATTCCGTTTCAGCATATATATTTTTCTATTTGTTTATTTTACATTGTAAAAGAATTTAAATGCTAGCTTGAAGGAACGCCCCTAAGTTCCTTCGTCGACTCTTACGACATGCACGGAAGGAGATGCAGCTGATGTATTCTAGTGGAGCCCTGCATCAGCTCAGGTCGTTGTTTTCACGCCACAAGGCTACTGCCATAAGGGAGTTTTTTTGCCCATAGTCACCACGCTGGGCAGGCGGGTTGGTGACCGCAGTGTGATTTTTGGACTACTCGTATGTTGTCAACACGGGAAACGCTTCTGCCCACCTCTCGGAAACCCTATATAATCCATTTCATAATCTCCGAATTCCTTAAGAAACAAAGGATGAGGAAGTATCTTCGCTCATTAGAGGCATAAATAAAGGTTATTTAAGTTAACTACGAGAAATAGGGGCGAAGTCACGAGATCTGCGTTAGGGTTCTCTTGGACAATAATGTTGAAAAAGAAATAATTATTTATTTGCACGAAACGTGGTAAAGTTATTATATCATTACATTCAGAGGTTTCGCCAAAAACGTGGCAAGCGACTTATGCGAGTCTTCCACACAAAAACTATTAAACGGATTTTTATTTAACTTAGCATCTACTGTAGGTTTTACATGAAAATGAAATGAAAATCTCCCGACCGTATTTCGGCCAATGTGACCAATCTCTACGGAGATTAGTCAGGTATGCACTCTATTCCGTGACTCTCATAGTCCGATGGGACAGAAAGCCGACACGACCGGAGAGAGATCAGGCGCAGGACCAACGGTTTTACGTGCTTTCCGAGGCACGAGCTAAGTGACAATATTGTACACAGACATTTTATATGAAAAAACATTTTACATTGACAATGTACAAAGGCGTGCTTATCCCTATAAGAGATTTCTTCCAGCAAACCACTTGTGATAGCGAAAGTTGTGTGAAAAAGGTAGATTGTATGTGTACACAATACCAAATAAATATACTTACATAAACCTACATAATATCAATATATCTAAATAATAATACATATCTACATATAATAAACCTAACCTACATAACCGACAGACCTACTAAGGAAGAGAAAGGTAGTATGCCTTTACTTGTCTCTTAAATATGTCAATTGTAAGACAATCACGTATGGTGTACATGAAATAAATTAATTGGTATTGATAGGTTTTACATATGAAAATAGAAACGGCGATAGACCAATGGCAAGACATACGTCCTCCAGCCAGTAGACTAGGTTCGATCCCGGTCACACATGTACCTCTGAAATACTCTCATGTATGGAGTTTAATGTACTTACCTAGTAAATTTGTCTTGACTTTGACTTGACTTGCCGCGTGATGCCGGCAGAATAGAGTTTGTTTAAAACCACCCCATGCCTGCTGGGGGTATCGTACGAGACGATTAAGGGTTTCCGGGAGGCGGGCAGCAGCGCCTCCCGTGTTGACAACATAGTCCAAAAATCAGACTGCGGTCACCAACTCGCCTGCCCAGCGTGGTGACTATGGGCAAAAACACCCCATGGCAGTAACCTTGTGGCGTGAATAGATTTAAACATTGCCTAACTTTAAACGCGGTTTTGTAACACCCCGTAAGATAAACCTGTCTAATTTTGTTAAATAGCTTACACCCGTTGCTGTAAAAGTGTCGTTTTATAAGTTTTTGGCTCATATACTGTATCTTTATATAGACTCACGCTTGACCGCTATAAAAACTTTATTTGTCTCACACGATCGTATAATTCGCGCAATTAAATATCATTTAATCTTAGATTTATCTGATTATGCATTTAATGGACTGGCTATTACAAATCTATAGACACTGTTAGATTAAACCCCCGACTTCGCTCGTTTGAACTACAGAATATATAGGTAATATATTATCTCATTTATTTCAAGAAATGAGGAAAAAAGTGAACAGTGAGCGAGTAAATTGCACAATTTTGCCCAACTTCTTTCAGGGATAATGTTCGTGACTATACAGCGTGTAAAATGACAACGATGTTTTTTTTAATACTTACCTCGTATTCTTTGTAAGGTTACGATCATTTTCTTCTATGGAACCAACCCTGGGAAGCGACAAAAAATTATGAAAAAATACTGTCATTTTATTGCAAGCAATGTATTCGTTTGATGCGCAAAATACAAATGTACCTATCAAACTAACATATAACATTTTGACATGGTATCTTTGAAAAAAATATTTGTTAACCGATTTCAGATGTATTTATGTAAAAAAAAAATATAATATTAATGTAACTTTGAACCTCAATATCTTGGAAACCCGTGGTTTCCCAGGGGTGCTTCTATAGAAAAAAATTATCGTCATGTTACAAAGAATACGAGGTATTAAAAGAACAAAGTTGTCTTTTTATACCCTGTATGTATGTATGTATTTCATGAAAAAACACGACTGCGTAAATTTTTTTGACACAATGTCACTCCTATGACTGAAATGATTCTAATGATGCCTCTCAAACTCAAATGCGACAAGACCGTTTAGACCAGTGGTTCCCAAAGTGGTCCAGGTGGACCCCCAGGGGTCTACAGGAGACTCGACGGGGGTCTACGTTGGCGTGAAAAAATTGAGGTTCACAATTAATTTGTATGTGATGTAGGCCTGTAGGGGGTCCACCAGAACCAGTAAACTTTTGAAAGGGGTCTACGAGAAATAAAAGTTTGGGAACCTCTGGTTTAGACCCTAGACCAGGCCCGTCCAACATACGGCTCTCGGCCCACAAATCGGCCCGCATAAGCCCTTCATCCGGCCCGCGACAACATCCATTGATATTCGTTCAGTAAAAATTTACCAACATTTGTTAATTAATTTTATCATCTAACTAAATACTTATTCATAAAATATAATCTTTATTCATAAAATTTTCTTTGTACTTAATGGTTTGCTGGAAGAAATCTCTTTTAGAGATAAGCTCGCCTTTGTACTATTTCTTTTACAACTTACTGTCTATGTTAAAAATTTATGTGTACAATAAAGAATACTAAGAATGTTGGACACCCCTGGAAATATATGTACATACACTCGAAAAACATTACCCTCCTTTTAATGCAGTCGGTTAAAAATATAACCCTCCTTCTGGCGCAGTCGGGTAAAAAAGACCTGCATTCTGATCGCTCCAGTTTACTTTACTTACAATTATAAATAGCAATGTTATTATCATTCAACCCATCCATTTCCCCAACACACCATGCATCGCTTAACCCAAGTTATCGTTTTTGTTACAGGACGCCTGGCCGTGATCATGTTCAGCATATGCACGGTGGTACTCGGAATCATACTGTCGTTCGTGCCCTGGTTAGACTACATCATATTCAGGGTAAGGATATTTAAATATCAATCTTCTTCAGCCTATTACAGTTCACTGCTAGACGTAGGCCTCCCCCAGGGCACGCCACATGGCAACTGCCACAGGGGGTTTTGGCACATAGTCACCACGCTGGGCAGGCGGGTTGGTGACCGCAGCCTGCCCTTATTACCTAACTAGCAGAAGCAAAGCGATAGCGAAAATTGTACAAAAATCGCTGATTGCTTGTCAAATACGTATTACGTAAAATGAATTTCAGAGGAACTTTGACATTTCAAGACGAATATTGTACAATTTTCGCTATCGCTTTGTTTCGGCTTTGCTATTGCAAATTAGGTAATAAGGGGGCGGCGGGATTTTATGTATGGTAGGTATGTACCTATATGCATGACGTTGCCGTGTATTTCTATTTACCTATATATAAGTTAAGAATTTATTCTAACTACACATATTACCTATATAATATCTACGTTGCATACAAATAAAGTAATTTAGAATATTCTTGAACGGTAATTATACTTCGAATGACCCAAGGTTTAATTCATGGCTTTCTTGGAACCTCTGTCCACGTCATTCTATGGTTTCAGGGTCGATTAAAAGTATTTTCCATCGCCAGGCTTCTGATTTAGTTTGATAAGAGGTTGGGTTATACTTAGGCTGTGTAATAGTCTCATAAAATGCGATTTCATGAGCAAATTATTGTTACTTTCGTATTATATGGTTTTATTTAATTAAAAAAAAGCGGTGATAGCCCAGTGGTTAAGACGTGCACCTTCCAAGCGGTTCGTTAAGTTCGATCCCAGTCACGGGCCCGGCAAAACTTCTGAAAATAGAAACGTGTTACTTGGAGTTTCCCTTTGTAACGTATAGGTCCACTAAGAAGGGATTTTCCGAAATTCCCAAGGGAACGGGAATTAATGGGAATTCTTAACATTACGTGCACGAAGTCGTTGGCAGCCGCTAGTAGGTCATAATTTTCACTATGGGTGCGCCCACCACCGGGCCCTACACCCTCCACTGACCCTCGGATCTGATAACTCATAATTGCGACAACAGGCACTTGCACTAACTACAATCGCCATGAGAAACCAGACCCGAGCACCTAGCATGCAAGACGATACATTGCACCATTCCGAAATCAAAAACTAGATAAATAATCTACATATGTTTCGCCAACAACCGTGGCATCCTCAGGATTATAGAAATTAGTAAATTAGTAAACCACTAATTACTATGAACCTCTAAAACCCAACACATTACTTACACAGAATTAACTACCCTCTACTAAGTATTAAAAAATATATAAATAATTACCCACCATTATTTATATTTCAAATAAATATATACTATTTGTGCACACAAACCAAATAGTATTGGGTGAATTAGTTAAATTTACTTTTTACAATTATGTTGGTTACTTTAAATCAATATTTTCTTTCACTTCAGAGGAAAATCCTTGCTCAGCACAACCTTCATAGTAGTTTGTGGTTTTTCCATAAGTGTTATATAGTTAAATTAGTTATGATCTAAAGAGATAGTTTACGGATCACGTGATTATTTATTTATTTATGACTAACGGTAAGGTCGTTGGTTTCTAGATGTCACAATGATAGTTACTATACTCCTCGAAAACGGCTTGACCAATCTTTTATATGCATAATCAGTCATTCTTCTATGCTGCTCTGGGAGTGAAAACAAACGTAGGTATAATACTACAGCTGCTTCTCTTCTCGGGCATATACAGTCAGTAGAGGGACAAGAGGGTCTTGGTGTTTTGTAGGCGATGGGCTGACCACCTGTCACTACTAACCGAACTTGTACATCTCAACTATACCCTCAAAATTGGTCAGGAGTGGCACCATGTGGTCCTATGGTGCCCTTGGTGCTCTGCCTACCCCGTAAGGGATAAAGGCGTGATTATATGTATGTAGGTATATATGTATCAGTAGGTCTGAAAATCGGCTACGATCTATTTTTCATATCCCTTCCACGCAATAAGCTACATCCACGCGAGCGGAGCCGCGGGCAACAACTAGTTTAAATATTTTTTAAAATCAGTTGGCTTCACTTTACCCGTTTTCGTAATTATGCAGACGAAGCCGCAGGCGTCCAATATAATGAGATACTTGTGCATAAAAAGCGAAAGTAGGCTCACCCCTTACCTTATGGGACTTAATAGGCTTACTGGCAACTAGTGTGTATCGTGCCCAAAAAGCGGCGGTAGGCCTTACCACACTAACTGGAGATAACGGGCGTGTATGCTATACGTAAATAGGTACCTACCTATACCGGGTGTAACAAAAAGGGTATGTTAAGCGAAAAGCTACGTAAATAACTTATTGTAGAGAACCTATCCACAAAATTTGAGACTCGAAATCACATGTTTATTTTTCCCGATAGTATAGAGAATTTTTAAATATCTCAGGAATTTTCATACAATCTTGAAAAATAAACATGTGATTTCGAGTCTCAAATTTTGTGGATAGGTTCTCTACAGTGGGCTATTTATGTAGCTTCTCGATTAACATACCCTTTTTGTTACATCCTGTATAAAATTTACCTCGTCATTATGGTCGATTCCGGCAGTCACAGAAACAGTATAAAATTCGATGATTAATATATTATCGGTTGTCATTTCGTTAAACTCGGGCCCTAAACCGGTTGGTTGTCATGTATGGAGGAAGTATCAAAAGGATATTCTGTCAAGTTTGCGCGGGCACCGCGACGATGACCAATGATTGGAGTATCCGAAACAATATTTTTAATATTCCACATAATCATCTTGGGATGACTAAGGTCAGTGCAAGATGGGTTCAGAGAATCAAGAGTTTTTGGCACGCTCTTTAGAGTCTAAACAGCTTGTCGCATTCAAGCTTGAGAGGTCATTAGATTCGTCTTGTCGTAAGAGTGACACTGGGTCAAAATTTATACGCTGTCGGGTGTTTTTCTTTAAATAATTTACTACCTTGCTTGTTACATACAATGTTATTGAAGCAACAAATGACTGTCATTGTTCCTCCGTGCATGTCGTAAGAGTTTGACTAAGAAACTTAAGCATCCCTCGTGCGATAAGCTAGCAACTGGTCACTTATAGCTACCCCAAGTTACAGTTACGTCAATAACGACATTGTCTTTAAGCTGCGGCGCGGCATATTTCTTTGCACCGTAATTCTCCATTACATCTACACCATGTCGCCTCACGATGTGTTTTCATCATATCATCACAGGTGGATACTTACACGTGTTATAAATTGAAAACCATACCACAATATTTCCGAAAGAAACACGTGATTCAAACTCAAAAACAGTTTTTAGCGTAAACTTTTAAAAACAATGACGCAATTTCACATCCTTGTGATGGCCCTTGTTTTGTTATTTAAATATTTATGTGATTATTAATTTTTAAATGCACTTCCTGAGCTAAACCTATAGTTTAGGTGTCGTGATACTCGTAGGTAAAGATAGGCGAATGTGAATGATTCATTCGAATGGCCTAGTATTCGTACCATTCGATTGTTGGAAAGAGCTATTCGAAATGTTTGAATGATTTTAAATCATTCGAATAAAATGATTGACATGACTCGCATGACTGAATGATACATTGCTGTTTTTGGATCACTTGTGACTCTCCATTCCGTACCAACATGTCCTGACTGATTCTTCGATTATTTGTCCCATGGCTCCGCTAAGAAAGTACGAGTATATCCCAAAATTCTCAGGGGAAATTAGAAATTTTATGCAACAAAGTCGTGGGCGACTGCTAGTTACTTATAAAATTCGAATTACCTGGGTAACGGGAATGGCGCATTATTTGCTATTAAATCGCGATATTTGTACAATTTTTGCCATAACTTTGCTATCGAAAAATGGGTGACAAGCCTAAGTAAGCCAAGCCAAGTCAAGTAAGAATAGCTGCTGAGAAACCACTATTTTTTACCAGACTGCGCCAGAAAAATGGTTATGTTTATCGAGTATGTACTTATATGTTTGGCACTCTCTGTAGTCTAAACAGCTTATCGCATTTGGGCTTGAGAGGTATCATTAGATTGGTCTTGAGAGTGACACTGGGTGAAATCTTTTGAGAAGTAGGGTTTTTTCTTCAGAAAAATAAGGTTATACAGGGTGTTTGTAACAGCCAGGCAAATATTGATACCATGACTTCAGACCATGATTCTAAGGCGGAAAACAATGAAAATTTTCGCAAGAAAATTCCAACATTTTCCGACATTTTTTATATTTTCAGGAAAAAAATAGTTTAGTTCGTTTAATTAGACCTTAGATATTGACTTAAAAATATTTTTTTTAACAAAATATGATTTTCAAAAAAAATGTTCAAATAACTGATCGACCCTAATGGAAAGTGATCCAAAAAACAGTAATGTGTTACAGCATAACCAATAAGCCCATTTAATTAGTCACAGGATCGCCCAATACAACTGGCGCGGAGAGCAAAGATTACTGATAATCAAATCAAAAATACATTTCCTGCGAGTAATAACACTATAAAAATTATTAATAAAGAAATGAAAAAAAAATTTCACCCGAGTGAGATTTGAACTCACGACCTCTCGTAATAACACTGTCGTATAACTCAACACAATGGTACTTGTTCAGCATTTCAGTATTTGCCCGGCTGTCACCCACAACCTGTATGACACTTCATTTTCGACACCAGGAGCTTAATAAATTCAGTAGTAGAGTCCCGTGACTGGTATCGAACTCGCGCCTCACGGCTGAAAGGTGCACGTCTTAACCATTGGGCTGTCGCCGTTTAAATAACCTTAGATAAGAACTATTCTAAAACTGCATTTTTCTTCATCAGGAGCTGAAGATCTGGAACGGATCCTTATCCTACAGCTACTGGCAGAAACCTGGTGTGGTGCGGCTGACGAAGGTCTACATCTTCAACATGACCAACCCTCAGGCCTTCCTGGAGGGGGAGAAGCCGAAACTGGTGGAAGTGGGCCCTTTTGTATACAGGTTAGTTGTTTTTTATTATATCCTTACCAATTATTATAAATGCAAAAGTAACTTTATCTCGCTTTCACGCCAAAACTATTGAACCGATTTGAATAAAATTTGGTAGGTACACAGGTAGTTTTGAGCCTGAGAAAGCACATAGTTACTTTTTATCTCAAAAAAATATTTTTACCCCGTATAATTTCAAATGCCTGAAAAACCGAATTAGTACCGTCATGTACCGTTAAGATAGATTTTAAATTAATTCATACTATTTTAATAACGCGTGTTGCCGGCAGAGTAGAGTTTGTACCACCCCATGTCTGCCCGTGAGTATCGTACGGTTTCCGGGAGGTAGGCAGCAGCGCCTCCCGTGCTGACAACATAGTCCGAAAATCACACTGCGGTCACCAACCCGCCTGTCCAGCGTGGTGACTATGGGCAAAACCCCCCTGTAACAGTAGCCTTGTGGCGTGCCCTAGGGGAGGCCTACGTCCAGCAGTGGACTGTGATAGGCTGAAGACGATTATAATACCTATAATAACATCAAAATACGCACCCTAAAGGCCACACATGTAAAATCAGTCTATTGCAGTCCACTGCTGAACGTAGGCCTCCCCCAGAGTACGCCACAAGGTTCGATCTCCCGTTTTCGCCATCCAGTTACTACCAGCCGCCCTATTTAGTCATTAATTTATTACCACATGTTTTAAAAACAACATGGCCGCCGCAAAAAACATATTTATGACCTCCATGACACGTGAAAGTTGGTACAAATTTCAAAACTCATAATGATATTGAACTATTTTACACTAATTAGTTCGAAACATATTTAGCTTAAAATATTTAGTTTAGTACAGTCCTAATACAGAACTATCAAAGATCTCGAATGGAAATTAAAGAAGTTTATTCAATTTCTTTGTGTGTACAATAAAGAATTAGAAGTTGCTTTTGTTTTTGACGATTTGACGCCGATTTTATGATTCTTGTTATGCGGCGCTTCACTAGAATACATCAGCTGCATCTCCTTCCGTGTATGTCGTAAGAGTCGACTAAGAAACTCAGGGCCGGTCTCTTAGGCGATGAACTCGTCGTTAATCTGTCCCCGCTATGCTAAAATGTGGCTCTAGGATTTCCAGCGTGTTCCTGTAGATCTGGCTGCCCCATTTCGTAAATATAGTCGTGTGTATTATTAAAAAATACACACTGATAATTATTAAGTCATAACCATGGTTATACTTAGCTTACTTTTGTAAGAAATATTGCAGCAACCAAAATAATGGTATACATACTCGTACCATGACAAGATGATGAATAATATACAAGGTGATTTTTGGTCGTCAACGTTCCCGAAAACTACGGAATCTCCTCATAATCACGATCATTTTTCTCCATGGAAGCATACCTGGGAAGTGTCTGGTTTCCAAAATATTAGGGTCCAAAGTTGAGTAAATAGACTGCGTTTTTCTGCATAAATGCACATAGACGCGCGTAGCAGGATTTTTTCACGAAAAATAATTAATATCTGTCTATAAAAAAACTAACATAAACAATAGACACTATAAATTTCGCACGATCAATGAATTAAAAAAAAAAATTCCCAGCATTTTTTTTTGCATAAACTTACTTTATTTCATGTATAGAATACGTACCCTTCGTTAAAGGTGGCCACAAAAAAACATCCTGTATATCTGAACAGACTATCTTATTAAATCATCACCCTTCCTTTTTGCCGTAGTCGAGTTAAAAGTTGAAATCAGCGCCAAATATTCAATGTCATATTGCAAAAAAAAAACCTGTTCACATGTCTGTATGCTTTGAGAATTTCACCGAAGTTGGCAACGTCACACGTTTGTAACAAACATACATGCACACCTGTCTCCGAAGAGTAGCCATAACTACAGGATCATACAAGAAATCCCACAGTCACGTTTAGCATAGCGGGGCCAGATGATAATCATCAGTGACAAGTTGCTAGCTCATCGCCTGAGAGAACGTCCCTGAGTTCCTTAGTCGACTCTTACGACATGCACGGAAGGACGTGCAGCTGATGTATTCTAGTGAAGCCCCGCATCAGCACGGGAAACTAAAGCATACCATAGGATACCCAGCATAGTACATATATTTTTAAAATATTGACATATCTTAGTCAATAGTTGAATCAGTGTAAAGTTACGCCAGACTTATATCAGAAACAGGTGTGGTTTACCTTGGACAGGCATCAATAAAACAAGGTCAAAAATTGAAAGAAATGTGGCAATTTTCGTAGATATATAAACCTCTAGGCTCTATATCAATGGCAGCATATATAGGTATTATTTATATGAAAAATATACAAACTGCGGTCACCAACCCACCTGCCCAGCCTGGTGACTATAGGTAAATACCCCCCATGGCAGTCTTGTGGCGTGCCCTGGGGGAGGCCTACGTCCAGCAGTGGACTACAATAGGCTGATGATGATGATGATGATGTACGAGTATATGAAACAAAAAGCCGTTTATACTCGTAACTCGTAAAATGGTGATGTTTTTAAACACGTTTGATTCTTGGATGTATTAACGCTCGTAATAGTAAAATAAGTATTTTAAAATAGGAGAAAATTTCTAACATTCATTGATTACTACTAGAACTACAGGATCATTAAGAAGATCACACACAGTGCCGGTTTTAACACTACCAGCGCCCTGGGCGAGATTTTTACGGCTCCCCGCCCAAGTGCGATGTAACTAAAAATGAACGGTATTCCCAATTTTTTATCGTTGCAATCATAGGTTGCAATGCTATTCATACATTTGGATGCAATTCTTGTGAGTTGCGACCTTTGATGATTTAAAAAATAGATTTAATGGAATATGCAGGCAGGAGTGTACCAGGTTCTGAGCTTATGAAATTGTAAGCGACTTCTTCATGCTTTTGAGTTATTTAGACATTTTCATCAAGTTGTAAGTTATACGAGCCTCATAGTGGAAAACCTGAGCAATTGTAGAATAGAAGCGCGAGCGAAGCGTGTTACGTGCGTAACTCACGTAAGTTGCCATTTAAGTAAGTACTTCTCCAACTCCAGCATTTAAACTCTGCCGAGAATATGTGATCACTACTTCAGCATTAGGTTACAATCGCTAGCGGAGTGAGCATGAAACTTGGACCACTTTTGCCGATTAAAACTTGCTTGTCAATAGTAGCACGAGTGCAAAATTTTGTATTAATAAGTAGTATTCTTCTTGATAAAACTCTTTTAAAAGTTTTAGACTTTCTAGAGAAAATAGAAATCTGTTCGTCTAGAGGATTAGACATTGTGATAAGCGACAACAAAGTTAGCAAAGTTATGGAAATGTGATTTCTACGCTGTTGGTGATGTTTCGATAAATTTGCGAATTTCGCTCGTGAAATTATTTTGTGTGAGCTGGCCTAAGCCTTTTGGCCGGACATGCACGCAAAAAGCCTGACTCTGTCCGGCTTTATCCCGACGCCTGGCAGGCAACCTTAGCACTCATTTGATAACTAATTAACTGCTTTACCCAAATAGACCTCGGACTAGAAGCGGTGCCTGCGGCGCCCCGTTTTTCTAGCGCCCTGGGCGATCGCCCAACGGCGCCCTACCCTAACGCCGCTACTGATCACATAGCGACGTTAAGAATAGGGCAGATGTAAATGACCAGTGATCGTTGCGCCACAGACCTTACACATCATAGTGCGGGAGTAGGTTAATGTGTTAAATCATAACGTAGTATAAAACAAAATCGCTTCCCTCTGGCTGTCCATAGAGGAATAAGATGTAGACATAGAGTGCTAATGTCATATCATACTAACTGTTTCGATGCACCATTAGACTTTTCGGTGCCTCACAATTGACACTTAGATTGAATTACTATACGTTACAATACATTAGTAATGTAGCACATTACTATACATTACACTAATAGAATCTAAGTGTCAAGGATTGGAATCGTGAGGCACCGAAAAGTCTAATGGTGCTTCGAAACAGTTAGTATGACATTAGTACTCTATGACATCTTAATCCTCTATGGTCTGTCTGTCCTTATGTACTACGCTTAGAACTTTTAAACTACGCAAAGGATTTTCATGCGGATTTAATAATTTAACTAGTATGTTATTTGAATTTATTATTGTTTAAATTATTCTTATTCTTGCATATACACAAAAGAATATAGCATACAACATAAAGAGAAGAGATGCAATGGCAAGCAAAGAGATCTCTTCCAGCAAGCCAAGCAAGTAAAGAAAAATTGTTATCAAATACATGTGCAATTAAACTACTCGTAACTCTAAGAAACTAAACTACATTGAAAAAAAATACAACTACGGTGTTATTACAAAAGAGCGCCTAAAGTTGATTTAAATATGACGTTTGACAGCAAAACGTATGGAATATCTGCCAAATTTAGGACACGTTTAGCTTAACTCTTTCCGTCACGCTTTTAGATTAAGAATATTTTTAATATATATATGTAAGTTTTAATATTATTAACAATAAAAAATAATAAAAAGTAGGAAAAAAAAATTATTAAGGTTTTCGAAAAATGAGGTGGTTAGTGCCACTAACCACCATGACTATTGATACAAACTATTAATGATAATTTACGCATTTCGATGTGAATACACTGCAAAAAACTTAAGAGTAGTAGTACTTTCATGTAAATATATATATAACAGATAAATGAGAATAAAGTTAATAAAAAAAATTAAGATAAAAGCTTACTTACTTACCTGTTATTTTTTTTATAAAACACGCAATTAAAATTACCCAAGTGCAATATTCAATTCAACTATATTGAGTTGCCATTCCTTCATTTGGCAGTATATTCGGTCGTATCTTGTCAAGCATGAATCGAACTTTCATGATAGTTCAACCGATTATAAGTAGATGGCATAGATTTTAATTAAAAAATTCAGAAATAGGTGGTTAGTGACACTAACCACCAAGACTGAAAGAGTTAAACAATGTTTAAATTCTTTTGTAATAACACGGCTACATTTTATTATTTTACATGGCCCAATTTTAGCTGCAATGTTGGTAACATTATTACGCGAGTTCACTGTACACAGTAATTATAATAATAAAAGAGGTCAAAAGTGTATGCATTCTTGCATTAGATTTGAACCCGCGACCCCTTTTGCAAGTTGCTATATTCATTCATTTCGACATCTAGAAATTTATTTGTAGAAATGTTTATTAAAATCTAGTTCTGATAAAGACGCTCTGTGCTAATGCGAGGCTTCACTAGAATACATCGGCTGCATCTTCCGTGCATGTCGTAAGAGTCGACTAAGGTACTCAGGGGCGTTCTCTCAGGTGATCTAGCTTGTTGCTGATTATTTGTATCTGTTCCCGCTTTCCTAAACGGTACTGTGGGGTGTTCGATGATCCTGTAGTGTGTATGTATAGATATATGTACAGTTATGTATGTTTATATTGCAAATTAAATCAGACAGCTCTTAGAAAACGGTTAACAGGAAAACCGGAAGTGAATAATAAGATATTTTTATCCAGGGAACATGATCCACTTAAAGCCTAAGTACTATAAATTACTTCCGGATGCGCTGGCGCAGTGCAGTAATAGAAATATTATGTTAAACACGTTGATATTAAAATACTATAGATATGTCAGATGAATGTTACCAAAGAATTTGGAAAGCACGTGAAGCCGTTGGGTCCTGCGCCTGATCTCTCTCCGGTCGTGTCGGCTTTCCGTCACATCGGACTATGAGAGTGACGGAATAGAGAGTGCATCTGTGTTTGCGCACACACTTGTGCACTATAATATCTCCGGAGCTCGTGGATAATCTCCATAGAGAATGGCCGCCTTGGCCGAAAATACGTTCAGAGACATTAATATTGTTAGTATCTAACTGACTAAAATACGTTCAGAGACATTAATATTGTTAGTATCTAACTGACTAAAATACGTTCAGAGACATTAATATTGTTAGTATCTAACTGAGTAAAATACGTTCAGAGACATTAATATTGTTAGTATCTAACTGACTAAAATACGTTCAGAGACATTAATATTGTTAGTATCTAACTGAGTAAAATACGTTCACAGACATTAATATTGTTAGTATCTAACTGACTAAAATACGTTCAGAGACATTAATATTGTTAGTATCTAACTGAGTAAAATACGTTCAGAGACATTAATATTGTTAGTATCTAACTGACTAAAATACGTTCAGAGACATTAATATTGTTAGTATCTAACTGAGTAAAATACGTTCAGAGATATTAATATTGTTAGTATCTAACTGAGTAAAATACGTTCAGAGACATTATTTTTGTTAGTATCTAACTGAGTAAAATACGTTCAGAGACATTAATATTGTTAGTATCTAACTGACTAAAATACGTTCACAGACATTAATATTGTTAGTATCTAACTGACTAAAATACGTTCAGAGACATTATTTTTGTTAGTATCTAACTGACTAAAATACGTTCACAGACATTATTTTTGTTAGTATCTAACTGAGTAAAATACGTTCAGAGACATTAATATTGTTAGTATCTAACTGACTAAAATACGTTCAGAGACATTAATATTGTTAGTATCTAACTGACTAAAATACGTTCAGAGACATTAATATTGTTAGTATCTAACTGAGTAAAATACGTTCAGAGACATTAATATTGTTAGTATCTAACTGACTAAAATACGTTCAGAGACATTAATATTGTTAGTATCTAACTGAGTAAAATACGTTCAGAGACATTAATATTGTTAGTATCTAACTGAATAAAATACGTTCAGAGACATTAATATTGTTAGTATCTAACTGACTAAAATACGTTCAGAGACATTAATATTGTTAGTATCTAACTGAGTAAAATACGTTCAGAGACATTAATATTGTTAGTATCTAACTGAGTAAAATACGTTCAGAGACATTAATATTGTTAGTATCTAACTGAGTAAAATACGTTCAGAGACATTAATATTGTTAGTATCTAACTGACTAAAATACGTTCAGAGACATTAATATTGTTAGTATCTAACTGAGTAAAATACGTTCAGAGACATTAATATTGTTAGTATCTAACTGACTAAAATACGTTCAGAGACATTAATATTGTTAGTATCTAACTGAGTAAAATACGTTCAGAGACATTAATATTGTTAGTATCTAACTGAGTAAAATACGTTCAGAGACATTAATATTGTTAGTATCTAACTGACTGTTACCGAAATGGGGTGGCCAGAACTGCAGGATCATAAAGGAAATCCCAGTATGTTATGTATAGCGAAGAGAGATTGTAAATGATTGATGAGTTTCAGTGGATACTGAATGCGCTATGCACTATAACATATTTAAACATATCTACAAACATTAGTTATCAATGTACTTCTATAATTTAGTTTAAAATAGAACCTACGCAACAAAGTTAATGGCTCAGGTTAAGGTAAATATAACTATATTTTATAGCCTCATCCCATCCAAAGGCCGACCTTGGTTAGGGTCGCTTAATCTATTGGATCAAGCTTGTGGATTACCCGCGACTTCGTTCGTGTGAAGTATACAGGGTGTAAATGATATGACAATATCATTTTATAAGGAACCCGTCCATGAAATTGAGACTCGGAACCATTACTTATGTATTTTTCCAGATAATATGGTAGCTTAAGAACTCAGGAATGTTCATACAATATTGTAAGCTAAACATTTGTGATTAGTGGATATATCCTCCGCAGTGTATTCTCGTAGCATTTCACATAACATACTCCTTTTGTTACACCCTGTACATATACAGGGTGATTTTTGGTCGTCAACGTTCCCGAAAACTACGGAATCTCCTCATCATCATGATCATTTTTCTCCACGGAAGCATACCTGGGAAGTGTCTGGTTTCCAAAATATTAGGGTCCAAAGTTGAGTAAATAGACTGCGTTTTTCTGCATAAATGCACATAGACGCGCGTAGCAAGATTAGCAAGATTTTTTTACGAGAAATAAATAATATCTGTCTATAAAAAAACTAAGATAAACACTAGACACTATAAATTTCGCACGATCAAGGAATTTAAATTTTATTTTTCAAAAAAAAAAATTTTTTTCCCAGCATTTTTTTTGGCATAAACTTACTTTATTTCATGTATAGAATACGTACCCTTCGTTAAAGGTGACCACAAAAAAACATCCTGTATATAAATTACAGGAATATGGCATCTTCTGCAAATAGATTCATAAACGTGTCGGCTTATACACTAGCAAATTAATTATGAAATAATAAATTCATGATAGTAAAATTAGTGGACTGTATTTCATGGATGTTACATTGCCGAGCAGTTCAATTAGTAGTGAAAAATAATTTAAATATATAAAAAACTAGTGGACGCCCGCGACTCCGTCCGCGTGGACTACAGAAAAAATAAAAAGTAGCCTATATGTTAAGTGTAAAAAGTAGCCTATATGTTATCGCGGTTGTCGTAAAAAATTAATTCACGTTTGTCCCCTTCCCGTGGGAATTTCGGGAAATCCGTTCCCAGTGCTTCCTCGGGGTCCCAAATAAACATATATGCTCAACTTCAGATTCACATGTTTAACCGTTTTCGTAAAAAATAAATAATTCCCGTTGGTCTCCTTCCCGTGGGAATTTCGGGAAATCCGTTCTAGTGTTTCCTCGCAGTCCCTAATGAACATATATGCCCAATTTCAGCTTCATATGTATAGCGGTTTTCGTAAAAACTATGAATTCCCGTTTGTCCCCTTCCCGTGGGAATTTCGGGAAATCCGTTTTTAGTCCTCCCTCGCTGTCCCCAATGAACATATATGCCCGATTTCAGCTTCATATGTATAGCGGTTTTCGTAAAAACTATGAATTCCCGTTTGTCCCCTTCCCGTGGGAATTTCGGGAAATCCGTTTTTAGTCCTCCCTCGCTGTCCCCAATGAACATATATGCCCGATTTCAGCTTCATATGTATAGCGGTTTTCGTAAAAAATATAGAATTCCCGTTGGTCGCCTTCCCGTGGGAATATCGGGAAATTCTTATAGCCTATGTTCATCCAGGTCCAATAAGGATTCTAACGGTGAAAGAATTTTTGAAATCGGTCCAGTAGTTTTTGAGCCTATTCATTACAACCAAACAAACAAAGTTTTCCTCTTTATAATATTAGTGTAGATGTAGATAATAAAACAAAGTCAATGTGGCCTGCTATGCCATCAATTATATTAAACCTTTATGTTAGGTTCTAACATAGTTGGGCCCCACATAAGTAGTGGCCAAATTAAGTATTTTTTTTATTTTTATAAGCCTACTGACAAAGTAGCCAATATCATACCCATCCATTACCTGACCTCTGCACAACCTGTATTATCGACAAAACCTTTGTCACGCGATTGGCTCTTCAGGCCAATTATCAAAACCTTTAATTTTCAACGATTACAAAATGGCGGATGTATGATATTAAAGGTTTCCTCAAATCCCAATTAACAGCGTCCAATTATTAACTAGGAATGAGAAACGGGTTTCTATTTAATAACCTGGTTGGAACTTCCATTAGACTGAATTCAGCTCCCTTATTACCTAACTAGCAAAAGCAAAGCGATAGCGAAAATTGTACAAAAATCGATGATTGCTTGTCAAATTCGTATTTCGTAAAATGAATTTCAAAGGAACTATGACATTTCAAGCTTGTACAATTTTCGCTATCGCTTTCTTCGGCTTTGCTATTATTTGCTATTATACCCACTTTATATATTTTAGATTGTAGTTTTTTATGTGTGTGTGTGGCGAAAAATAAACGTTTTCTTTCTTTCTTTCTTTCTATTGCTTTTACGTAATCAGGGGGCGGGTAGGCCTATGATGCCAATTAATATGTTCGATTAATATCAAAAGTCAACTTACCGGGATTCGATCCTAGGACCTATGACGCCGCAGGCAGAGTCACTACCTGTAACTACACTTCGTCTTCGTCTTCAGCCTATTGCAGTCCACTGCTGCACAAGGCTACTGCCGCAAGGGGGGGTTTTGTCCATAGCCACCACGGGCAAGCGGGTTGGTGACCGCAGTGTGATTTTTGGACTAGGTTGTCAGCACGGGAGGCGCTGCTGCCCGCCTCCCGAAAACCCTTAATTGCCTCATACGACACCCACGGGCAGGCATGGGGTGGTACAAACTCTACTCTGTTGGCACCACGCGGCGTATTTTAATGCACGTATAGTATACCAATATAATGCCGATTGATAGGTTTAGTCACACCCATTATCCTCCAAAGAGGTTGGGGAGAAGTGTGCAAATTACACACCCATTTTGCACCACTTAGCCTATTAAATCCCACGTGGTAAGGGTCGTGCCTACCGCCGCTTTTCGGGCACAAATACAACAATCTAGCGACCGGTAGCTAATCCAAATTGATGTGCTTGGACCGTAGCAATTCTGTGGTTCCGAGGTCCGTGATCTCTGTATGTAACTAGTGTGGAGTGTGGACACACATCAGCATATTGCAGTCCACTGCTGGACGTAGGCCTCCCCCAGGGGCCGCCATAAGGCTACTGTCATAAGGGGGTTTGTCCAAAGTCACTACGCCGGGCAGGCGGGTTGGTGACCGCAGTGTGATTTTCGGACTATGTTGTCAGCACGGGGGGCGCATGTATGTGTGTACTTTGGCACTAACAATAATTAACTTTTTTACAGAGAGGATATGGAAAAAGTCAACATAAAGTTTCACGACAACGACACGGTGACGTACCAACACAACAAAATCCTGCGCTTCGTCCCAGAGCTATCAGTGAATAAAAACCAGAAGCTTGTCGTGCCCAACATTCCTTTATTGGTAAGTATTGTAACAGGGCTATTACTTAAGTTGCAGTAGCAGAGCCGAAGCAGAGCGACAGCAATGCGATAGCGAAAATTGAGAGTGTGTGCGTGCGCGCAAAGACCGCTCGTCGTCCTACCGCACCCTGCACCTCGCCCCGCATTCACACACATACACAACTTTCGCTGTGGCATTGCTATCGCTCTGCTACTGCAAGTTACCTAATTAGGGGCCAGCCACTCACTAACTTGGTAACTCCTGTAAGCCAGAATTATTAGAGGTGCCTAGAAAAATATTGCAAACAAAGCATGGAAAATCCCAGGGACCTAACAACTGACTATAAAGTTTTAAAACTAATAGAAATACATTACAGAATGTGGTATGGTAAGTTTTAGTGACCTGTGCTGATGCGGAGCTTCACTAGAATACATCAGCTGCATCTCCTTCCGTGCATGTCGTAAGAGTCGACTAAGGAACTCGGGCATTCTCTCAGGAGATGAGCTAGCAACTTGTCACTGATCTTTTACATCTGCCCCAGCTATGCTAAACGTGTCTGTAAGATCTCCTACAATATCCTGCAGTTCTGGCTAACCCATGATGACATGTTCATTTTTCTAGATAGTACGAAGAATTTCTAAAGAACTCGGGTATATTCACACTATCTTCAAAAATATGCGACTTCAAGTCACTGTGGATAGAATTGATTCTCTAATAGTGGGCTTAAATCACAGAATTTCGCTTGACATACCCCTTTGTTACACCCTGTACATGTACGTACATCAGTAAGTTTCAAGCGAATAAAACCTTTTTTCTTTCAGACAGTGACGTCATTTTCGCCAAACATGGCGGGCTTTGTGTTCAACCTGCTTGTGTCCGGTCTAGCCCTAACATACAAAGAGCGGGCTAAACCCTTTGTGGACGTAACGGCCGAACAACTAGTTTTTGGGTAAGATATAGTCATATATTCTACCTTTACCCCGTTTTTATTTGTAGATAGAGCTCGGATATGACTCATATTTTATGTAGTATGAGTGTTTTAATGTTTACAACCGATGCTTCTTCGAAAAAAAAAAACATACAGACAAATTGATAACCTCTCTTTTTGAAGTCGGTTAATAAGAACTCTATCTACAAATAAAAACGGGGTTATGAGTGAAGTTTGACGTTTTTCATTGTTGATGTCATCATCATCGTCAGCCTATTGCAGTCCACTGCTGGACGTAGGCCTTCCCCAGTGTACGCCACATGGCTCGATCTCGTGTTTTTGCCATCCAGTCACTACCAGCCGTCCTCTTTAAGTCATCGGTCCATCTGGCCGGAGGGCGCCCAACGCTACGCTTGCCGAGACGCGGTCTCCATTCGAGAACCCGTTTACTCCACCGTCCATCGGTTCTTCGACAGATGTGGCCGGCCCACTGCCACTTCAGTCTGCTACATTTCAAGACCATGTCTGTCACTTTGGTCTCCTGCCGGATAATCTCATTTCAGACTTTGTCCATTCGTGAGATTCCGAGCATTGACCTTTCCATAGCTCTCTGAGTGACATGTAATCGGTGGGCCAGCCCCACCGTCAGGTTCCACGTCTCGGCTCCGTAAGTCATGGCTGGTAGAACGCACTGATCGAACACCTTGGTCTTGAGGAATTGTGGCAAGGATGACTCAAAGATATGACGCAGCTTCCCAAACGCTGCCCACTCAAGCTGCACTCATCTGGTGATTTCTCCCTCGAAGTTGTCTTTACCCAACTGCAATATTTGCCCAAGGTATACATACTTCTGAACAACTTCTAGGACTACACCTTCGACGGATATCGGCTCAGGGATGATGTGTCGATTGAACATTGCCTTGGTCTTGTCCAAGTTCATTCCGAGTCCCACACGCCTCGAGGCAGCATTGAGACTAGACAGCATTTTTTGTAGGTCCTGCATGTTGATGTATCCCACTAAAAAGTTCAGTTTTGTGTTTGCGAAATCTGCTTCTTTAGGTTTTTTATAGTGCAAACTTTATATGAGTAGGTACTATTAAATTGAGTAGAAAAATGTTAAGGAACTATTGATGATAATTATACACAAAACTGTGCCTAATAAAAAATCTGATTTCGTTCTTTCGGATTCTTTCTATCTATCTATACATAAAAATGTAACGGATCGCTGTCTCTACATGGAAGATATATGAGAAAAAATATTATAGGAGACCTTTATCAACGTAATAAAACCCAAAACGATTATTTTTGGAATTTTTGTCTGTTTGTCGGTTTGTCTGTGCGTTTGTGCACGCTAATCTCAGAAACGGCTGAACCGATTTCGATGCATGTTTCAGGAATATATTGTGACAGGACCCACTTAATATATAGGCTACTTTTTATCCCAAGAAAATGTTTTTATCCCGGATAATTTCGAAATTTTATTTTTTCTGTAGTCCACGCGGACGGAGTTTCTAAATAAAATGAGGATAGCTATCGGGCGATAAGCTAGAACAGTATGTAACTGATTATTCACATCTGTCTCCTCAATACTAAACGTGGCTGTTAGATCTCCTTTGCGAGAACAGAGCCGTGTGTATATGTATATCGTACTATTAAAGACTTATAGCGGAAAATATAAAACAAATCATGATTTAAAAAAAAAACAGCAATGTAACGCGAACGCGGCGATTGAGTCGGTGAAAGAGAAATTTGTGTAATTATACATTGCGGGGTGATTGTAAAAACTTATCTAACTTAAAATATTGGCTTCTTTTAGCATTGTATTTGCTTTTATATTACTTTTAATACGTGTCTTTATTATTTTACAGCTACAACGATCCTCTAGTCACCCTCGCGCACTACTTCTATCCTAAAGGAAAGAGACCTAACAGTCAGATGGGCCTACTTCTTGCTGTAAGTACCTATATTCATCTTCTTCAGCCTATTACCACTGCCGAACGTAGGCCGCCCACGGCACGCCACAAGACTACTGCCATAGAGTATTTACCCATAGTCACCATGCTGGGCAGGCGGGTTGGTGACCGCAGTGTAATTTTCAGACTATGTTGTCAACACGGGAGGCGCTGCTGTCCACCTCCCGGAAACCCTTAATCTTACGATACCCAGAGGCAGATATGAGGTGCTATTCTACTCCACCGACACAACACAGCACGTTCTTTAGCTAAAACTGAAAACCAGGCAGTATGACGAGCTGGATTCTATATCAGCAGATTTTCTTTTTTTTTCTTTCTTTCTTTAATTACTGTCCTTTATTTTCTAGCGCAACGGAACATTGGACGAAGTGTCAACAATTTACACTGGGAAGGACTCTCTAGAACGATTCGGGTATTTGGATAAGATCAACGGTTTGGACCATCTACCACATTGGAAAGATCGGCCATGCAATAACATACGGTAAGTAAAGAAAGGAAATACCTCACACTACATACATACATACATACATATAGGTACAGACGGGTGGGGTGAAAAGGGAAACGCTTCCGGCCCCACCGGGCCACTAGTTATTGTTTGGCCCATGTATATATTCCAACCAATCGCTATTTTGTGAAAAACCGCTTGATAGTCTATCACCTAAGAGAACGCCCCTGAGTTCCTCTCTCTCTTACGACATGCACGGAAGGAGATGCAGCTGATGTATTCTAGTGAAGCCACGCATCACAGGGCTAAAGAGATGGTCAAATTCGTCATCCGAGTTAATTGACCCGGTAGCTCAGTTGGTGAGAGCACAGCACGGAATGCGAGAGGTCATGGGTTCGAGGCCCACTCGGGTGAAAAATTTATTCATTTCTTAAAAATATTTAAAATATACATAGGAACATACAAACATACACTCGAAAACAAAGCCTCTTTTTAGCGTAGTCGGGTAAAAAGAATACCGAAGCGATGCGAGAACTCACTTCTAATAAATTATAATGAACTGAGTAGGTAAAATAGGTTATTCAATAGGTGAATCATACATAAGGGCTATTTGTTTATTCTTATAATATTCAGTTATGAATCCTTTATTATATCCGGTTGGAAAAACTACGTATTTAATGTTTTTCCCCATACATAAGTACAGTTAAATGTTTTTACAGAATGCATTATAAAACTAGACCAACACATTGCTTTGCTTATGATTTTTAGAAATTGAAATCATTTATTCGAGATAAAAGCATACACAGCACAGCACACTAGCATACATAGCACAACAGAACTTATTTGTCGATTGTAATTTTTTATGTAGCTTTCTATATTTGTTATGGTCTCTCAAGCATAAATTGCCGTTTCCGTGAAACTAATAAAAAATTATGATCGCCTAAATCTAGGAGAACTGCTAAATTTAGTTCTCTTTTGTGTCAAAACTTAACTACATATTATAAGCGTTACTTATCCTCTGCTGATGCGTGGCTTCACTAGAATACATCAGCTGCATCTCCTTCCGTGCATGTCGTAAGAGTCGACTAAGGAACTCAGGGACGTTCTCTCAGGCGATGAGCTAGCAACTTGTCACTGATCTTTTACATCTAATCCCGCTATACTAAACGTGGCAGCAGGATCTTCTTCGTGATGTTTACAGCTATTTTATTTTCGTACTAGTGGACGTCCGCGACTCCTTCCGCGTGGACTACAGAAAAAACAAAATGTCGAAATTATCCGGGATAAAAACATTTCCCGGGATAAAAGTAGCCTATATGTTAAGTGGGACCTGTCACAATATATTTCTGAAAACTGCATCGAAATCGGTTCAGCCGTTTCTGAGATTAGCATGCACAAGCGCACAGACAAACCGACAAAAAATCCAAAAATCATTCTTTTGGGTACTATTGCGTTGATAAAGGTCTCCTATAATATTTTTTCTTATATATCTTCCATGTACAGACAGCGATCCGTTATGTTTTTATTATATGTACCTATTAGTTAGTTATCCTTACATACATCCTATGTGTGTAGGTACCTATATGAAAATCTATTTATATAATATTTGTTTGTTATTAACATCTAGGCTCATAATGTTAGGTAAATAGGCACTTCGTATTTCTATTTCTCAGTAACTGGGAAAATTATTGGTCATTTTCTTATGAGTTTGTCTTTTCTATGAGTAATCGCATTAGATAATACAGGTGGACAGTAAAATACTTAAAAACTGAAAACAGGCTATTAATACAGGGTGTTTGTGACAGCCAGGCAAATATTGATACCGTGAGTTCAGACCATGATTTTGATGTGGAAAACACTGAAAATTTTGGCAGGAAAATTCCAAAATTTTCCGACATTTTTTTTATTTTCAGGAAAAAATATATTTGTTGGTTTATTAAGACCTTAGATAATGAGATCAAAATAAAATTTAAACCAAAATAAGATTTTAAAAAAAATAAGTTGCCCTCAAAACATTTCAAATATTCAATCATTAATCCTAATGGAGAGTCACAAGTGATCCAAAA
The DNA here is from genome assembly GCA_014607495.2 of Carposina sasakii. Lineage (NCBI taxonomy): Eukaryota > Metazoa > Arthropoda > Insecta > Lepidoptera > Carposinidae > Carposina > Carposina sasakii. Next base: position 5,912,024 of record CP053178.1, read on the forward strand.
AAACAGCAATGTGTCACACAATAACCAATAAGCCCATTTAATTAGTCACAGGATCGCCCGATACAATTCGCGCGGAGAGCAAAGATCACTAAAAATCAAATCAAAAATACATTTCCTGCAAGTAATAACACTGTAGTATAACTCAACACAATGGTACTTATTCAGCATTTCAGTATTTGCCTGGCTGTCACCCACACCCTGTATACAGCCAGACAAATATTGATGTGCTGACTTTAGACTATGATGCTGAAGAGAAAACAAATAAAAATCGGGAAATTTTGAAATTTCTGAAGATACCTGATACGCAAACCCTACACGATAAGAGCCGTACGAGTGCTCGATAGAATTTAAAAATTAAGAATTTAAATTTTTGCTCTTTTAACCAATATCCGTGGGTTTCGCTTCAGAAACGTAACTGATCATTGACATGATACATTTTATACAGGATGTAACAAATAGGGTATGTTAAGCAAAAAGCTATGTAAATAGCCCACTGTAGAGAACCTATCCACTAAATTTGAGACCCGAAATCACATATTTATTTTTCCCGATAGTATGGAGAATTTTTAAATATCTCAGGAATTTTCATACAATCTTGAAAAATAAAAATGTGATTTCGAGTCTCAAATTTTGGAAATAGGTTCTCTATAGTGGGCTATTTACATAGCTTTTCGCTTAACATACCCTTACTGTTTCATCCTGTATTTAATTGTATTCGGAAGTTCAAATTTCTATCGAGGGTTCGCCCACCACCGGGCCCTACACCGTCCGCTGACCCTCGGATCTGTCGACTCATGATGACGATTAACATTTGTAATTGATTTTCGGATTTGCAGCTATGTACTTATGGTTAAATGCTAGGTGGTAAGTAGGTACCATGAGTCGGCAGATCCGAGGGTCATCGGACGGTGTAGGGCCCAGTGGTGGGTGATCCCTAGATGGAAATGATACATTTTGCTAGACGTGGCTCTAGAATCCCTCTCGCGATCTTCGGAACACAGCCTATAATTACGTCACTTACCTACATATACATCATCATCATGTGTTCTCAGCCTTAAGAAGTGCACTGCTGAACATAGGCCTTCCCCAAAAACCTCCATTCCGACCGGTCGGAAGCGACCTGCATCCCACCTACATACGTCCGATACTACATTCGTCGTCAGCCTATTGCAGTTCACTGCCGAACGTAGGGCCACATTATTATGCTATAAAATAGATTGTTTTCCTTTATTTCCAGTGCATCAGAAGGCTCTTTCTTCCCTCCACGAGCGGTGACCAAGTCCGACATAGTCCACGTGTATGACAAGGACCTGTGTCGGATATTGCCTCTTCAATACCGAAAGGATATATACAAAGATGGTATGTACCACCAGATATAAATAGATAACTATTCACACACGTCACAACACAATAACCTAGTCCCACACTAAAATAGATAAATAGAAACATGCCTGTGCTTCACTAGAATACAGGTATTAATCAGCTGCATCTCCATCCGTTGGCCGCGTGGTGCCGGCAGAGTAGAATTCGTACCACACCATGTCTGCCCGTGGGTATCGTACGAGGCGATTAAGGGTTTCCGGGAGGTGGGCAGCAGCGCCTCCCGTGTTGACAACATAGTCCAAAATACAAACTGCGGTCACCAACCCGTCTGCCCAGCGTGGTGACTACCCCCCATGGCAGTCTTGTGGCGTGCCCTGGGGGAGGCCTACATCCAGCAGTGGACTGCAATAGGCTGATGATGATGATGATCTCCATCCGTAAGAGCCGATTAAGGGACTCGGGTAATCCTAGCGATGAGCTAGCAACTTGTCACTGATAATTTACATCTGACCCCGCTATGATAAACGTAGCTGTGGGGTTTCTTCAGCGATCCTGAAGCTCTGGCTACTTCACTAGTTTCAACATAAAAATGCGTAGGTAATCCGAGGCGCTGTCTTTTAAACAATGAAGCCAATGAACATGGTAAAGATATGAGGCGAATACGCAATTTACTCAGGTTTATATCGTACCCAAGAATGTGCTGGATTATGCTAGATGCAGTCTCTATTACCATAGCTTTTCGCTTAACATATCCCTTCAGTGACACTAGATAGTTAGGATAATTGGGATATGTGCCTCCACCAGGTATCCAAACTGGGCTATACACACCACCAAGCTCAGCCTTCGAGTGTGCAGACGTGAACCCTGACAACCGATGCTACTGCCAGGGAGAGGTCTGCCCACCACGAGGGTTGCAGAACATCAGCCCTTGCCAATATAGTGAGCTATACTTTTCTTCCAAGGAGCTTCCTATTGCGTAAATTCACGGGTTAAAGATAAGTCTAATGGTTTATACGTTTGGTTTGCAGAGAGGGTGAAGGTGCGATAGGGAGATTGAATTTGCTTTCGATCCAGCTCCCAACGTTTATACAGAATGTAAAAAAACAACGATACTTTTTTAATTCAATTCAATTCTTTATTTGTAGTCATGGGTGGGTATATTATGTTATAATTTACAGAAGATTCTCCACAACTGCCTGCATGCTGCGGCGTACAAATTTTTTTTTTTTAAAAGGCTTAATTTAAAAGCAATTCATAATCAATCACAATCAAATAGAAGTCATAAAATAATCAAATTTACATTAATACCAAAAAATAACTATTTACCATGTCCAAAATACTTGATTGATGTCAGTGGTCAAATTCTATCATTTTTATATTCATCAAGAGAGTAAAATACTTTATTAATTAAAAATAATAATAATTCTTTTTTTAAAAGTGTCAGTATCTGAGCACTTTTTAATATGTAGTGGCAATTTATTATATATAGAGGTACACATTCCACAGACACTGTTTCTAAAGAGTGCCGTTTTACCAGGCCTGGCATAAATGTCATAGCAATGTCTTGCTCTTTGCATTTTTACAAATAAATTTGGATTACGTTTGACAAACAATGACATTTCAAGTATGTATAATGAAGTGAAGGTCAGGATTTTTAGTGATCTAAAATGAGGTCGGCAACTGTCCATTCTCTTTAATCCACAGATTGATCTTATGCACCTTTTTTGTGCATAAAACACTAGCTCCTTATTTGTGGCATTACCCCAAAAAATGATACCGTAGCGCATTATCGATGCAACATTACCATGATATGCTGTAAGAACCGCTTTTTTGTTTGCCACTTTAGTCAACATTCGTAATGCATATGAGTACTGGATAACTCTACTTCTTCTCGTATTCTTTGTAAGATCATTTTCCTTTATGGAACCAACCTTGGGAAACGTCAAAAAAAATTATGAAAAAATACTGTCATTTTATTGCAAGCAATGTATTCGTTTGATGTACAAAACTTTGACATGATATTCCCGCGGTTTCCCCAGGGGTGTATCTATAGAAAAAAATGATCGTGATGTTACAAAGAATACGAGGTATTAAAAGAACAAAGTTGTCTTTTTACATACAGTATGTAATAACTAGAGACCCGCCCCGGCTTCGCACGGTTGTTAGCTATAACCTTTCATGCCGTGGGCGGCCAATACTAATTTTAAATATTGCTTTAGCATGCATAAAAAAACTATAAGAATCTTACCTGGTCTTTCTTCCCTAGATGCACCGGTGTACTTATCATATCCTCACTTCTATGACGCTGATCCGACTCTTCTGGACAAGTTCGAGGGTTTGAATCCACAGAAGGAGAAACATCAGACCTACTTCATGATCCAACCGGTAATACTTCTGTAATAAGTAGAATACATCAGTTGCATCTCCTTCCGTGCATATCATAAGAGTCTATTTGGAAACTCAGGAACTCGGGAGCGTGATTTCGAGTCTCAAATGTCTCTACAGTGTGTTATTTTCATAGGATTTTGTTTACGTGCCAATTTTGTTACACCATGTACCTATCAGAGTCTATCTCTTTATACATGATCAAATGATCCATAAAACAACATACAATAGCCAAGCCCATTTAACTAGTCACATGATCACCCGATAATATTGGCGTGAAAAGCAAACATTGCGGATAAATCAAATTGAAAGTGCATTTCCTGCGAATAGAAACTCTTTCGTACAACTGGTACTTGTTCAGTATTTCAGTATTTGCTTGGCTGTCTTTGTAATATTGTTGAACTGTTCCATAATGGGGCTATTATAATAATATTATAATATTCGTGTAATTTGAATCATAAATTATGCCGCAATTTGGTAATTCACAGCACATTATATGCTTACAAATAAATAAATACCCCATCTTCTTCCTTCTAGAAACTGGGCGTGCCGTTAGAAGGCTTCGTGCGCGTGCAACTCAACCTGAAGGTAGACCAGGCTCCCAACGTGAGGGTCAACGACATACACAAGTTCCCGAGCCTTATCTTCCCTGTCATGTGGGTGGAGGAGGTCAGTATACCAGGGTATACCTTGAGGGTCCTTAGGATATAATAAATAAATAAATACTTACACACTGCACAACACATTAACCTAGTCCCACACTAAGCTCCCTAAGGTCTTGTGTTGTAGGTACTACGCAATAGTATATAAATACATAGATAAGTATAGAAATATCCATGTCTCGAAAAGAAACATCGATATTACCGGGATTCGAACCCAGGACCTATGGCGTCACAGGCAGGGTCACTACCAACTAGGTCAATCAGCTTCCGGCCCCACCGGGCCACTAGTTATTGTTTGGCCCATTCGAAAGAAAACATATTGCGCTGACCCCATAAGTAATAGGAATAAATAGCAAATGTGGTGATGGTAGTAAAAATGGAAGTGCTACTGACTTCACCGGGCCACTAGTTATTGTTTGGTCCGTGTATATGAGAAACTTTCGAGAGCGGGCATTTTTCGCGGAAGCGAAAGAATAGGTCCTGGGTTCGAATCCCGGAAGATGCTAATATTTATACATATATAATATTTAGAAGAAGAATATAGCATAGATATTATATTAATTAAAATTTGGTAGTATTTTCTAAAAGTCTCCTAATTCGCAGGGCATCCACGAGGTGACGCCAGCAATCTGGCGCTGGATATTCCTCGCGACCCGAGTCGGGCCGATAGCCGCCCCCCTCCTCACATACTCCATGATCACACTGGGCCTCCTCATCCTGGCTTATATCTTCATTAAAGCGTACAAAAACTTTGTCATCGGACAGAATTCTATAGAAATCGTCGAGCTGAGTAAAGAGACTATACGACGTGGTTCGACCTTGATTATAAACTCACATAAGTTGATACCAAGTCATCATCCAGCTTATCATCATTTGGAAGAGCCGAATCCAAATCAGCTTCCAGAGAATAACAGATTGTATGAGTTAAAATTCGGCATGAGAACAGAGAATTTAAGCCAGAGTTTGGATGAGCTAAAAGGGATATTAAAAAGTGAGCTAGTAAGATCGAATTTCTTTGACAAAGACAGAGATAATAATCTTCTAGATACAGAATCGTTGATACGATCGGATAATTCGTTTATTTTGTCTGAGAATAAGAGGTATAGTTTGTTTAAATTTCCTGAACACTGTTGAGATTTAAATTAAGGTCCAATGCCCTATAGGGCAGATGGCACCCGAGATACAGTGAGTTAGAATTTCTGCTGTCGATATATTCAGCGTTAGCTAAGAATTGTACGCAATTTTACCTGTCAAGAGTCCGTTTGATAGAATAAACGGTGTCTGATTTTGAAACTAACATGCAGTAACACAGATAATGTAGTAACTAGCGCCATTATTCAAAGGAACTGTTTGATAAAACGCAAAGTGCGATTGTGTACTAACTATAGTTCCGATGGATGATAGCGCTAGTTAGGTACTATGTGTATGTGTTTTCTGAGTCACTGCATACAAAAAATATTAGTTCCAAAATCGGGCATAGGAATTATTTGATGAAACGCACTCTACCTACTGGGTCTATTTCTTATCTCCCTTAAGACTTGTTTAAACGTCGTGAAGGGCAGGTACAAATTATGAAATACAAGCAACGTATTTTATATCTTTCAACTTATAATTCTACTTTTTATACTTCTACTTCACTATGTGTGAAAAGGGCTTAGACAAATTGATATTAATTGGTCAACTTTATACGAGACTCAATAAAAATAATGTAATATTAAACAAATATTGTTTTTCTAACTTAAAAAAAAACATCAAATGTCACGAAATTAATGTTATAAATTTTTTTCACTCGTTAAAAAAATAGCTTGACAGACTACTTCTGAGTCTCGTCTTCTAAGTGCACAGTCTCGGAAAAATAAATTTAATTAATAACAGTGGTTATTGCAATAATTAAAGGGAGAAAAAGAAAATTATTCAGCTTGTGTCAATGACTGATAAATAAGACCATATTTTTCTATCACCTATATACCTATATGTATAAGGTTTTTTACTTCTTTTTTAATACTAGTATCTACGTGACAAGAGTACCTACATTTTTTTCACATTTTTCTTTTTTTTTGCTATTTAGCAATGTCGCAACCAATTGGGTATTGAATCATAATGAGGAAACTTTTTTTTACTCCGATAATTATATTATTTTTGACCAAATGAAATTAGAATTTCGTTTTTTTTTTTCAATATTTTTCAACTTTTTTTACTTATAATTATAGCGTGTTCAAAAAGAAGTTAAGAAAAACCCGTTTTATAATATAGTTAGCATAAAAAATGTATTGCTCATACTTTTTTCTTAGTGGGATAATTTTTACCAAATTATTTTATACTTAGTCTTTAATTAGAAATATATAATAAAATATTTTGCTAAACGGCTTTTATTATTTTGAATTCAATAAAAAAGACTGTCAATATTAGCCGTTTTGCGAAAAAATACTTAATTATTATACATAATATGTGAACTAGATTGTGTGTGCGCTATTTTATAACATTTTTCGCAATTACGATTTATATTTATCAAATAGGTAGGTTACCAGCTCACCTAACCTTATTATAATTTTTTAAAGTCTTTTTTGTAGGTACTTAATTTTTTTTTACCCCGTAAGGGATAAAGTCGTGATTATATTTATGTATGTAATTTTTTTATTAAAAAGAATTGTTGTCATTTTTAATTTTATTCCAATTAAACATAATTAAAATATTAATAAAACACATTTTAGATTTTTTGACACTATAAAATAACGCACCCGAATTTCCAATACCAAATTAGAAATTAAACTTATTTTGTAACATGACAATAATTCAACCTACTTATATTTAAAATGAGCGTTAAAAGTATGATAATAATTATTATTTGATTTCGTCACTACGTATGTACCTTTAGGTACGGTACCTAATTTTGATTAATTCAGATTATCTAATCTGAGCATAATATGAATAAAAAACTTTTTTTTGATGTTTACTTTATTAGTCCAATAAAGGATTTATTTGAAATGTGGCATAATTTGTAAAAAATAGTGTAAAGGGAAAAATCCTCAATTACATTATACCTAATGTATCTCTGGTATAACTCGAAGCGAAAATTCTCAAATTTTTTACCAAATTAAATTCTGTAAAAATACTTTTTTCTTTTATTTTAAATAAGTTTTTTTTTTAACTTTTTTAAATGTTTTCAATGTCTCGGTTTAAATTTTTTTTTTTTTGCTTTTCTGTTTGATATGCCCGCTAATTTGCAAATTTTGTAAACATGTCTTTGAAAACTGACTGGTGTTAAGAAAACTAAAACTTTCGTATAGCATATCACAGATTGAATAATAGTTACATTAGGTATCCTGTCTATTTATTAGGTAAGCACATATCATGAAAGTATACATGAAAGGCACCCATCTTTGTTAAACGGCAAAATGTAGAATTATTGTAAAAAATGTCAGGGGGAAAAATATTTTATATTAAAAAGGTCCATTTCCAGGTGTAACGATGGGGATACTTTAATCATGGTAAGAGCCGATTCCTACAACTGTTGTCTTTCTCTAAAACTTTATTAAGATAAACGTAATCAACTTTATCTTTTAAATAGGCTATCTCACCTTTGGAACTATCGACCCTAAATACATATGTACTTAAAACAGCTTAGTAGGTACAGGTGACCGATTTAGTGGGTATATGATCCACTCTCGGGGTCAAAGAATAATAGGTTAACAGTTTAGCAGTAGGCAAGGGAAAGAGTCAATGACGGCAACATTAAGAGTGCCAAGAAATATAGCCGGAATACAACAGAATAACACAAATAGTTTATTTAAATATTTTTCCTAATTTATCAGATTTTTATTAGATACTTATTTCGTAAAAAAAAGGCACAACAATGTCGTATAATAATAATTTTGAATTTGAATATCTTTTCCATTTTAGGTACCATGGTTTCCCAGTTTTGGTACCGTAACAAACTTTGTGTTTGCACCTTTTGTTACTTGCCTCTATCTTTCTTGTTTTGCGTTGTAGCAAAACGTTCACTTTTTCTAAGATAATTGGATACATTTAGTGGATTATTAACTAATTAAATTAAGCTGTACTTATAAGTTAAAATAAGGAAAAACGCAATTATACCTACATTAAATGCAATGCTACTTATTATGACAATTAATGCAAAAGCTATTTAAATAGTTTTTATACCTATATAGATACTAAGTATACCTAGGTACCATGGAGGAAATAAAAATATTATTAAATAAAATATTTTATTATTTTTATTTCCTCTATGCCTAGGTACTATGATTTTTTTATTTAGTAAATTCACTAAATGTATACAAAACGTAACGGGACAATAGGTAGTATATTATTTTATTACTTAGACTAGTCCTATGTTAGTAAAGGGTATTTTTAGTAACAAATATTTCAAAGATATTTTTATATGAAACTTTTTGAACAAAATAATTTAAGGGATGGATTTTCGTGCGAAAGTGGCACTTAAGATATGTTATAATATTATTAAGGCTGCTGTTATGTTATTAAAGGTTTATAATAATGTTTTGTAAAAATTTTACTAGGTGACACTATTCTATCTGATGTATTTCAACTCTAGTTAAGAGCTTTTTAGAGTTTCGTGTCGTCTATCTTATGCAAAACTAGCGACAGGCTGTAATGCGATTGTTTATGTAACCAAAAGATGTGTAAATGTCTAAAAATATTACTAAGGTATTTTTAAATTAATTAAGTTATTTTAAAACGAGACTAGATAGATATAAATAAATAAATGGTAAAAGTTGTTTGTTGTTATTTACCTAGTCTCGTGTTAACTAATCTAAAAAGACCTTATATACCTGTAGACATTAACGCCAACATAAAAAAGCCATCATAGTATGTCGCTTCTTTGTTATCTTTCGTAATAAAGCTGTATACCTAAAAATGTGTTCTTTTTGGAAATTAGTTTTATTCATAGCAGGTTATTTTTAACTTACTACTCTGCTAGGATGTAATCGAATTTGCTCAATTGTAATTTAATATTAAAATAAATTAAATATAAGCCATTGTCAAAATTTAATGGAATTAACAATGAAACCACATTCTCAATGTTGCTCAAAATATGTAAAATAAACATATCAAGTTTATCTAAATCTGTATTGTTGGTAATATTAAAATTATTTTTAAAATGTTTAAGATATGAATTAGAAATGTATAGTTACTTAATTTCTATTTAGAAATGTAAAATACCTCAAAAACAAAAGAAATAAAACTAAAAAAATCATATAAGTATAGAAAATGCCGGTAGCATTTATAATTTTACTAAAACCATAAAAGCTTTAAAATAGATTTTAATTAGTACATTTAAAACATTTTTAATTATAAAAAGAAATAAACATCGAAGACACTATTTATTTTAGTTTAATTATAAAGCTGCCGTGTATTAATACAACTGAATTTGAGTAAATAAATCATTCCACATAGATAGAACCTTTTAATCTGGCATTATTATACTTTTTCATCTGATTCTAATAATAAAAAAATGTAAATAATAAGACGAATATTTTGTAAAGAATAATTGTTTACAATAAAATTATATAAAATATGAGATATTATATTTTCATTTTAAACTTAAAAAAAAACGTTTGCCCAGACGATGACCTTATTAGGAACCTATTGTCCCTAATCATTAAAATTCTGGCCATCGTGATCTATACTGGGTGTAAAAAGACAACGTTGTTATTTTAATTCTTCGTATTCTTTATAACACCCCGATATTTTTTTTCTATGGAAACACCCCTGGTACACCACGGGTTTTCAAGATATTGAGGTCCAAAGTTACATGAATATTAGGATTTTTTCACATAAATTCATCTGGAATCGATAAACAAGTTTTCTTTTAAAGACACAATACAAATATTTTTTAAATTAGTTTTGTAGGTACATTTGTACTTTGCGCATCAAACGAATACATTGCTTGCAATAAAATGAGATATTTTTTCCGAAACTTTTTATCCGTTCATAGAAAAAAATGATCGTAACGTACAATGAATACGAGGTATTAAAAAAACAACATTGTCTTTTTACACCCTGTGTGTAATGTATAGGAATGTGTTTTCTATAAAATACAGCCAAGTATCTTATGTACCTACATCTTATTAAAGGTGAAATAAAAAAATCCATTGAGCCTAGTAAGTATTTTATTGACTAGCAAAATATTATGCCATATTATGATCTGGAAACATCTTATAGTGACTAAATAAGCGCCGACTCTTAAAACTATCTATATACTAAAACTGGACATTTTTTCACTAGTTAATAATATCACTTGGAATAAAAAAAATCTACACTTGTCTCGTATTTTTCATGCCTTTATGAAATTGGAGCATAATTTGTAAGACGCTAACTATTAATATAATTTGATTTGAAATATAATTTTATTGTACTACTCTAAGCCTTTTCGCCAGTAAAGGAAAAATGTTGGGTTAACTGGTAAAAAATACTACCTACATAGTAAGTTCGCCCATGTGCAAAAATATTTGTGCAAGTTACAATTTAAATAGTGTTACAAAATAAGGGGGCCTGCGAAGCAGGTCGTAGCAAATTCTTTTACTTCGTCGTCCATTCTTTCACCTTTGTGAAAATAATAAGAATATAATGAAGTTTTAATATTAACTTCCCTAAAAAATATGCTTCAAATTCATTCATCTCTACAAAAAATAAAAGAAAAAATATATAACAAGCTTTAGCAAAATTTTCTTAATTAATATTTTTTCTATTCCAAGTCATATTATATGTGGTTTAAAATATTTTAAAAATACACTTTTTATAGATATTAGGTATACTTTAGATTAGGCTTAAGGATATTATAAAAAATGTTTTTTTTATTTTCACATATCGAATTACGTATATTCGTTCCACTCGTATTACAGTATCGTATCACTGGTGTACATTTTAATACTTCAAAATTATTATTTTTTAATATTTTAATACTTGATAATTAGTCGAGGGTAACACGAGTCAAGGTCAATATATAGGTAAGTATAGTGAGAAAAGACACTCATATGTATAATAATACTGTGTGAAATTTAATTTAATTTTATATTATAAAATTATTAATAAAGAAATGGAAAAAATTCTTCACCCGAGTGGGAATCGAACTCACGACCACTGCCAACCGTGCCAGCCGCTCTAACCACTGAGCTACCGGGTCAATTACTCGGATGACGAATTTTACCATCTGTTTTCTAAATTTTATATTTAAAAAAATATCATGGGCAGTTTTTATATTTATTTTTATCAGTTACTGATAAACTGCGTCTTGTACGTTAAATGTATGAAGGTCGACCGAAAAAAGTAATTTCATTTATGTTGCAAACAACATACTGAATAAAGTTATCTAGGTAGATAACTCACTATACTCGTTTATTTAAATAATGTCGTGTCACCCCCCCCCCCCCAACCATTATATTGCATATTACAAATTATATACAATTCATATCAGATTTTATAATAAAATGTCAACAAATCTTAAAATAAACCTCGTAAATAAACAATTTAGAATAATCGTATACAATTATAATTTGTTTTGACCGTCCAAACTATATCGTGTAAAATAAATTGGGCTATTAAAAACCCCAATTGCCAAAAAATACGTACACTTGCTGTGTTGCTTTTTTGTGAAAAAATATCAGAAAAAAATATTTTGATTATTTATTTGCTGCATTACTATTATCTCAGAGAATTTTTTTAATACAGGGTGATTTTTGGTCGTCAACGTTCCCGCGATCTACGGGATCTCCTCATCATCACGATCATTTTTCTCCATGGAAGCATACCTGGGAAGTGTCTGGTTTCCAAGATATTAGGGTCCAAAGTGGAGTAAATAGACTGCGTTTTTCTGCATAAATGCACATAGACGCGCGTAGCAGGATTTTTTCACGAAAAATAATTAATATCTGTCTATAAAAAAACTAACATAAACACTAGACACTATAAATTTCGCACGATCAAGAAATTTAAAAAAAAAAATTCAAAAAAAAAAATTTTTTCCCAGCATTTTTTTTGGCATAAACTTACTTTATTTCATGTATAGAATACGTACCCTTCGTTAAAGGTGGCCACAAAAAAACATCCTGTATATGTATGGCATGCAAATTATATATATTATACTATATATAAATTCCTTGCTCGTGCGAACAATAGTAGTGTTTATGTTAATAGACAGATTATTATTTTTCGAAAAAATCCTGAGCGCGTCTATGTGCAAGCAGAAAAACGCAGTCTATGGACCCTATATTTTGAAACCAGACACTTCCCAGGTATGTTCCATGGAGAAAAATGATCGTGATGATGAGGAGATTCCGTAGTTTTCGGGAACGTTGACGACCAAAAATCACCCTGTATTATTTCTTGAACAATTCCAATTTATTACAAGAGAGGATAAGTTATTTATGTTATTGATTCAAAACGACAAGACGACATAGTAGGAATGTCAACTACACTTTAAAGCAGGGGTTCCCAAACTTTTTTTCATAGACCCCTTTCAAAAGTTAACTGGTTCTGGTGGACCCCCTGCAGGCCTACACCACATACGAATTCATTGTAAACCAACATTTTCTCACGTCAACGTAAACCTCATCGAGTCTCCTGTGGACCGCTGGGACCTGGACCACTTTGGGAACCACTGCTTTAAAGTTATTAAAAAACAATACTGTAAACAAGTAACATTAAAACCTAAAATTTTTAAAAACATTATGTTGCGTATACATTTTTTATTTATTTTAGTATACACATTTCTGGAATCGTATAGCTGTTTAAAATACCTTACTCAATACTTTAGGCTAATATGGCTGTCTTAAATTAAAATATAATTAATTACAATGAGTATAATATTTTAAGACTTTTTTACATATAAATAAATATAATTCATGTCTACGGACGGTTTGTCTATAGTTTCGTGGTAAATTAACCTTATTTGCTATTTCAGTCGGTTCGTTTGAGAGGAAGAGAGAAAACAAAACTATTGTTACTCACAACCGGTGTAGAAAATTGACAAAATATTAGAAAAAAAAATAAGTTGGAATAAATATTCACACTTGTAATTTTCTTATTTTTAGTTACTAAGCCTGCAACATAGATTTTTAAAAACATTTATAGTAATATATCTGGTACAACACGACTTGGTTTCTATGTCGCTTATTTGGAGAAACATTGTCGCAACTGAAAAAAAAGCGAATCTGTACAAATCGTCATTATAGATCTACATGATGATGAAGATGATCTCCGACCGTATTTCGGCCAAGGCGACCAATCTCTACGGAGATTGGCCAGGTACGCAGGAGATATTATAGTGCACAAGTGTGTGCGCAAAAACAGATGCACTCTCTATTCCGTCACTCTCATTAGTCCGATGGGACGGAAAGCCGACACGACCGGAGAGAGATCAGGCGCAGGACCAACGGTTTTACGTGCTTTCCGAGGCACGAGCTAAGTGACAATTTGCAACATTAAAATCTGTACATGAAATAAATTCATTGGTACAGGCCCGTGACTGGGATCGAACTTACGCCTCCCGCTTGGAAGGACGTCTTGACCACTGGGCTATCACAGCTTATCTACATATGTTAAAAGTGCATAATGTACAACTCACATTTTTCGGAGTTATGCCATTATTTCTTCAAATGAGCAACATAGTGGCCAGATTTACTAAACATAAAAATATAATGGAATCAAGTAAAGTTATTTACATGAAAAAATACAAAACTTACAAGTGCGAATATGATGAAATCAAAATAGCTTTTTATAATTATATTTACACCTACGTTTAGACAGTGGAAGAATATTTAAAAACTATTTATTTAACTATCAGAAAATCATGTATTTTCGACAAACTATTGGAATAAAAATATAGAAAAATCTGAAAAATTCCTAACATTATTATATGGAATAATAAACAATGATATGGTCGAAATTAAAAACATTTTTTCTCGAAAATACATAATTTCCTGATTTAATCCAAATTATATTTTTAAAAGCAAATAAAATAACATCCAAGCTTCAAATCAAAAACAGTTTTTTTTTTGTCATATTAAACAAATTTTCGCATATTTCTCGAACTAGGATTTAGTTAGTAATGTGAATATTTTTAATAGTTTTCGAATATTTATTATTTGTTTAACGAATTGAATATGTTTTTAAAATACTGAGGTATGTATTACGTATACACGGTTCTATCTATCACAGAGCAGGGAAATTATAGAAACACAGCAATGAAAAAACTGGCCAACTGCGGTTCCATACGTATCTAAGTATAAAAACTGCAAAAAAATCTATGCTGTAAGGGATATTTTATCATTTCTGACGTGTTCTTTTAGTTTTGTAACAATATAAAAAAGGGTGTAGGTGACAGCCAGGAAAATACTGAAATGTAATGTGCAGGAAATGTATTTTTAATTTGATTATCAGTAATCTTTGCTCTCCGCGCCAATTGTATCGGGCGACCCTGTGACTAATTAAATGGGCTTATTGGTTATTGTGTGACACATTGCTGTTTTTTTGATCACTTGTAACTCTCCATTAGAGTTGATCAGAACTTTTTTAAGACTTTTTTTTTAATCATCTTTTATTTTTAAGTCATTCATCTAAGGCCTAATTAAACGAACTAAACTATTTTTTTTTCCTGAAAATATGAAAAAATGACGGAAAATTTTGGATGTTTCCTGCGAAATTTTTTAGTGTTTTCTGCCTCAGTAAAATTAATGTGTTGTGAAGTGTGTGAATATTATTTAAAAAAAAAAAATGTCCTCCCTAAGCCATAAAACGAGGTCTCTCTATAATTTTCTCTACTCTGCGTTTCTATTAAACTAATTTTATTTATAATAATAATGGTATACTGATCAGTAATTGAATAAAAATAATAACGTTTTTACATTTTGGAGCAAAGTTTTTTGCCTATGATCTACATAAGATATTTATGCCCCTTTGTTGTCTCACAAATACAATGTTGTTACATTCTCATTTTGTGTAGTCTCGTAATGTAACATTTCCATGTTGTCTAGTCTCATTATG
Source organism: Carposina sasakii (assembly GCA_014607495.2). Classification (NCBI taxonomy): domain Eukaryota; kingdom Metazoa; phylum Arthropoda; class Insecta; order Lepidoptera; family Carposinidae; genus Carposina; species Carposina sasakii. Next base: position 5,927,413 of record CP053178.1, read on the forward strand.
TTACATTCTCATGTTGTCTAGTCTCATTATGTAACATTTTCATGTTGTCTAGTCCCATAATGTAACACTATCATGTTATCTAGTCTCATTATGTAACATACAGAATATACTCAGGTTGTAATAATGACTATTTCATATCTCTACAAAGCAATGGTAATTTCTTTAATTTTATCTATCGAAACCGTTGATCCAATAGGAAGCCTGCATTTTCAAGCATTACTGATAAATTCTAACCTCTAATAATTGATGTAGTAAAATTAATGCATTTAGAAAATTAGAAAGTAGGTTAGAATTAACCACGTGACTTGACGAACGGGCGACAATGAAAGCTTCCTATTGTAGCAAACGTGTCAGTGACGAATCTCTATGAATTCAATCGAGAAATCCCAGCGTTCAGTCAAGAGCGATAAGATGTATACAAAAATGTGTTTATACCCTTGTGTTAAGGTTCAAAATCCATCATCAATATAAACATGTTATTGCTTACGCGAGCGAGATAGCTCACATTGATGCGACAACTCTAGAGTCATGTAATAGCTAAACAAAGCAAATTTAATATTTCAGTGCAAATTCATTATGTCCTGGCTCCAAACGAGTCTCTATTCTAACTCGTATACAGGGTGTAACAGAAAGGGTATGTTAAGCGAAAAGCTATGTAAATAGCCCACTATAGAAAACCTATTTCCAAAATTTGAGACTAGTAATCACATTTTTATTTTTCAAGATTGTATGAAAATTCCTGAGATATTTAAGAATTCTCCATACTATCGGGAAAAATAAACATGTGATTTCGGGTCTCAAATTTTGTGGATAGGCTCTCAACAGTGGGCTATTTACATAGCTTTTCGCTTAACATACCCTTTTTGTTACACCCTGTATACATAGTTCACACACTTACTTTGTCTAATTACATAAGGTCTATCGAAAATTAATGATTATCTTTTGACATGAAACTAGGTAGGTAAAAAGAAATAACTGTCACTATGGGACCAACTGCGAAATATTGAAAAAAAATCAGCTGTTCCATACAATCTCGAATAGTTACTGCACTGAAATGTATGGAACAACTAATGTTTTTTTTTTTCAATATTTAGGAGTTGGTCCCATAGTGAAAGTTGTTGTTTTTACCTACCTAGTTTCGTGTCAAAAGATAATCACTAATTTCGGATAGACCTTATATAATCATTGTGAAATATCTCGCCCGCGGGCACTGGTATTACATTCGTTCTCGTTCTTCCGTTCGTTCCCGTTCTTTCATTCATTACCGGTATTGGTGGTCAAGGTCGCGGGCGTCGGTTGGATGCAGGCTGCTTCCGACCGGTCGGAGTGGAGGTTGTTGGGGGAGGCCTATGTCCAACAGTGGACTTCTCAGGGCTGTAAATGATGATGATGATGATGATGATGATGACTGGTTCTAGTGTAGAGACTGTTGGAGCGGTGTGAAGTGATCATCAGTAGGGTTATCCTGATCATCTCCCGAGTTGTTTCCTTCGTCGCCTTCGTCTTCTGATGATGAGAGAAGCCCTGAAAACAAATTAATCATAACATAGTATCAAACAAAGTTGTCACTGCCCGCATCTGTGCCTATGTATGCTTACATCTTTAAAACTACGCAACGGATTTTGATGCGGTTTTTCAAAATAGATAGGATGATTTCAGAGGAAGGTTTATCAGCATTGCACCGTGCGAAGCCGGTGCGGGTCGTCAGTACACTATAAACATATGTAGTACACTTACTTAGTACAACTATCATTGTACTACAAGTACATCTATACATATAATAAAAATGTAACATCGCTGTATGTACATGGAAGATATATGAGAAAAAATATTATAGGAGACCTTTATCAACGCAATACCCAAAACAATGATTTTTGGAATTTTTGTCTGTTTGTGCGTTTGTCCACACAAATCTCAGAAACGGCTGAACCGATTTCGATGCAGTCTTCAGTAATATATTGTGACAGGTCCCACTTAACATATAGGCTAACATATAACTTTTTATCCCGGGAAAATGTTTTTATCCCGGATAATTTCGACATCATGAACGTATAAAGAACAACGGACAGATGTAATGCTGTCACTGCACAGATTGAAGCACCAAAATGGCGGCGCGTTGGGCATGTGTGTGTATTTTCCAGTAGGCGCCGAGCCTACTAAGGTTTGTATGTGTGGGTGAATAACGCGTCAATACACATCCCTACTCCATGGAATATCGTTGCCGAGCTTACTATGAATGCCTCACTCTGTGTAGTCACAACACTCTGTCCGTTATTCTTTACACGTTCATGTTCGACATTTTGTTTGTTCTGTAGTCCACTCGCGGGCGTCCACTAGTACATACATACATACATACATACATATAATCACGCCTTTATCCCTTACGGGGTAGGCAGAGCACCAAGGGCCGATAGAACCACATGGTGCCACTTCTGACCAATTTTGAGGGTATAGTTGAGATGTACAAGTTCGGTTAGTAGTGACAGGTGGTCAGCCCATCGCCTACAAAACACCAAGACCCTCTTGTCCCTCTACTGACTTGTACAGTATGCCCGGGAAGAGAAGCAGCTGTAGATACGTTTTTTTTTCACTCCCAGAGCAGCATAGAAGACATACTATACAGGCATAGTACATACTATATGCAAACAGATTGTTCCCCAACTTAATACTTAATTATGTATATACACAAACCTGCAGTAAATTGTGGATTAGAGAGAGCGTCAGGCCAGAACCGTTTGTTGATAGCCGAGCCGTTCTTACTCTTCTTACCTCCTGGAAATAAGTAAAAAGCCACTATATTATAGATAATAATTAAATTAGGGATATTCTGGAATAAATTTTATTTTTTGTCCATAAACACGTGTAGAGCGGAGGACTCGTCGTCCCCAGCCTATTGCAGTCCACTGCTGGACGTAGGCCTCCCCCAGTGTACGTCACATGTCCCTCGATCTCCCGTTTTCACCATCCAGTCACTACCAGCCGTCTTCTTTAAGTCATCGGTCCATCTGTCCGGAGGTCGTCCAACGCTACGCTGGCCGAGGCGCGGTCTCCACTTCGAGAACCCGTTTACTCCACCGTCCATCGGTTCTACGACAGATGTGGCCGGCCCACTGCCACATTCAGTCTGCTACATTTCGAGACTATGTCTGTCACTTTGGAGGAATACTGTTTGATAATTGATTGTTTTGTATATAACTATTTGCTAGTTAAATTACATATCTATTACTTATAATTTTATTATGTTGTGTTACATCACGTTATGTTACACCTCATTATGTTAAACTATCATTATCTTACGAGCATTATGTTACACACCATTATACACGATGTAACAGAAGGGGTATGTTTAGCGAAAAGCTATATAAATAGCCCCCTATAAAGAATCTATTTCCAAAATTTGAGACTCGAAATCACATTTTTATTTTTCAAGATTGTATGAAAATTCCTGAGATATTTAAAAATTCTCCATACTATCGGGAAAAATAAACATGTGATTTCGGATCTCAAATTTTGTGGATGGAGGTTCTATATAGTGGGCTATTTACATAGCTTTTCGCTTAACATACCCTTTTTGTTACACCCTGTATAACCCAAACATAATGTTACACTACCATTATGTAACACAACACATTATCTCTGTTACACTACTATTATGTTATACACCATTATGTTACACTATCATAATGTTTCACACAATTATGTATCACATCCTTACCCATATGTTACACTACATTATATTACCCAACCATTATGTTACACACCATTATATTTGTAACATATCCGTGACCACTGCTGCAGCACACTCACCAGGTTTATCAGAACAGTCCAGCATAGGCTGCAGGATGCGCCGGCGCGCGTTTATAAACCAGTTGTTAACTTGTAACAGCGTGAGGCGGGTTTGAGCCGCGAGGGTACGTTTTTCCTCCTCTGTAGGGTATGGGTGCTGTGGAATGTGATAAAAAATTTCATTTCTTTGCTACCATAGATTGGTAAATCAGAAAATCTCTGTATACAGGGTGATTTTTGGTCGTCAACGTTCCCGAAAACTACGGAATCTCCTCATCATCACGATCATTTTTCTCCATGGAAGCATACCTGGGAAGTGTCTGGTTTCCAAAATATTAGGGTCCAAAGTAGAGTAAATAGACTGCGTTTTTCTGCATAAATGCACATAGACGCACGTAGCAAGATTTTTTCACGAGAAATAATTAATATCTGTCTATAAATAAACTAGCATAAACACTAGACACTATAAATTTCGCCAGATCAAGTAATTAATTTTTTTTTTTTTTTTTTTAAAAATTCCCAGCATTTTTTTTGGCATAAACTTACTTTATTTTATGTATAGAGTACGTACCCTTCGTTAAAGGTGGACACAAAAAAACATCCTGTATATCCAAAACATAAAATGTTACTATACTAGCTGTCGCCCGCGGCTCTGCTCGTGTGGATGTCGATAGTGGAAGGGTTATAAAAATAGTTAACGACCTAATCTCAGACCTACAAACAGGGTGTTTTTTCGTTACCACCCTTGACGAAGGATACGTACTCTATACATCAAATAAAGTAAGTTTATGCCAAAAAATGCTGGGAAACGATGTAAATTTTTTGATTTTTTATTTTTTAATTACTTGATCGGACGAAATTTATAGTGTCCAGTGTTTATGCTAGTTTTTTCATAGACAGATATTAATTCGCGCGTCTATGTGCATTTATGTAGAAAATCGCAGTCTATTTACTCAACTTTGGACCCTAAAATCTTGGGAACCAGACACTTCCCAGGTATGCTTCCATGGAGAAAAATGATCGTGATGATGAGGAGATTCCGTACTTTTCGGGAACGTTGACGACCAAAAATCATCCTGTATAAAGTCAGAATACAAAGACAGAACCACAGTCCAATCCTAGAACGCGATATCGAAGTTTCTCACAACGACTGGAATATATATACAGGGGGCCAAACAATAACTAGTGGCCCGGTGGGGCCGGAAGCGCTTTTTCACAAACCCCACATGTTTTATTTATTTTATTTATTTCTACACCGATGCTTAGTACCCACGACACAAGACCTTAGGGATGTTAGTGTGTGACTAGGTTAACGTGTTGTGTAGTGTGTGTGAATATTTATTTACATACCACGAGATGTTGGAACAACCACGCGCGCATCGCCTGCGTGGCATGTCGCGGCAGGACCCCCCTTTTAGTCCCGTCCTCGTCATCTTCCGGGGGAGGGGAGCCTGACACTGATGAACACGAGTTGTTCGAGTTCGTACCTAAGGGAAAGAGCGGTGTAAAATTTTGGACGTTTTGGGAATTTGACGTTTTGAGAATTTGACGTTTTGGGAATTTGGACATTTTGGGAATCAAGAAAGACATTCTGGGTAATGATTATCGAGACATTCTAAGAATTAAGATATTCTGGGAATCCAGTACGCATTTTGGGAATTGAGAATCAGTTCACGTTAAGACATTCTGACAATTATGAATTAGATATTTTTGGAAAATAGAATTAAATATTTTGGGAGTTGAGAATAGGAAATTTTTTTGGAAATTGGACGCCTTAAGAATTAGTTAAAATACGCTAAAACATCCATATTATGTGCAAATAAAATTTATATTGTGTTACAAAGTAACTAACCTGTGAACGAATCATTAGATATGAGTCCAGCTCCAATTTGACTGATGGGGGTTGATCCTTGAACCACTAGGGAGGCTGTCCAATAAATATATGTACAGTTAATTAAGTGATAGAAGATATAGTTATACAATTATTAATAAAGAAATGAAAAAAATTCTTCACCCGAGTGGGAATCGAACCCACTACCTCTGTATTCCATGACATAGTTGATGACAAAAAAATCTGCCTAGTGTGAGTTGACCTTGCTTAAAGAGATTTCCGTACAATACCAAGAATTCCTTTTTTCATTTATTTATAGGTTAATTGTTATTTTAATAATCTACAAGTAATGAACTAGGTATTTTTTTTATTCAAAATATTAGGTTTAACAGTTTCGGAGAACAGCTATGGTCGAATTTCGTCTTCTTTCTTGAATTGTTTTAATTTTACACGACTTCTCTTCCCGGGCATACTGTACATGTCAGTAGAGGGACAAGAGGGTCTTGGTGTTTTGTTGGCTTGATGGGCTGACCACCTGTCACTACTAACCGAACTTGTACATCTCAACTATACCCTCAAAATTGGTCAGAAGTGGCACCATGTGGTTCTATCTGCCCTTGGTGCTCTGCCTACCCCGTAAGGGATAAAGGCGTGATTATATGTATGTATGTATGTATTTACACGACTATTTATTTTACCAAACTAACAAAAAATATATTTTAGATCCTCATAATAAACCCTGATATGTAACACAGTATGGTTTGAAAAACTTTTAGGTCACAGTATTCCATTAAATTGATTATTGGTAACAGTACATTTGGAGTGAGCAATGAGATGACGGATAATAGGGATGAATAGAAGAAAAGTACATATTGCGCCGACCACAAATAAATTGAAACAGGGCAGGAAGACGATGAGGACATTTGGAGAAAATTGGCTGTGACAGACAGACAGACTCACGAGTGATCCTATGAGGGTTCCGTTTTTCAATTTTTTTATACGGATCCATAAAAACTACAAATACAGTATTCCTCAAAGATATTAATTAATTAATAATTAAAATTAATTATAATCTATTAATTAATACTTTTAATTTCTTTATTCATACAGGGTGTTTTTTGTGGCCACCTTTAACGAAGGGTACGTATTCTATACATGAGTAAGTTTATGCCACTCACGCGTGTCTAGTGTTTATGTTAGTTTTTATAGACGATATTAATTATTTTCGTGAAAAATCGACGGCGTCTATGTGCATTTACGAAAAACGCAGTTATTTACAACTTTGGACCCTAATATTTTGGAAACCAGACACTTCCCAGAGCTTCCAGGGAAAAATGATCGTGAGGAGGAGATTCGGTTTTCGGAAAGTAGACCAAAAATCACCCTGTATAAATAAATAGTAAATACTCACGTCTGATGCAGGAAACGCGTTCAGGGGGGGGAGACTGGAACACAATTATATTATAATCAATAATAAATACATCATTATCATCTTAGAGGAATAACATGTCATAGAGTGCTAATGTCATACTAACTGTTTCGATGCACCATTAGACTTTTCGGTGCCTCACAATTCCACTTAGATTCTATTAGTAATGTATAGTAATGTACTACATTACTAATGTATTGTAACGTATAGTAATGCAATCTAAGTGTCGAGGACTGGAATTGCGAGGCACCGAAAAGTCTAATGGCGCATCGAAGCTGTTAGTATGACATTAGCACTTATCTTCCTCCATCTTATTCCTCTATGTTATCACTGATGATCCTTTAAGTACATCTCACCCTGATAAGGGGTCATCCATAAATTACGTCAGACGAATTTCATGATTTTTTACCCCTCCCCCCCCCCCTTCCTTGTCACAACTGGTCACATTTGTGAGCCCCCCCCCCTCCCTAGTGTGACGTCACATTTAGCTTTTTTGCTATTTATATTTAGAGATTATTGTATGAAAATGTGACGTCACGAAATTTAGGAGCCCTCCCACCCCCTTAACCTGTGACGTAATATATGAATGGCCCCTAATAACGAACGCGGCTGTAACGTTTTAGTTGTGGCCACCCCCATTTCGGGAACAGGGCCGTGTGTGTGTTAAAGGCGAAAGTTTGCGAGGATGTATACAGGGTGTAACAAAAGGGGTATGTTAAGCGAAAAGCTATGTAAATAGCCCACTGAAAGGAACCTATCCACAAAATTTGAGACTCGTAATCACACGTTTATTTTTCCAGACAGTATCCTAAACAACTCAGTATAAGGAAGGAAATTTCTTTATAGTGGGCTGTTTACTCTTTTCAACGCAATAATCTACGCAAAATGACTGATGGATTTTCATGAAACTTCACAATAATATAGCTTACATATCAGAATAACATATAGGCTACTTTTTATCCCGGGAAAATATTTTTATCCCAGATAAGTACATTTTGTTTTGTCTGCAGTCCACGCGGACGGAGTCGCGCGCGTTCACCAGTTACTCATAAACCAACAGCTTTGTTCATGCAACTAGTGGTATAATAAATGATATTTGACGGCCGACTGGTCTAGTAGGTAGTGACCCTGCCTGCGACGCCATAGGTCCTGGGTTCGAACCCCGGTAGGTGCAAACATTGATATGATGAATATCAATGTTTGTTTCCGAGTCATGGATGTTTCTATGCTTATCTATGTATTTATATGCCGTTGCTTAGTACCCACGACACAAGACCTTAGGGATCTTAATGTGGGACTAGGTCAATGTGTTGTGTAGTGTGTGAATATTTATTTATTTATATTTATATTTTTTTATTATTTATTACTAAGACACACCAACAGTATACACATATAAATTAAATTATTACAGGCAATAAGGTATTTTGTCTTATGCGCATACCAATTATGGGCATGTTCGTATTGCACCTTAAATATAACATTCTATATATTATGTATGACATAAACAGAAACTATACACAATAAAATAATAAAGAGCCAGGAACTAGAGAGAATCTTTGATTTTAGAACGGAATTTGTGATACGAGTCAAAATGAACATCTATATCTATTAAATTAAATTATCTATTATATTGTATGGATCATGTGTCTGAAATAAATATTATTATTATTATTATTATTATATCTGGCAATTTTATACTGTATTATATTTATATCTTACTTGATACTGCGGTGAGTTCGATGTACTCGAGTGGTCGTCCATTGTGCCCGACATATTGTTGTTACTTTCTACACCACCTTAAACAAATATCATATATAATTAATTATTAATAACAACCGCTCAACTATCCTATCAAATAAGCTCACGAAACTCCGTGACGATTTCATGACGGCTTGTAACAAAATTATAACGCGTGCGTCTCGAAAAATAACGAAAAACAACGAAATTATATCGATTTATCGCAAAATGATATTGACTTGTTTCAAAATTAAACTGAGTAGCCACAAAATCACTCGGGTGATATAACAAAAAAAAACCTCATTATCATAAAATCATACCGCCTTTTCAACATATCATACCAACCTTGTTACTTACAGACTTGTCACAAAAACAAAATAGTCACAAAATTATACCGAATAGTCACAGTAATATACCAAATAGTAATTAAAATAATACAGCCTTGTTACTAATACAAACCAACTAGTCACAAACCCATACAAACCAGTCACAAATAATTCCGAATATTCACAAAATTATACCGAACACGTCACAAAATATACCGAATAATCACAAAACCATACCAACCAGTCACAAAAAATATATAAATCATACTCAACACGTCAAACATTCACACTCACCGCCGGTATAATCAGTCCTCAGCAGATTTTCACTCTGCATCTTCGTCTTGAGACATGCGATGTATCGACCGCAGAAGTCTCGGCATAATTCCTGGACTTTTTCCAGTTCTAGCAGGTGGATTCTGAGGACCTGGAAGTGGAAATGGGGGAAATTAGATGATAGAGATCGTGAAGAAACTTGGATTTTTTTATTGCAAGCTAATGGTCCGCCCTCGCTTCGCTTCGGTGCATATCATGTATGCATAACCTCACCTGTATGCTCTTAATCATCAGGCCATCGATCTCAGGGTCGTCCACGAGGAACGGGCGCCGATCCCTCCTCTGATGCTGGACGAAGGCTTGAAGGTCAGCTCCGAAGGCATCCGCGGCGGGGGGGTCTACCCCCGCGGTGGCTTGTTCACATCTCTCTAGCAGTAACGCTAATAGAGGGAATAGGGGGTGTCTGGAAATAAAGGGGAAGAAGTTACAGATGGTTTTCACGAAAGAAACGATGTTTTTTCATGTAGAAAGGTTTCATGTTATTCGAAATACCTGGCCGTTTTGTCATACGGCGTGTCTTGCAATAGGCCTTTTAGATATCTACTTACTTGTATAAACCCCCCTATGACGGTCCCTGGGGGAGGCCTACGTTCACCAGTGGACTGAAGTGTCTGTGTGTACACTGTTTCTGCGTGCTACTGTCATAAGAGGTATTTGCCCATAGTCACCACGCTGGACAGTGGGTTGGTGACCGCCGTGTGATTGTCGGACTATGTTGTCAAGACGGGAGGCGCTGCTCTCCATCTCTTATATTAATTGGGGGTGAAGTATGGGACGAGGGGAGCATCCTAACGCTGTAGTCCTGCCCATTTACATAGAAACTACCTTGTAGTGACTAGCCAAACTACTTGCATAAGCGTGTGGTTACAGCTACTGCGTTACACTGGCCCTGAAGCTCCGCCCCTATCATGACGTCATGGCCACACGATTGCCACTCGACTCAGTTCATAGTCCCACCTCCACTTTTATACCTTCTCCATAGTACGTACTCATTTGTAAAAACCTCCTATGCCGCACGTCCGAGACCTACGTCCAGCAGTGGACTGCAATAGGCCGATGCGTGTGCCGATGCAATAGGCCCCATGGCGTGTCCTGAAGGAGGCTTACAATATGCTGATTTGTGAGTACTCACTTGTAAACTGCGCGCTTGTCGGCCTCAAACTGGGCCTGGTCAGCATCGGCGGCGGGCGCTCCCCCGCCCTGCATCCCGCCGTCACCGCCCAGCTTACCGCATCTGTAGACAACGACAAACATACATATATAGGTCTATTTTCTTAAAGCTAACCGTTTCAAAGATAGAAACTTCCAAAGTGACAAAATTACGTGTCCCCTCCCGCCCCTATAACTTTTGAAAAGAGAGTTAATATAATAATTCCACTGCTGTATATGAGCCTCTCTCAATAACCTCCACTGCGACTAGTTGGAAGCGGCCTGCATCGAGCTGATAGATACCCGCGACCTTGGCTAGGTCGACCGTTCGCCTCGCAGGTGGCCTTCCCACGCTGCTCTTGCCGGTATACAATCTAGAACCTTTCGACTCCATCGGCCATCGGTTCTTCGAGCTATGGTGTCCTGCCCATTGCCACTTCAGCTTATTAGTTATCCTAAAACCCTTACTAATATTATAAATGCGAAAGTAACCTAAACTACTGAACCGATTGAAATGAAATTTTGTACAGAGATAGTCTGAGAAAGGACATAGGCTACTTTTTAATTCAAAAAAGGATGTAAGGGGTTGAAATAGGTGATGAAAGTTTGTATGGAAATTACGTCATTTTTTAAGCTAGAAGCTTAAAACTTATTTTTTAGGCTTTCGATTAGATATAAATAAAGACGACATTCAAAGTTTGTAAAAAATACCCTAAAGGGAGTAAAAGATTTTGTGTGATGACATCGGCAAAAAAGCTTAGTGCCCAGAAAATAAAAATATAGAACAGAAAAATACAGAGAATTAAGTAATAACTATAAAAAAATTAAAAATGATGCCGAAAGTCACTATTTCACGCGGACTAAGTCTAGGACGAAGAAGCTAGTCGACCTCTAGTAGGTATCTACAAACCTATAGGTTGCCATCTCAAAACTTTGAAAACCAGGATTTGAAGAAGAAATACCAGGTCATTTCTATCAAATGCCTATACCTAGCCCAGTGACAATACGATTGGAGGGAGTTAGTGGCGTGCGAATTTCAAAACATAGGTCTTTAACACATTCAGTGCCGGTGACTATGTATTTGCTTCTTTTAGGCTTTCTAGAGGTGCCGCTGACCCTTATTTGCGTCATGGCACTAGGCGTTGATCCGATGTCGGCACCCTTATAAAATCTGCAGACAACGAATGTGTCAGGACTCTAAAACCCAGGACGGTGCTTAAAAACTATCCAGGACAGCCCAGGACACCCCAAAAAGCAGGCGGTCTACACTGAAATGCCGCTTTCAATCTTTCGGTCCGACCGAAGCCCGACCGAATCGAAGTCTTTGACAGCCTTTGACCCTACTACGAAATTGCTTCGGATTCATTCATCTCAGTTCACAACTCATTCGGAACCATAGAGAATAATTCACATTGACTAATATTATAAGCTTTCTATTATCTAGCCTTATACCTGTCAAATAGCGTTCGATCGAACCGAATGAAAAAACGGCGCGACTGATCCGATCGAAGGAAGTTCGTAGTAGGAAACACCTCGATATTCGGCCGATACTTCGTTTATCGTCACTTCAGAGTAGACCTCCAGGACATGTCCTGGGAAAACAACCCTAGATTACGATCGACTCTTTCCCGTGCTGATGCATCTTCCGTGCATGTCGTAAGAGTGGACTAAGGATCGCGGGCGATGAGCTAGTCTTGTCCCCGTTCTGATAAACGTGGCTATGGGATTTCAATGCCATCCTGCAGATGTGGCTACCCCATTTTGGGACCACATCCATGTGTATAGGTATGTAATTGACCCTTCTATAAACACCCCCATTCACCCCCTATTATCTCTACATCGCAATATACACATCAAAACACCCCCAAAATATACCTCTATTAGCCTACGGATATTTCTGGAATCAGAGTAAAATACATGATAATAGCATAGATTAGAAAGATACTAGCGCTCACGTCAAACAACTTTTGAAAGTGGAACCGTAATGTTTAAGACAAATAAAACAGGGCATCAGAACAGTTTTTTTTTTTTTTTTAGTTTATCCCGAAGGAAAGGCAAGGGGGCATCACAACAGAACAATAATCGAAACAAGGGTAAACTAGAGTTGGCAACCATAGATACCTATAGATTAACTTTCATAGAGTTAACTGATCTATAGAGTAGATTCTTTATGAACACCATATCAGCATCAGCTTACCTATTAGTTAATACAGGATGTCCCAAGAAATAGTGTCAAGCGGAAGTCCAAGGACAGAATACCCCTAGGGGTACCCGAATTACCCCCATGTATGTTCCGCGACTTTTTGTAGTTTTCGAGATATGATTTTTTTTCATATTTTTTTGTTAAACCTTGGCTTATTTAACATTATTGGTCACAGAGACATCAATTGTTGAGATACAAGCTTGATTTTTTTTTCTGAAATAGGTGAACAGTAGCACTTGCAAAAACAAAAGCAATTGTGAGCCGATATGCTACTATTAAGCCATTAAAAAAATGTTGAATCCTAAGTTTGTTAAAATGTTTAAATTAAAGATCTCTTTTGAAACGATTTAAAAAAAAAACTTATCCCAAAAATGTCTCCAAAATTATTTTTAAAAACTTGCCAATTTCGTCAGCTATTTGCCATGTAAATTTGATTGAGCTATCTCCACGACTTCATACTTGAAAAAATGTTTGAAACACAGTAAGTCGAAAAAACTTAATTAAAAGATTGGGCCGAATAAAACTAAAAAAATGTTATTATTGATTGTTTATTATTAAATCACAAAAAGTTTTCGAAATGTCGCCCTTCCTGCTCGATACAAATTCTACATCGCCTTAAAAAAAATCTTTTAGTCGTAAGAACGCTACCCTGTTGCTTTTTATTGTTTCTTCTGCTTGTCTTAGTTTTGTTCGTAGTTCCGCTATGTTTCTGATATCCTAGGTGTAAACTAATTCTTTATAATACCCCCAAACGAAGAAATCGATGGGGTTTAAGTCGGGAGACCGTGGCGGCCAGGCAATGGGCCCCCCACGGCCGATCCACTTGTCTCCAAACCTTTCGGTTAAATGTTGTCTGACAATCCTCGCGAAGTGACATGGAGCGCCGTCGTTTTGAAATATCATATTTCTACGCGTTAATAGGTCTACATTTTCTAAAAGACCGTCGAGATCTTGCCGTAAAAATTCCAAGTAGGACTCGCCATTTAATCGGTCAGGCAGTTGAAAGGGGCCAATCAGCTGTCCATTTAAGACGCCTGACCACAAGTTCACACTAAATTGTTCTTGAAAATTGGAGGCACGTGTCATGTGTGGATTTTCAATGCTCCAAGAATGATAATTGTGAATGTTGAAAATTCCACATCGTTTAAAATGAGATTCGTCGGTCCACAAAATCGTATTAAAAAAATTTGCGTCTTCAGCTTGACGCCGCAACATTTCTTGACAAAACGCCACCCTTCTCGGATAATCTTCGGGCTTAAGCTGCTGAACTTTTTGAATATGATATGGGTGAAATCCCTCTTTTTGTAGTATCCGATGTGCTTCTGATTTTGGAATTCCGGTGCGGCGTTCTATGGTTCTGACACTAACTGATGGGTCTCTTGCCACTTCTTCGACCACATCTGGGTCATGCATTTGTGATGGACGCCCGGGTCTTCTACCTGGTAGGCGACCTTCCATGTAACTATTATGGACTCGCAAAATTGTACGATGATCAGGCCAAGTCTCAGGCTGAGGTTCACCACTGTTTTGTACCTGCTGTCTGTACAATCTAGCCGCTTCCGAAGCATTTCCTTTTATAATCTCTTGACGAGAAAGACATAGCTCACCAATTTATTGCGCTTAGAAATCCCAATTGATGTGCACTCCGAAGTCCGTTGAGAAAGCCAAAGTCGTCTAATAAAGTTCGTAACACCACACAAAAGCCAATCGATATGCAACCAAAGTCCGTAAAGAAAGCAAAGTTCGTCAAATAATCACAAAGGAGCTAGTAAAGAAGTAACGTCGGGCGCAAATGCAAGCAAATGGTCAACAGACCGGTAGCCGCCGAACACAATGGACCAACGCTAACCCCGCTCCCTCACCTCACGCTTCCCCTTGCCTTGCCGCAACTCAGGTAGTAAATTCCGAGAATTGCACTCATAATCACCCTTACAGCTCAACTGCCCCGTGTATTGAGTGACGTCACGCAATAGACCTGTTAACATGGTCTTGTAGACTACAAGAATTTTTTTTTAAGGCGATGTAGAATTTGTATCGAGCAGGAAGGGCGACATTTCGAAAACTTTTTGTGATTTAATAATAAACAATCAATAATAACATTTTTTTAGTTTTATTCGGCCCAATCTTTTAATTAAGTTTTTTCGACTTACTGTGTTTCAAACATTTTTTCAAGTATGAAGTCGTGGAGATAGCTCAATCAAATTTACATGGCAAATAGCTGACGAAATTGGCAAGTTTTTAAAAATAATTTTGGAGACATTTTTGGGATAAGTTTTTTTTTAAATCGTTTCAAAAGAGATCTTTAATTTAAACATTTTAACAAACTTAGGATTCAACATTTTTTTAATGGCTTAATAGTAGCATATCGGCTCACAATTGCTTTTGTTTTTGCAAGTGCTACTGTTCACCTATTTCAGAAAAAAAAATCAAGCTTGTATCTCAACAATTGATGTCTCTGTGACCAATAATGTTAAATAAGCCAAGGTTTAACAAAAAAATATGAAAAAAAATCATATCTCGAAAACTACAAAAAGTCGCGGAACATACATGGGGGTAATTCGGGTACCCCTAGGGGTATTCTGTCCTTGGACTTCCGCTTGACACTATTTCTTGGGACATCCTGTATAAATGCAAAAGCATGAACATGTAAAGAACAACGGACGTAATGCTGTCACTACACAGATTGAAGCACCGAAATGGCGGCGCGTTGGGCACGTGTGCTTATTTTCCAGTAGGCGCCAAGCTTACTACAGTTTGTATATGTGGGTGGATAACGCGTCAATACACATCCCTACTCCATTGAATATCGTTGCCGAGCTTACTATGAATGCTTCACTCTGTATACTCACAACACTATCCGTTATTCTTTATACGTTCATGTGTAAAAGTAAGTTTTATTTTTTAATTAAATTTCACATACCATACCTAGTTGGAAGTACGAAGAAGGACATAAGCTAGTAAGTCCACTAGGCAACTATAAATAAATGCGAAATATTGCAGTCTTAGAGCCTGAGAAAGTATATAGGTAGGTGATGATGATGATGATCTCCGACCGTATTTCGGCCAAGGCGACCAATCTCTACGGAGATTGGTCAGGTACGCAGGAGATATTATAGTGCACAAGTGTGTACGCAAACACAGATGCACCCTCTATTCCGTCACTCTCATAGTCCGATGTGACGGAAAGCCGACACGACCGGAGAGAGATCAGGCGCAGGACCAACCGTTTTAGGTGCTTTCCGAGGCACGAGCTAAGTGACAATTTTGCAACATTAAAATCTGTACATGAAATAAATTCATTGGCACAGGCCCGTGACTGAGATCGAACTTACGCCTCCCGCTATCTAGGCTTTAAAACATTTTTTCCCTGAAAGTTTCAAATTTTTTTGTAGTCCAGGAAGACTCGCAGGCAACATCTAGTAAGAACATAAACCTAAAATAAAATACTTAGTTGTCTCCCAAATTCTATGGAAGGAACTCTACCCTCTACCCCACTCTATACTTATATACTCTATGGCTAGTGAAATGCGCGGGAAAGGCAATAAAAACAGATATTAAAAGCGGAACACCACATTCATCACAAGTGTTGCCAGTAGATTGATATAAGATACCCTGTTTTCTTTGCCGTTTACCCTATTACGGGGTAAGCCAGACTTTTATAATGTTCCGTGGGGAATTAATTTGTTGGGAATGCTTTTTTAAAAATATCTTCCTTTTATATATCAGACATTGTAAAAAGATCAATAATAACATAATAAGATTAATAATACTTACATATAGTAGAAAGAGGATGGGCAGAAGGGGGCAAATTTTACACCCACTTTTCACAATAAATCTAGTTCTAGTCTTAGAACTATAAATGTCTGATGGCATCACTAGAATACATCAGCTGCATCTCCTTCCGTGCATGTCGTAAGATTGTAATAGGGGCGTTCTCTCAGGTGA
The DNA here is from genome assembly GCA_014607495.2 of Carposina sasakii. Lineage (NCBI taxonomy): Eukaryota > Metazoa > Arthropoda > Insecta > Lepidoptera > Carposinidae > Carposina > Carposina sasakii. Next base: position 5,944,152 of record CP053178.1, read on the forward strand.
TGAGCTAGCTCGTTACTGATCTTTAACATTCAGGCTATGCTCCGAAATAAGTTCCGAAATCAGGCATTCAAAAGGGCATTACACCCGTGCGTAGTTCTACATATAAACCTTCCTCTTGAATCACTCTATCTATTAAAAACCGCATCGAAAAATACGTTGCGTGGTTTAAAAGATCTAAGCATACATACAGACAGACAGCGGGAAGCGACTTTGTTTTGTAATACGTAGTGATATGAGTGAAACAGACTCTACCCTTCCTCCCATCCCTTAGGGATGCAATTATTTCCCGCCAAAAGACAACTCTCCGCTTATTTTGCGGTGTTTACTAAAGCAGGTGTTTGGTATATTTGTTTTTATATTAAGTACTTTATATTGCACGATATTACGACAAATATATCTTAAGTGAAAGAATAGTTTCAGATTTCTAAATGGTTTATTGAAAGAAATCTGTGTCATAATAAGTACGTATGCTTTTTTACATTACCGTTTGAAGAGTCTATACAGGATGATTTTTGGTCGTCAACGTTCCCGAAAACTACGGAATCTCCTCATCATCACGATCATTTTTCTCCATGGAAGCATACCTGGGAAGTGTCTAGTTCCCAAGATATTAGGGTCCAAAGTTGAGTAAATAGACTGCGTTTTTCTGCATAAATGCACATAGTCACACGTAGCAAGGTTTTTTCAAGATAAATAATTAATATCTATGTATGAAAAACTAGCATAAACACTGGACACTATAAATTTCGCTCGATCAAGTAATAAAAAATAAATAAAAAAATTTATATCGTTTCCTAGCATTTTTTTTTTTTGGCATACACTTACTTTATTTGATGATAGAGTGCGTACCCTTCGTTAAGGGTGGCGACGAAAAGCATCCTGTATAGTGCATGGTATAAAAAGGAATAAAGCATGAGACAAAGATTGGCGCGAAATTCGAAAGCAAATTCAAAAATACAAAAAAAGAATACACATGTAAGTACGATCTCATTTCAATAAATCGCACATTATCTTTTCAGCCGGCACGCTCTAGCTTGTCTATGATACGTGTATTGTAAATATTCAGAATTCGAACGCCCTGCCGGATCGAACGCGCTCTGCATTCAAATAGCTAACTTAGCCACGTTTGCAGTTGATAGTGATTGCTGAAGACTATCGATAGATGTGCATTTTATCGATAAAAATATGACAAGATTAGATACGAGTATGATTGGGGGATACCTACATCCTAGTGGACTGCAATAGACTAACGAAGAAACGTAGAAGATATTATCTTATGTAGGGCTACCCCATTTCGGGAATACATGCACAGGTAAATGTATGTTTGGAACGAAGTTCTCTAAAACGGGCTTGTGCCGGAAAATAAAGAAAACTAGGAGGCGTTATCGCCCACTTTGGGAAAGACTCTTCGAGATAAAAGGCAGGGAAAATATATTATTTTATAAGTACCTTTCGGGGGTCGAGTGTTTAAAATAAACCGTAACTCCTTTTTATGTCAGTTAAATATAAATATGGACCCACGTCAAATTCATTAACGAAATCAAAATGCTCGCGTCACAAATCCAAACTTACATCAAATCCAAGACTGGAACTTATCGATATACCACTAAACAATAAACATCGACACTATCCCATCACTACTACCACGACACTTGCGTCTGGAAAAATAGACATTTTCTAGAAATTCCTTTAGCAACGTTTGAATTATGAACCGAAGAGGGTTCGAAATGAAAACGTGGTTCTAAGTTTAAATATTTGACGAGTTGTTTGAGACGATTCAGACGATAGATCGGATTAAAAGTAAAGGAAGTCAAGAGTGCGTAACGCATAATGTAGAGTTCCGTAGGTAGTATGAATGAAAATGATAATTTATTTTCTCAAAATAATTATACATATATTAAGCGTGTTTCCATACCTCACATTCCGTCATAAATAGAATTCTATTTAAAATACTTTAATAGTGACTAAAGTGCCCCGGAAGTTGGCGTTTCAGGACCTTATTTCTATGGAAAGATAGAATTTCAACCACAAACACTAGGGGTTACATACGAGTAAAGAAAACTTCCAAATTGACGGCCGATTGGTCTAGTAGGTAGTGACCCTGCCTACGACGCTATAGGACCTGGGTTCGAATCCCAGTAGGTGCAAACATTGATATTATGATGAATATTGATGTTTGTTTCCGAGTCATGGATGTTTCTATACTTGTCTATGTATTTAGGTATATACCGTTGCTTAGTACCCACGACACAAGACCTTAGGGATCTTAATATGGGACTAGGTTAATGCGTTGTATAGTGTGTGAATATTTATTTATTTATTTACCATTTATTAAAATTAAACATTCTCTTAGGACTGTTTTTCTTCAATAGTCAGTCGATCTAAAGGATAAAATTGATGCTGCTTTTAAAACTTGATCAATAGATACCTAGACATACTATCAATCAACTATACTATTCTTCAGATAGGCTACATCATCATCTTCCTGCCATTATCCCATTATTTACGGCGCATCATGATTTCTTTCGAAACTCACATTGCTAAAGTTTCGGCATTAGTTTTTTAGGCCAGTTGTCTGCCTGACGCCAACCATTCTCGGGTATAGCTAAGTGAGAATTTTAAGAAAAATCCGTACATGAAACAGATTCAGTGGTACAGGCCCGTGACTGGGATCGAACTCACGCCTCCCGACTGAAAGGCGCACGTCTTAACCATTGGGCTGTCACCGCTTCAGATAGGCTATATGACCATTGGAATTGTCCCTTGATGTAAATATGACTTCAAAAAACTAATGACGAATAAACGACGCCGATGCCTTTAGATAAACTGTCTAGGCTAAATCTATTCTAAATTTAAATAGGACTCTTCAATAAACTAATGACTAATTAACAACGACAGTAGCACAAAATTTCACCAATTACAATTAATTCAAAGAAAGCTTTCGAAAAATCAAGGGTCGCGAACGTCCCCTTTCGGCTGGAGGGGAGCACTCAGATTAAAGCCCCTTAAACCGATGGGACAAAACGAGCATTAAAAACAAAGTCAGGCGTGAGTTGCGAGACTAATTATACGGTTCCATAGATTTTGTATGTAACTTTGACGACGATCGTTGTCAAAAAACGACTACACGACATACAAGGTGATTTTTGGTCGTCAACGTTCCCGAAAACTACGGAATGTCCTCATCATCACGATCATTTTTCTCCATGGAAGCATACCTGGGAAGTGTCTGGTTCCCAAGATATTAGGGTCCAAAGTTGAGTAAATAGAATGCGTTTTTCTGCATAAATAAAATGTACATAGACGCGCGTAGCAAGATTTTTTCACGAGAAATAATTAATATCTGTCTACTAAAAAACTAGCATAAACACTGGACACTATAAATTGTGCTCGATCGAGTAATGATTTTTTTTTTTATTTACATCGTTTCCCAGCATTTTTTTTACTTCAACTTATTTTATTTGATGTATAGAGTATGTACCCTTCGTTAAAGGTGGCAACGAAAAAACATCCTGCATACACACAGCTGTGTTGTCAAAATGGGGTTGCTAGAATGCGAAAATCACGAAAGAGATGCTACAGCCACGCTAGCATAGTGGAGTTAGATGTTAATGATCAGTAACTGTAGCATGCGACATGCACGGAAGAATTATGTACTTAGCAGATATGTAATTCGTAACGTAAAAAATAACGGACCGATTTAGATAAAACTTGTCGCTTATGTAGCTCATGCTTACATCAAACACATAGGATTGTAAAATATTAATAAGAAAATGAAAAAATTCTTCACCCGACTGAGATTTGAACTCACAACCTCTCGCAAACCGTGCTTTCGCTCTAACCAACTGAGCTATCGGGTCAATTTACTCGGATGACGAATTTTACCATCTCTTTTTTAAATTACATATTGGCAACGTTATTTTTTCATCCCGATAGATATACACTAGCCAAATCTAGGTAAACAAAGCTGAATCCCTCAGCACAATGTTTAATGATGAAACATAGGATTGTGCTATCCTTCAGCCCACAATACAAAGCTCAGTAAAGATGGAAAATCCATGACATGGATGGAAGTTACAATACTAGGAACAATGTTTACTGAGAGAAAAGCCGCACATTGCTAAATAGTTCACACGGACGGAGTCACGGACGTTTATTACTTAATTATAAAATCCTCAGATAGGTTCATTAAAGAGCCTTTTCCATACGGAACCCTAAACCATAGACGTTCTTTTGCTCTCACGTCGTCGGAGTCTTGCAATTAGTCCAACTTTCAGCAACAATGTTGCCAGAGTGGAAAAATCATTTCGCCGGTGTTGCCAGCGAGTGCCCATTAAAATATAAAGGGATGTCAAGTTCTATTGATTGTAACTTCATTATATTTCATGTACAGATTTTAATATTGCAAAATTGTCACTTAGCTCGTGCCTCGGAAAGCACGTAAAACCGTTGGCCCTGCGCCTGATCTCTCTCCGTTCGTGTCGGCTTTCCGTCCCATCGGACTATGAGAGTGACGGAATAGAGCGTGCATCTGTGTTTGCGCACACACTTGTGCACTATAATATCTCCTGCGTACCTGGCCAATCTCCGTAAAGATTGGTCGCCTTGGCCGAAATACGGTCGGAGATCATCATTATCGTATTATAAGAATAATTCTAGATTCTATTGTTGGCAACTCCAACATGTTATAAAAAAATCCTGTATGTGGCAACATAATTTTTTCCTCCTTGTACGGTCGTGCGACTGGTTAATGTTTCTCTTCGGACTATGTCACAATAAAACCTAAATAATCACCTTACAGGCCTTGTCTTTTAACGATGGTGAAGAAATAAAAGAGGAGCAGCGGCTAAGTATATTCTCATAAAAAATAGTGTGCCGCTGAGCGGAGGTGAAGTATGGAACGAGGGGAGCATCCTAACACTGTAGCCCATTTACATAGAAACCACCTTGTAGTGACTAGCCAAACTACTTGCAAGCGTGTAGTTACAGCTACTGCGTTACACACACTGACCCTGTAGCTCCGCCCCTATCATGACGTCATGGCCGAATGATTACCACACGACACAGTTCGTAGTCCCACCTCCGCTTTTATACCTTCTTCATGCTTTTAACGCTCACACAGCCTATGGATGCTATACAATCCTACCGGAAGGTTTATATGTGTGTATAACTATTGGACGCCCGCGACTCCGTTCGCGTGGACTGCGGAAAATACAAAATGTCGATATTAATCACAATATATTCCTGAAAACTGCATCGAAATCGGTTCAGCCGTTTCTGAGATTAGCGTGCACAAACGTCGATCCGTTATAAGTTTATTATATGTATAGATAGAATATATATATAGATAGATACAAGATAAATAGATATAGATAGAAGAAGATAGATAGACAGAATAGAAGATAGAATATATGTATAGTACTGACAACATAGTCCGAAAATCAGACTGCGGTCACCAACCCTCCTGCCCAGCGTGGTGACTATGGACAAAACCCCCCAGTAGCCTTGTGGCGTGCCCTGGGGTAAGAAAATATAGATATAGACTAGGGACCCGGCTTCGCGATGCGAAATTCCCCTTCACGGGGACCAAGTCGCGCCGGTAGAAGCAGTAAACTTTTTACCCAAATATTAACTACTGCTTACGTGTACTTACGTTCGTAAAAAAACCTAAACGCTCTCCAAAATCACTTACCATGATGTAAAACAAACTGTTAAGTTACAATTAACATAGCATTGTTGTGTAGTTTAGACACTGGCTGAGATGTATGTGCAGACTAATTGAAAGTAAGGTCAAAAGTACCTAATAGTTATACGAGTATTGTCTTCTCTACCTTATACCAGCCCTATCCTACTGCTACCTATATAGGGTGATTTTGGTCGTCAACGATCCCGAAAACTACGGAATCTCCTCATCAATACGATCATTTTTCTCCATGAAAGCATACCTGGGATGTGTCTGGTTTCCAAAATATTAGGGTCCAAAGTTGAGTAAATAGACTGCGTTTTTCTGCATAAATGCACATTGACGCGTGTAGCAAGATTTTTTCACGGCATATAATTAATATCTGTCTATGAAAAAACTACCATGAACACTGGACACTATAAATTTCGCAGCATTTTTTTGGCATAAACCTACTTTATTTGATGTACGTACCCTTCGTTAAGGGTGGCAACGAAAAAACGAAAAGTGGGACCTGTCACAATATATTCCTGAAAACTGCATCGAGATCGGTCTAGCCGTTACTGAGATTAGCGTGCACAAACATCGATCCGTTACAATTTTATTATATGTATAGATAGATAGATATAGATGAAAGCGTACATAAGTTATTTGTCGATTGTATTTTTTTATAATAAACATATTATTGTTACTTTTCTATATTTGTTACGGTCTGTCAAGCACTTACCTATTAAGTTCTTGGTCTATGGTTTCCGTTCAGACATACTCGTCAATGTATACCGCTAAACTTGAACAAGCAAACAGTAATGTATCTAACGTGTGGTCCTTAATGTCTGCCTAAATGGTACTAATGGGTATACCTATACTTTGTGTATTTTGTGAGAAACTGGGCATTAGTGATAGGGGTATCTAGCGATCGAAAATCTATACTAATATTTTAAATGGGACAGTGTATGTGTGTGTGTCTGTTTGTCCGTCTTTTACGGCAAAACTACAGAACCGATTTGAATGAAATTTGATACACAAATAGTCGAGAGCCCGAGATAGGACATGGGCTACTTTTTATTGCGGTAGGTGGCACCACCGCGCGATAATCGAATACCGCGCGAATGAAGTCGCGGGCATCGGCTAGTAATGTAATAATGCCAACTACAACTGAATTTAGCAGTTTTTTTACTATTTCCTATAATGAAATACGAAGTGAAACTTTCTTCTAGACTACAGTCCGACAAAACTTTTAACAGTTTGTCTATGGGATCAAGAAGGTCTCATACCCTCATAGGTATATTAAGTATTCACTAAACGTTATACAGGGTGTAACAAAAAGGGTATGTTAAGTGAAAAGCTATGTAAATAGCTCACTATAGGGAACCTATCCACAAAATTTGAGACTCGAAATCACATGTTTATTTTTTCAGATAGTATGGAGAATTCCTAAACAACTCAGGAATGTTCATACAGTGTTGAAAAATAAACATGTGATTTCGGGTCTAAAATTTTGGAAATAGGCTCTCTATAGTGGGCTATTTACTTAACATACCCCTTTTGTTACACCCTGTATAGGAAGTATTTAAGTAATTTAGCATAAGACCCCTTTATAAAACCCTCAAACCATCATCACCACTATCAAACATGGCTCATTAATTAACCCAGCTATGCGAGAATTCAATTTGTTAGAACGTTTAATTAACTTTCATTGGGCAGTTAAGGAAGTATGCTTTTGTATTTAGTGACAAGTTAAAAATAGATTCAAAATAAGTAGGCTGTAGTGTCGGCAGAGTTAAATAGCACCACCCCATGTCTGCCCGTGGGAATTGTAAGGTTAAGGGTATCCGCGAGGTGGGCAGCAGCGCCTTCCGTGTTGACAACACAGTCCGAAAATCACCCGTCTGCCAAGCGTGGTGACTATGGGTAAAAACCTCCCTGTGGCAGTAGCCTTGTGGCGTGCCCAGCAGAGGACTGCAAAAGGCTGATGTGAAATGCCTGTGCTGATGCGGGGCGTCACTAGACTACATCAGCTGTTTCTCCTTCATATCGTAAGGGTCGACTGTCTAATGAATTTAGGGAATTTCTCTCAAGCGATGAGTAACAACTTGTCACTCTACTTTTACATCTAGCCAAATGCGCAGGAGATATCATTGTGCAAAACACAGATGCACTCTATATTCCATCATTCTCATAGTCCGATGGGACGGAAAGCCGACACGACCGGAGCGAGATCAGGCGCAGGACCAACGGTTTTACGTGCCTTCAGAGTCAAGAGCTAAGTGATAATTTTACAAGATTAAAATCCATACATTCGTACACCCGTGACTGATCGAACTTACGGACCCCGCTTGGAAAAAACTTGGTAGGTCTACTTCAGACATCTTTGCCTACAAAGCAGCACTCTCTATGCGTCTCACGTGCGACCTTTCGCACTAAGTTTAGCTTATTGCCTGTATATGCAAACGCGTTTGATTTGTTGCCATATTCCATGTCTATGGGACCTTTTACATTACATACATACTTACATACAAAAAATCTGATATTCTATTTCTGTAGTTTTGAAATCGGCTATTAGCAAAAATCATTTAACTTTTTTAATCCAAAAACAAAACGCAATCCAATCAGCGGCGCGTAAAACAAAACGCACACAGCATCTGCGTACGGCAACCCTGCTGAATTTATTATAATATACGCCTAAATAATAGACAAGAATCGTATTAAGAAACAAATTCTTGTTTCGTTTCGCCGACAGAGCGCGGTGAAAGGGTACGGCTAGGGTTGTGCTGTGTCGATATTTTTTTATCGATATTTACATACATACTCGCATGGTAGTCAGAATTACAGGATCAGAGAAGAACCCTCAGTCACGTTTAGCCTAGCAGGGATGTAAAAGATCAGTGATAAGACGCCTGAGAGGAGGTCCACAAATTCCTTTGACGACTCTTACGACATGCACGGAAGGAGATTCAGCTGATGTATTCTAGTGAAGCCCCGCATCAGCACAGGTGCTAATAATGGAAGAAAAAATATGGCCCCTGCAATTTAAATAGGACAGAAAGATAATATTGCTTGCTTCTGAATTCAATGATTTAAAATATGCTCAATTTTACCCATCAAATATCTATATACCTAATCATATTCATTGTGATTATTAAAACAATGATTATATTATCTCGAATCTTTAATCATAATAGTATCAAAATTTGTATCAAAATAAACTTTTATTTTTCGTATTCTTAATTAATATTTTCCCTTGAGGGCTCTCGGATGAGAGTAATTTATCCTCATTGATATAAGAGTTATTTTTCAATGGCTAAGTGTGATTGCAGTTTGAGTTAATCATCAATATTAATATTAATGACATAGATAGGAGATTATCTACTGTCGCAAGGTACCAGTCGATTGACGTGAATGGATAAAATGTGATTATGTATGAGATAGTAAATAGTTTATAATACCTATTTGGAGTGGCACGGAAACATTGGATTAGTTACAACAGGTCACTAGATTGTTGAATTTGTTCCCAAAAACGGCGGTTGGCCCGCCTCTTAGCACGTGGGACTTAATAGGCTAATACTGATGAAAAATGGGTGTGTAATTTGCCGAGTTCTGCCTAACCTCTTTGGGGCATAATTAGCGTGACTATCATATGTAGTAATCCCAACTAATATTATAAATGCGAAAGTAACTCTGTCTGTCTGTCTGTCTGTCTGTTACGCTTTCCCGCTTAAACCTCGCAACCGATTTTGATGAAATTTGGTACAGACAATCTTTAGACCCTGAGACAGAACATAGGCTACTTTTTATTTCGAAAAAAAGGGATGAAGGGGTTGAAATAGACGGGTACAACGCCCCCTCACGCGGACGAAGTCGTGGGCGGCTGCTAGTATTACATAAATTGCTTCGTTCATTCAAAATTAGTATAGGAACACGGCTCTCCTTATTTTCCCGGAATAATTGCCTACTGACGTCTAAATTTGTGAAAATACTTAACTATTAAGATTCAACAGTTCAACAGATACAATATCTACTGAATTTTAATACGAAATCAAATTTGATAGTTACTATGTAGTTTCAAAATAACACATAGGCTATGATAATGATCACGCCAAGGAAGTTGCTTCCGTAGCCTAGTAGATAATAGAGTATATTGTTATTACGAGTAAGCCAAATACAAGCAAACGTGATCATTAAATTGCGTGATGATGAAGTCTATCAGATTAAATACAAGGCTACTGCCGGGTTTTTGGCCATAGCCAGCACGCTGGGCAGGCGGGTTGGTGACCGCAAGTGTGATTTTCGGACTACGTTGGCAACACGGGAGGCGCAAACCCTTAATCTTTTACGATACCCATGAGTAAACAAACATAAGGGAATTGCTATTCTACTATGTCTGCCGCTACAACTTGATGCTACGTTAACAAAAGTCAAAACAAAACGATGTTACATTAGTTTATCGATATCGACAATCTGTCGTATCGACAGCCGCCCCTCACTAGCAAGCCCCCGACATCTCCATGTAGGCCACATAAAAATAACATTTTCGCCCGCCTCCCCAGAAAGCACATCTGCTCAAATATTGAGTTTCGGCGCGCGATGCCCATTTTGCCCATTGCCTTTCGGTGTGCCGATGTGGGACTTAAAGGTGGACGAACAAGGTTTTACAAATACATAAGCACGGCCGCCGTATTGTCGTATTTGTGCCCGAAAAGCGGCGGTAGGCGTAACCCTTACCACGTGGGACTAGGCTAACTGGTGAAATTTGGGGGTAATTTGCACACTTCTGGCCAACCTCTTTGTTCACTGTAGGTACTATGCATGTATTTATCATCTATATTATAAAAGCTGAAGAGTTTATTTGTTTGAATGCGCAAATCTCAGGAACTACTGGTCCGATTTGAAAAATTATTTCAGTGGTAGATAGCCCATTTATCGAGGAAGGCTATAGGCTATATTAACCCGCCCCGGTTTCGCACGGTTGCTATAGCCCGTCATGCGGACGAAGTCGTAGGCGGCCGCTAGTTTATATACGTACATATTCTGAATGCCGTACATCCATTAATATGCCAGACGCGAAGTCTGTCTCCAGCAAGCCTGTAGTTTTAATAAAACCTCATTTAAGCGTCTCTAGCTTAGTGGGAAACGAAAAAGTAAGCAAGGGTGGTTTCCTGGTTGACACGACTTTTAGGGTCTTGTACAAAAAAAAAACAGATCCCTCATACGATTATGTGCGTCTGTCTGTCTGTACGTCCGTCTGTCACAGCCAATTTGCTACGAATCTACTGCAGACATAAATACATACAGACTGGCAAAAATTAGTTTGGAAAAAATGAGGGCGCCACAACATTTCATATGCTATAAAATTATTAATAAAGAAAATGGAAAAAATTCTTCACCCGAGTGGGAATCGAACCCACGACCATTTTCATATGCTCATTTTTTTTATAAGAAAATATAGGGAGTAAACGTATGAAATATTTACAATATTGTGGCTAGCTTATATATAACACAAGCGTAACAATTGTCCTATTCGACAGAGAAGTGGTGTTTCCATTAAGCAAAATATTTAGTACCACCTGTCGCCACGTCAAATTCTTTTTTGCCAAGCTGTACATAGAATTGTGATAGATCGACGATTCCTTTTACCCGACGCGCCTTAGAGCTTAAACAGCTTGTTACATTTGAGTTTGAGAGCTATATTAGATTAGTCTTGTACCTAGTCTTAGTCTAGTACCAAAAGAAGCAAGACGACATGCATGACATGTATCCTAATTATCCTAACCTAAATCAAGATTTACATGAGATTTACGCATTTGCAAGTTTGAAGGTTTTCCAAAACACATTCGAATTCAAAGTTTGAATTAAACTTCAGCAGACGGCGACACCGCAAAAAGGCTGGCTGAAATGAAAACAAATAACCTCCCCCGTTCTGTCCGACAAAGAACGCGCAGTTTCGAATTCAAATTTGAAATTGGATAGAAGGGATGCTGAGTCGGCTTTCTTCGTTGTCAAGTGGTTTGCTTTGTTTTTGGATTAAATCGATTGTATTGGCCTTTTTACCCGACTGTGACAGAAGGAAGGTTATGTTTTTCGAATATATGTATGTTTCTTTGGCACGCTCTAGAGCAGCCTTTCCCAAAGTGGGCGATAACGCCCCCTTATGGGCACTGCAGGTCTTAAGGGGGGCGGTAAGAGACACAGAAAAAAAATTGTAGTTGCGTTGTGTAGAGGCTTGGCGTTATAGTAGTTTTTAGTATGTGAAGAAATGGGGGCGCTAAAAAATAATTTATTCTCAACGTGGGCAGTAGACAAAACAAGTTTGGGAACGCCTGCTCTAGAGCCTAAACAGCTTGTCTGAGTTTGAAAGGTATCATTAGATTCTAGTCTTTGTCGTAAGAGTGACACTGGGTCAAAATTTTTACGCAGTCGCATTTATTTCTTGAAGTAAATGAGGTTGTTTGCTTTTTCATGATTTCTACCTATGCGCGACGCAAAGGAGTGGTAATGTGTTTAACAGTCTATGTATGTTCCTTTTTTTTTTTTTGTTTAGTTTATCCCGAAGGAAAGGCAAGGGGAACTAAGCCCATACAGCCATTTTCTTTAGTAAATGATTTCTGAACATAATGATGGATGATAATGATGGTGATGAATGGAAACGTCGGGAAAATCCTCAAGAACAAGTGTAAAGTTAGTCAAAATGAAAAATTATTGCAGAAACAACTTACATGCGCCCATGAAGAGATCGTAATCCGGCTAAAGTTTCACTCGGCTTACCTGCGTATAAAACCATGCACACGCACTAGATTCACAGCACAAGTAATCAAAATATAACTTATCTACCAGAAAACATCACTTTACGGACACATGCAAGCCATTTACAAATAATTTTTGATTTTCACAAGAAAATTACACCCGCTCCCTTCCAGCTTTTCCCGCCGATTCGAAAAAAAAAAAAAAAAAACCTATGTATGTTCCTTTGAAGCACTACCGGCGAGTGTCACTAAAGACATGACGTTAGTGGAAATCCAATATGGCGACTACTGGACGCCATATTGTGAAAATGAAAATAAATAAAGTCATCAAACTATATCAAGTTGAATAGGTATTTAAAAATCATTATCAGTTTTCTCTCAACATTTTTCGATACGACTGACCGTTTAGGATCTACATCGATTTAAAGTTGCGTAACAACCATTCTCGCATATAGGTTTTTAGACAGCAGCAAGACGAAAACTTCTTGCTGCCGAGCATGTTTCTTGAAGGCTACCTATTAGTAGCTATATTAACTTAAAGATATTTTAAAAAATCATAATTTAAAAAATCTAAAAACCCGACTGCGTAAAAAAGAACCAAACTATGTAATAATAAAAATAAAACTGAAAAGATGAAACCAAGCACTTAGATGTCCGGTGGTCTAGAATTCTATAATATTGTTATGGAATGAATACTATTGAAGAAAATAAAATATTTTCTAATGATGTAACATAACAACTGAACAGCCAGAATCCATTGAAATATTTTAGTTCTACAGTTTTCTTTACATCTGGGTCCATACCTAACCCTGGAGTCTGGCCACGATGTTTAGCCCTCCTTTCCTCCATATTCAAAGCCGCTGTGTTTATAACAAATAAATAACAACATGTCCCACCAAATAACAGGAGGCAAGTCGTAACTTGCGGTTGAACGTTATTAAAATATGTCCATAACTCCCGTACGCCAATTATATCGCCGGCCGAGGCGTCACTTGTCCGTAATGGCGGTAGTTCCCGCCTTTTTCGCTGTCAGAGCGCTTTTTTCGCGGGAAAAGCTGTGTAAAATTTCTCCTTTGGTTTCGGCCAGTGCAGGCGATAGAATCGCGCCACTTTTTGCCTTATGAACCGTCTGGGGAGTTGATTTTGCATTTTTAGGTGTAACGAGATTTTCGTGAAAAGAAGTGCCGTAACTTATCCCACTTCTGATGAAATTAGTTTTTTTTTTCATTCAGCCACTTTGAGATGAAATTATCGACATATTGCGCGTGACAGAATTGGTTATCAAAGTTTTCAGGCAACTTTGAATTTTTTATCTTAGTTTTTCTTAATGATTTCTTTTAAAGTAATAATATAATTTTACATACCTCATGTTTATATGCTGTAACACAAAAACCGGTACGGTTTATCTGGTAACCAATAAAATTATCATTTTAACTGAATGAAATGACTATTTATTTGCTCAACACATTTGGTTTATTTTCAGGAAAAAAATTTACAGATACACTAAGCTGTCAGTCAGTACCATGTAGCTACTTTACTCTATGTCACCATGGTAGTTTGGTAATTCAGATATTCATGAGAAATAATCATTTAGATCATTTTATACCTGTGTTCTCTGCACTAGGTTACTGGAATTTTATAAGTCCAAGGCATCAACGTATAAAGAACAACGGACGTAATGCTGTCAATGCACAGATTGAAGCACCGAAATAGCGGCGCGTTGCGCATGTATGCTTATTTTCCAGTAGGCGCCGAGCTTACTATGGTTTGTATGTTTGGGTGGATAACGCGTCATTACACATCCCTACTCCATGCAATATCGTTACCGAGCTTACTATGAATGCCTCACTCTGTGTATTGACAACACTCTGTCAGTTATTCTTTATACGTTCATGGTCCAAGGACCAATTTTTCCACTGGTCTGGTGTTTTTTTATATAACGAAGGGTACGTATAGAAATAAAGTAAGTTTATGCCAAAAAAAATGCTGGGAAAAAAATTTTTTTTTTAAAAAAAAAATTTAAATTCTGATGGATAACTTTTTATGTTAGTTTTTTATAGACATATTAATTATTTTTCGTGAAAAAATCTGTCTTTCTCAGAAAAACGCAGTAAAGCTAATATTTTGGAAACAATTCCCAAGATGGAGAAAAATGATCAGAGAGGAGATTCAGCATCAACTGTATATATAGGCTAAACTTCTTTTTCCTATCAATCAAGGACTATTAAACTTCTTTTTCCTATCGGACTATTGGAAAAATCAATCCTTAGTAATTATTTATTGCATCATTGCTACATAAGTGCCAAATTTCATTAAATTCTGTGAGGAAGTTCTTGTGTGAAAGTCTAGCAAACATCCAGACATCAATTCTCACTTACTTTTGTAGTTAGCCTGCCGCACCATAGGTTCTGGGTTTGATTCCCAGTAGGAAAAACCATTGATAAGATGAATATTGATGTTTCTGATTCATGTTTCTATTATTATTATCTATGTATTACAATGTTCCCAAACTTTTTTCTCTCATAGACCCTTTTCAAACATTAACTAGATCTGGTGGACCCCCTACAGGCCAACAACACATACTGATTAATTCACAATTATCACAATTTTTGCATGTCAACGTAGACCCCCATCAAGTCACCTGTGGACCCCTGGCAGTCCACCTAGACCACTTTGGGAACCACTGATGTAAACCATTGCTTAGAACCCACAATAGGGATCTTAGGGATCTTAGTGTGAGAATAAATATGTTATGAAATGTATTTTATTTATTTATTTTTATTTATTCACTATTTTTTTATTTTCTCTGGATAAAAAGTAGCCTATATGTTAAGTGGGATCTGTCACAATATATTCCTGAAAACTGCATCGAAATCGGTTCAGCCGTTTCTGAGATTAGCGTGCACAAACGCACAGACAAACAGACACACAGACAAACCGACAAAAATTCCAAAAATCATTCTTTAGGGTACTATTGCGTTGATAAAGGTCTCGTATAATATTTTTTCTCGTATATCTTCCATGTACAGACAGCGATCCGTTACATTTTTATTATATGTATAGATTTATTTAACCTCATTTTACATTGTCCTTACAGATAATATTTATAATAGTATATGAGTATGTGAGGGGATCTGTATATATCTTATTCGAGGAGGGTTGGCATCAGGCAGGCAGCCGGCCTCAACTCATTCCAAATCTTCGGCAATATGAGCTTCGAAAGAAACCATATTACACCGACCTTATTAAAAATACGGTGATTTTTACTGGGTACCTGTGTACTGACTACCCCGTTTTAGGTGACACTTCCACATATTTAATGGTGTATAACTAGTGGACACCTGCAACTACATCTGCATAGACTGCAGAAAAAACTAAATGAAATTATCCTGCACAAAAAGTATCCTATGTCCGTCTCCTGGTTCTAAGCTACCTCCCGACCAATTTCCGGCCGAATCGGTACAGCCGTTCTTGAGTTATAAATAGTAACTAACATGACTTTCTTTAACATAGGTATGTCATAGTATATATTTTAAAGGCATCATATACCCTTCAAATTGAACACCAATATTGGTTAACTGGTAGAGAATGCTGTGAAGCTTTAAGTAACATTGTACAGCACAATAAAGGATTTTCTTATCGTCTCATTTTAGGGCATGGTTATGGCATGGTTAAGAAACTTTATGGTAAATACTTACATCTCTTTTGCAGTCTCCCCGAATTTGTGCAGAGCTGACCGAAGTGAGATTATAGCACTTAAAAAAATATTATACATACAGGTACCTCCTCCTTTTTTTGATTTAAAAAGGTAATAATTATAGTTATTAATAGCTTTACAGTTGAGTGGACTCAACACTGGAGACAGATTATTATTTTTTCTAATTTTTAACGTTTAACTAACACACACAAATTACAGCATTTTCCCGGTAAACGCTAGAAAAAATTGAGTAGATGCGCTTTTGTCTTATTACTTTACAAACAAACCTAAGAAATAAATATAAAAGAGAAATTAACATTACAAAAAAACAAAACTGAGCGAGCTAGAGAAAAAAAGTGAAAAAAAAGAACCACGCAAGGAAAAGAAAAAAAAAGCAATATGTACATATGTAATAACATAAAATAAAATAAAACTCCCTATTTTTCCCAGAAATTGTAAAAATAATTGCCAACATAACGACAAAAATCGTTAAAGCAAAATCTATTTCATCTGTCATAATTTTTATTTTTTTCTATTGGCAAAAAGAAAGCACAACAACTCCAAACCACGTGGAGCGCCAAGGTCGAATTTATGTTTTCAACTTGTCAAGCGCGGCGTGTGATAAATTAATTCTACGGGCCGTTATCGTCGCACCGGCTCGGCGAATTTCAACCGAACGTCTTGTTACACAAGGTAAGATTTCCATTGCGCACCTATCCCACGCATAGTCACCAACCCAGGCAATATATCTTAGGCCGTGTACTGCCCGTGACAGTTCGTAAACAAACTGGAGCTACCGCAACAAAGAATTACAGTCATTTTAGAAAGAAAAAACGCTTTTTACACCTTTTCTAAACACATAACCGCACATCTAAGTTACAACAATGTTCAATCCACAGGACAAAGGCTCACTTGCTACCTTTTTTGTCACTCAGACAATACAATTCGTACATACTTATAACTAATTTAATAGCTACTTACCAGACAAAAACAACACGAGGTTGAGTAATGCAAAGTCATCTGTGGTACATCTTGCACATATCGATCACAGTCTTGCAGTTCTCTCAAAAACACTAGCAAAAAAACGAAGAGGTTAGCACCAAAAACCGAGATAACTCGCTTTAGCTATCAATCACTGGGTTCACGTAATCGTGCAACGGTCAACAACTTGATTATAAATCCTGACACTCAGTTTAACTGCTTTAAACGTTGAAAATATTCACAATCAAAATAAAAATAGTCTGTAGACGCTGCGTCGACGGCCGCGCCGCTGTCTGTCTGCCGTGCCGTGCTGTCAATATTCGTCAAAACGAAAATGGCGACACCCTCGACAGAATACGATCAGCGGCGGCAGCCGGTTGTCTCTCTCTCATGCCACTTCAAACAAAAGACAGGGACGGCGCATGGACGTGTTGTCTTCAGCCGGCCAGACTGATTTGTGATGTCACGCCCAGCAGCGTAACATTTTGCGTAATTATACGTCCATGATAGCTTGTAAACTCGTTTTAATAACATTAAATTTACGATCGCTGCGTTCGTAAGGTCGTCAGATGAAAGTGTCGGTCACGCGTAGGTTAATTATAGTGTAATGACAGACTATTTTGGGCAATACGTCTTTGCGCATGCTAAGCCCGTCCCACCACTCAATATCTGTCGTACCAGCGCCTCCTACTTTTCTTATTTTACTCGGCTAGTTTATTTTTAAATGTTCATTTCTGCTGCATTAATTCGATGTCTCTTGTTCAAGCGCAATGCAGTTTGATTAATAATGAAGTTAGGTTTAATGAACTTATTTCCGAGGGATTTTCGCTGCATTTTCTTTGGCGCATAGTACGTCGCAGTATTAAGCACATTTTCTTTATCTCGAGCAGGTAGCCAGGTACCTACATAATAATAAAGATAAAGCCCTAATAAAGATAATGGCCTACTTAAATTGGGCAACTAATAATTAGGTACATCATTTAATTTTAATATACCTATAGGTACTACCTACTGTTAGTGTTTTTTGGTAAAATGCATCTTAAAATAAGACATAAATATTAAGATAATTAAATATCAATAAGCACCTATCTACATACCAGACTACAAATAATACCTACACTGAATAAAACACTATGGCGACGAACCTAATATTTATTTACCTACTGCAATTGCCTACCCAGAGTATAGAGGAATCACAGAATGATAATGAGCATGACGGGCTGTCTATTTTTCATTATAATTTTGGTACGTTGCATTTAACTTTGATAACATGTCATGGATTAGATTAAAATCTGTAACTAGTTATCGTTACTGCGGTACACCTGTTTATTATCTTCTGTACTGTATCTCACAAAATAAAAAGACGTTACTTTAATGAATGTAGCTATTTGCTTTAAATATGTATTATAACATTTTGGTTAGGTACATACATCATTTATCGCATAACAATGGCATATTCCTTTGTGATTGCTGTTACATAATACGAATCTTAAAAGCGAGCAGCAAAAAATTCAATTTTTTATGGTATTTGCTTTGGTGACGTTGCTCATGCAAGATACGTACCTAATCAATTGGGATTCCATATTTAAGCAATCTTAATAAGCAGTTGGTCTCAATGTTAAGCCAACCATGGAGTCCAGCCAGTAGAAGCTTAAAATTCTGTGTTAATGGTACAGTTCGTTTTATAGAATAAATCCTCTACACGATTTCGGAACTGACATTTTTTATATGCTACTAGTGGCCCGCCCTCGCTTCGCTTCGGTACATATCAGTATATAGCTACAACTTCATATGTAGGTACAGCGGATTTCGTAAAAATTTGGAACTCCCGTTGGTCCGCTTCCCGTGGGAATTTCGGGAAATTCCGTTCTTAGAGCTTCCTTGTAGCCCTAATCCGATTTCAGCTTCGTATAAATAGCAGTGGCTTTCGTATTGGTGAAAAATTTTAAATCGGTTCAGTAGATCCCGAGATTTGTCCCCTTCCCGTGGGAATTTAACGGGAAATATACAAACGTTTTTAGTCCTTCCTCGTTTATCCCCAATGAACATAGTATGCCCGATTTCAGCTTCATATGTATAGCGGTTTTCGTAAAAAATATTAAATTCCCGTTGGTCGCTTTCGCGTGGGAATATCGGGAAATTCTTATAACCTATGACACTCAACAGATAAATGTGGCTTTCTATTGGTGAAAGAATATTTAAAATCGGTTCTGTAGATCCCGAGATTACCCCTTACAATTTAACAAATATACAACCACACACTGGACTGACTGAGAAAGTCCAGAACACAACATAATTATGTACTTAAATTAAACAATAAGTAAAATTTTGGTACTTATTTAGCTAGCTAAATATTTTCCCCAAAAGTTAAAACTCCGTCAGAAGACCGGCCACATTAAAGTCTGGTGTGGGCAACCGTACGATAATTGTACATGACGATAATTTGATACCAGCGTACGGATTGCGATTCAGTACACAAATGTACGATGAAGTAATGGATTTCGATATATCTATATAGATAAGAATACATATAATTATATCTCGTTGAATTTTACATATTTTGCAATTTATGTGTTCATGAAAGCACAGCCTAAACCGCTGATCTCAGAGACCTGATCAACTTTGGAGCCATATTCTTTGTATGGATTTCCCGACACAAGAATTTTAGGCTCCATTATTACCTAAGTAGCCCATGTGAAAGCAAAGCGATAGCGAAAATTTTACAAAAAGGACATGACGCTGAGCGCAATATACGAGTACTTGTCAAATTCGTATTTTTATTAATAAAACGAATGTTCAAAGGAACTTTGACATTTCAAGGAGAATATTGTACAATTTTCGCGATCGCTTTGCTTCGATTTGCTATTGCTTTTACGTTATCAAGGGGCTGGGAAATAACTGGTATTCTAAAGTAAGCGGACGGAGTCGATGGGCGTCCACTAGGAATACAATTATATGAAGCCTGGTTCTATGTGTGTGCTGGAAAGCACAGCCTATAATCCGATTACCGAAAACCAAATTAAAAACACAAAAATCCCCTTCCTATGTAACCAACTTGAACAATAAATACCTAAAAAAAGATATTTCTACCATCTAAAGTGTCATCTCGGAGATTGACATCAAGGGTTATATTGTACAATTTTCTTCTGGCACGGTAGGTACATAATTTAATCTATACTATATATTATATAGTATTATATAATATTATATATTATATTATATATATAATATTATAAAGCTGAAGAGTTTGTTTGTTTGTTTGTTGAACGCGCTAATCTCCGGAACTACTGGGTCTGAATTTGAAAAAATTCTTTTTGTGTTGGATAGTCATTTATCGAGGAAGGCTGGCTATATATCATCACAGTGCGATAGGGACGAAGAATAAGAGGAAAATGTGGAAAAACCAACTTTGGAGACTTTTGCGTGCGCTGCGTAAACGGTCAAGTTATCCAAAAAATATGTATGAAGTCGTAGAAATGATATGGAAAAAAATTGAAGGTCTATATGCAGCCCTTAAGCCCAGCTAAACTTTGAGAGATATGAAAATACCGTCTTAGGAAAAGTTGCTCAGCATGATAAGCACTTTCTAATAACGTAATAAAATTGAAGGTCAGATAACCTGATGCAGAACCCTTAACAGCCCAGCTAAATTTTGAGAGATATATGTCGCGTTGTCAAGATCGGGTTGCGGAGAAAATCAGTATGTTCTTCTGCCACAAGAAAATAAAACAAAAAATATAATTTACGCAGAAGTACTTTAAAATATTTTATTCTGTTTGTTGACGCGGACGAAGTCGCGGGCAACAGCTAGTCTTACATATTCTTAATGCTATGCTTTCGAGACAGGACGGCAGAACTCAAGATCTAAGAAAAACAGAATGATTGTGGTAAGCTCTCTCTGAAATAATAACTATAACACCCACTTGAGATTGACATGCTATTTTCTTCGTTTTATATTTAAACTAGAGTATATACCGCAAGTTCGACCACGTGGCCTTCTATTACGAGTATTTTCACAGCGCTACATAATAATTTAAAGCTTTCAACATACAAGCTTTGATCCCCTATTTCAACTTTTACAGCCCTTTTTCGCAAAAGAAAGTTTTTAAAAATAGGTGTAGGTATAGTCTATATTTGCTGTCAGGATTTAGTTTATCTCTGTATCAAATTTTATTTCATTTGGTTAAGTACCTACTTTTAGCGAAAATTGCGACAGGGAGGCGGACAATTACTTTCGCCAGACAAATACCTAAACAGACTTACGGATATACATGGTAATTTCGTTCTATTATTTTATAGCATATTCTGTCTAAAAAAAATAACATACATATGTAAAGTAAGTATTTTATGTGTATTAAAAATGTGCAAATGGAAAAGTTATCGATTTTTCGTGCATGTATTAAAATATGAATAAAGTATGTACTAAAAAAAAATGTTTTCCTTGGTATCATTTATTCTCAATGTAAGAAAAATAAAATAGCGGAGAAAAAGGAATCCGTCAGGGGGCCACGGGGCCACCGCCCGTACGCCCCGGCCAAACACCAAATTATGGGTTTCTTTCTTGTATAAATTTTTATAGGTAAATAAGTACATAATGATATCGTACCCATAATATTAATAATAATGTTTTATTTTAATTATTTGTCATACATTAAAATTATTATGTCGAGCACTATGCAGTTTTGGCTCCGTGATCTTTAAGATGTTTAAGAGGCAAAGATTATATTAAAAAAGTATAATGTGTCTGTACTAAAAATGTTGTGCCTTAATCTCGGGAATATTATTATAAAAATTATCCTTTTTTTTCAAACGAGGATATACGATTTCTATTATTCTACTAACTAAACGTACAAACCTATTTCGATTTAATTTGGGCAAATGCAACTTGGCATGTGATTATGAGATGTGACGTTATTATTTATTATAACAAACTTAGTGTTTTATTAGCAGTTTGAATTTACATTAATTTACATTGATAATTAATTAATTATATTAAAAAAATACATACATACAATGATCCAAAGTGAATATCAAATTACTTAGAATATTGGCGATTTTTTATTGCAATGATTAAGTAAGTAGGTACTTAAAGAAATACCGAAGCTTTAATTTTTTTTAGAAACGCTAATAGAGCACGTGATTATTATTCTTTTTATTACCTATATAAGGTCTTTTCAATATTAGTGATTATCTCTTGACACGAAACTAGGTAGGTAAAAAAAAACAACGTTCACTATGTGACCTACTCCGAAATAGTGAAAAAAAAATCAGCTGTTCCATACCATCTCAATAGGTAATTATTGTTCTGAAATGTATGGAACAGCTCATTTTTTTTTCACTTTTTCGGAGTTGGACCGCGCGCGGCGCGACGCGGTTTTCAATGTCAGCTTGAAGTGTGAAACGTAATTTTGTCGCAAATTTTAACATTTAGGCGCCACAAAAAGCGCGATATACGTGAGTCGCGGACGGCATGCCGCTGGTGCTGATATATTATTATTTTGTAGGCTGCAGTTCTTTTTTAATTACTGGCAACATTTTTCTACAATGACTTGTCAAAAATTGCAATATTTTCGTTTTGCGCTTCGCTCATTGAAACACAAATTCTCTTTAATTGTTTGAATTTACACTAATATTTGCAAAACAATGGCAGATAAGCAAAAAGTAGATCTTGGGCTTTTAGAAGAAGACGACGAATTCGAAGAATTTCCCGCGGAAAGTGAGTTTTCTATCGAAGTTTATCTTGCGTACAAAACGTCGTCGTATTTCTGAGTTCTATCATTAAACAAGTTTTTATTGTAGACTGGGGCACGGAAGACGCTGACGACGAAGATGTTTCCGTGTGGGAGGACAACTGGGAAGACGATATTGTCCAGGATGACTTCAACCAGCAATTGAGGTTAGGATTTTTAAATTGGTTTTGGCTTCATTCTATTTACGCAGTCTAGAGCGGTAAAATATTTTGTTGTGTGTAGTTCATTAATAAATATAAACTAAGTATGTGAAGTAACCCTACACTACACTTTAGAAATCTAGTTAAAATTTTGCTGAAAGAGAAGTCTGCAAGAGCACTATTCTTTTCGGCTTATTTATTGCATAGGTTCTGGGATCGAATCCCGGTAGATGCAAATGATGATATCAATGTCAGCCTAGTGCCAGAAATAACATCTCTTGAAAAGCAAGCAGTCGGTTGCATTGAATGTCTTTGTTTGTGAATGAATATATACCTACTTGTCAAGTGAATTATTTATTTTTTCTATCTATACATATAATAAAAATGTAACGGATCGCTGTCTGTACATGGAAGATATATGAGAAAAATTTCATTAATGTTATCTTTATTATGTACCCATATTTATGCAAATAAATTATCTGAATCTGAATCTGAAAAATATTATAGGAGTCCTTTATCAATCCAATAGTACCCAAACGAATGATTTTTGGAATTTTTGTCTGTGCGTTTGTGCATGCTAATCTCAGAAACAACTGAACCGATTTCGATGCAGTTTTCAGGAATATATTGTAACAGGTCCCAATTAACATATAGGCTTCTTTTTATCCCGGGAAAATGTTTTTATAACCGGATAATTTTGACATTTGGTTTTTTCTGTAGTCCACGTGGACGGAGTCGCAGGCGGCCACTAGTTATTAATATACTTGTACCAAAAGCCTTTTTGTTATTTTCAGGCAAGAATTGGAGAAATTAAAAGATGCAAAAGCCTGAACAAGCAGTAGTATACACAAGATTACTTGGTTTTAAGTTTCTATTATCACTTCACCATTACTGAAAAAAATATGAAGCAAGTCTTATGTTGTATTCTTCTAAAATAAATAAATTAAGGATAATTGATTGTTTTATCTATCTTATGTCAAGGTGACCACTTACACTTGCCCTGTTACAATCAAAGTAGTCAAGTCAACCCAGCAACCTACAGCACCATGTTTGTTTGCAGGAAAGTCTGAACACCATAGGGCAAGCATATATCTTTCCATTTAGATGTGACATTACCTGATCTTTGGATATTATGTATGGGGTTGACGCTTCTTTCGAAACCAGGCCAATCCTCTGTGGGTATAGCTAAGTGAGAATTTTAGAGTACATGTAATAAATTTAGTGGTACATGCCCGTGACTAGGATCGAACTTACGCCTTTTGACTGGAAGGTGCACGTCTAAACCATTGGGCTATCACATGGAGAAGAAATAAAAGAGGAGCAGCGACTAAGTATATTTTCATACAAAAATAATGTGCTGCTGAGCGAGGGTGAAGTATGGGACGAGGGGAGCATCCTAATACTGTAGCCCTGCCCATTTACATAGAAACCACCTTGTAGTGACTAGTCAAACTACTTGCATAAGCGTGTGGTTACAGCTACTGCGTTACACACACTGGTGCTGAAACTCCGCCCCTATCATAACGTCATGGCCTCACGATTGCCACACGACTCAGATCATAGTCCCACCTCCTTTTTATACCTTCTCCATGAGCTCTAATCGCCTTACGTGATATCCATTAAAACGTTTAACCCCACAGGTACCCTTAGTCAAATAAAAAAAGGAGATTCGCCTAAAAATTGAGTAAAAAACAGATTTAGAAAAATAAATTTTGTATTTAAAACCTTATCATCTAACTAACAAAATTTAAAAGGCACAAAATTTTACTAAAATTAATAATTATGGTCTGATTCAATGACCAAGAATTATCACAAAAATTGTTCAGGCACATTTTGGTTTATTTGCAAAATGTTTAGCGGGTTCTGTATTGACTATCTTTGTAGGGTTCTGTATTCCAGGAAAATATTTTTATTCCGGATAATTTCGACATTTTATGGCTTTAGTATTACTTTTACTTACTTATAACAATAAAATTTGTAACATTATGGTTGATTCCGGAAACCGCTTTCTTCCTTAACCTAAACGTAAAAACAAACTGGACAAACACATTAAAGAACATAGAAAAACCTAAGAAGAGAACATTCAGATACAGGCAAAATCAGTTGCCTCAACTGCCTGCCTGTTTACATATATAATAAAATTAAAAAAAAAAAAAAAAAAAAAATTTGTCCTACCTGTCCTTTTCTCTCTCTCAGCAATTTATGTTAAGAACGGAGAGAGATAGATCTGACTAAGATTAGGTTTAGGTTTAAGTGTGACTGCCGGAATCGACCCTATTATTGAACAAATTAAAATATTTGCATGTCACTTTTTTCCCACATTTCATCTGTCAACATATTAGTCCCACGTGATGAGCCTACCGCCGCTTTTCGGACATATATCACATTATCACACTGTAATATGATTGGTTTGACATATAACTTGCATTTGTTCTATATTTGCACCTAACATAACACATCCAAATAACAAAATGAACCGGAAAAAATGATTTATCAAGACCTGCTTGATCAGAATGCTTAAGCCTAAAATTTAAACTATTAAATGTACTTAAGATTCTTATTAAAAATGGTGAGTATAACATATAACTAGATTTTATATATAAATTTACAGTAAATTAAATACCTACTAAGGGCCGATTTATCAAATGTTCAGATAGCTTATTTAACACATTCAGTGCCGGTGACTACGTATTTGCGTCTTTTAGACTTTGTAGAGGTGCCGGTGACGCTTATTTGCGTCCTCACATTAGGCGTTGACGTGATGTCGGCACCTTTAAAATATCAGCTGGCAGCGAATGTGGGGATAAAGTTGATGCGGTCTCTCAATCATGATCAAAATTTACAGACAGACAGCAGCAAATATATTCTTCAGATAAACTATCGGACTATATGAAAAACTTTTACGTAGGCATTGCTGTTATATATTTAAAAATTGTGTTGTCATACCACTTTATTTTATCATTATTTGTACTTTTTACATATTTTTTTAATTATGTTATTTTATCATTAGTTTTATATTTATATTTTGCTTAGTAGACATGCATGACATCACTATCGGTTCCAACGGAAGACCAGCACTGGTTGGTTACAGCCAGCAGTAAGCCGAGATGGGACCGAGCTTGTGACAGAATACTTCCTCTAATGTAAATATTTTATTTTATTCTTTGTTATGTTTCTGTCTCAAATAAAGCTTTCATTCATTCATTCAAAAATTGTCCCTAAGTAACAATAAAAATTACATCATCATCATCAGCCTATTGCAGTCCACTGCTGGACGTAGGCCTCCCCCAGGGCACGTCACAAGACTGCCATGGGGGGTGTTTTCCCATAGTCACCACGCTGGGCTGACAGGTTGGTGACCGCGGTTTGTATTTTAAAGTAAATTACACACTTAATACAAAGTTAAGCTCTTAAGTATTTACTCAGCATTATGCTATTTAGTTATTAATTTATAATAATGACACAATTCGCTCATGGTTGTGGATTTTTTCAATAAATCACTTCATGATATTGTGTTCCTCTACAAGATTGTCAGGGGTTATAGTCAATGTCCTGAAATTTTGGAACAGATAAGATTTAACGTCCCCAGAACACTGCCACGACATCCTATAAATAAAGTTTTCAGTTGTCCTTTTGTGCGAACTAATATAGGAAAGAACTCGCCAATTTTTAGGATAGCCAATCAATTTAATATTATTAGTAACACATTGCCAGATATAGATGTTCATTTTGACTCGTATCACAAATTCCGTTCTAAAATCAAAGATTCTCTCTAGTTCCTGGCTCTTTATTATTTTATTGTGTATAGTTTCTGTTTATGTCATACATAATATATAGAATGTTATATTTAAGGTGCAATACGAACATGCCCATAATTGGTATGCGCATAAGACAAAATACCTTATTGCCTGTAATAATTTAATTTATATGTGTATACTGTTGGTGTGTCTTAGTAATAAATAAATAAAACATTATACCGCTTTATAACAGAAGGCTATTCGAGGTCCGAGCTAGAGGTCCAGAAGGCTTTCCTAAGATTTCTCTACAAGAAAACGTACGGGTATTACCCTTTCCTTTACCCTACAAAATTTCTACAAGGAGCCTTGGGTGTCAACTCTCTGGAAGTAAGGCGTAACCACAACCTCATGTTGACAGGCTGTCATGCTTTGCGTGGCGACTCCGATTGTCCGTTACTTGTCGAGCAACTGGTAAAACTGTTTGTCCCCGATATCCCTAAGATTTGCCTTAGACCTCACCGACCTTATAATGAATTTATGTATGTTCCTATTTGTATTAATTTAATCTGACATAATATGATAACGTTTGACATTTTTATGTAATAAGAATATGTATTTGTATCAGAAATATTACAATTAATGATAATTTTTAAATAGAATAAGTTTTTTGCATGTCTCCCATGACAAAATATGTATGAACCAGACTAAACTATAACAACCTGTAACAATATTACTCATATTTTGTGCAAAATAAATGATTTGATTTGATTTGGCATCAGCACCAGAGTGTGATCTGTTTATGAGTGCATGGCCGTCTGTGAGTCGTGAGTGTCTGAGATACTGTGAGATGGTGAATGAGTGAGCATGAATGCCTATTTTTTATCTGATATTTTAATGCACATTATAATTGTTAAAGTTATCATGAATGATATCTACATTTCAAGGCGCATTGGAGCAAGCTGTAATGCTTTGTAATATGATTATAAATAAATAAATAACGTCACCCAGCACTATCTAAAGACACCACAGATATTACAAAAGAATTTAAAATATTTAAGCTAAACATACATACATAATAATATACAGGGTGTAACATAAAGGGTATGTTGAGCGAATTATTATTACACATCCGCTGATGGTTTATTTTCTAAGCATGCCGACATCTCGTTCAACGCCAAGGACGCAAATATGCGTCGGCGACACCTCTAAAAAGCTAAGAGACGCAAATACGTAGCGAATGCGTTATTAAATACGTTAAATTGACAAGCCTTAGAGAAACCGAGGTAGTTAATGTAGTTAAAAGTTGATGTTTTCATTAGGCTGGCTGGTACCGAACTGGAATTCGTTTTCTTTCTGCTCGGGATGAGCAGCGGAGTCATCCTGATCCGAGTAGTATGTGTCGATTAGATTTAGAGCTTTTCTGTATATCTGCGGAGAAATAATTGCGATGTTATATATGGGTATGAGTAATATGGGTTAAGAGTTAAGACACACTGTTAACACCGGACTTGCCAGTTTTTATAAGTCCAGTACCGGCTGACGATAAATATAGAGCGTGTAACAAAAAGGGTATGTCAAGCGAAAAGCTATGTAAATAGTCCACTATAGAGAACCTATCTACAAAATTTGAGACTCGAGATTACATTTTTATTTTTCAAGATTGTGTGGAAATTCCTGAGGTATTTAAAAATTCTCCATGCTATCGTGAAAAATAAAAATGTGATTTCAGTCTAGTCTAAAATAAATAAATAAATAAATATTCACACACTACACAACACATTAACCTAGTCCCACATTAAGATCCCTAAGGTCTTGTGTCGTCAAGACCTTAGGGATCAAGTCAAATTTTGTGGACAGGTTCTTTACAGTGGGCTATTTACATAGCTTTTCGCTTAAAATACCAAAATGACGGCCGATTGGTGTAATTGGTAGTGGCCCTGCTCGCTGCGCCATAGGTCCTGGGTTCGAATCCCGGTAGGTGCAAATATTGATATGATGAATATTGATGTTTGTTTCCGAGTCATGGATGTTTCTATACTTATCTATGTATTTATATACCGTTGCTTAGTACCCACGACATAAGACCTTATGGATCTTACTGTGGGACTAGGTCAATGTGTTGTGTAGTGTGTGAATATTTATTTATTTATACCCTTTTTGTTACATCCTGTATAATTATTAGTAGTAATTACTCTTATATATTAATTTAATACTTACATCTTCGTTCTCATGTTGCTGTAAAGCCTCAATGTTATCGAGGGCTCCAATCTCTTCGATCCTCAAGCAGAGAGCTTCTATCTGACCGCATTTGGATGCCGCCTGAAAAACAAAATTTTACATTATCATGAAGGATAGGATGTAGCTGAATGCAAAACAAGACTGGAGAAAATACAACATGTAGAAATTACACGGAATAAAAAGATTTTCCATGGATAAAAAGTAGCCTATATGTCTTTTTTCAGGTTCTAGATTACTTGTGTACAAAATTTCATTAAAATTGGTGCAGTCAGTCAGTAACTGTCTATTTTGTCTCGATTTCACACCAAAACTAGTGTGAAAGCGAGACAAATAGACAGTTACTTTCGCATTTATAATATTCATAGTACTCAAGTACGGCGGTAGGCTCACCCTGAACCATGTGGGACTTAGTAAGCTAACTGATGAAAAGTGGGTGTGTAATTTGCACATTTCTGCCCAATTTCTTAGAGGGATAGTGGGCGTAACTATACATACATGGTGATTTTTGGTCGTCAACGTTCCCGAAAACTACGGAATCTCCTCATCATCACGATCATTTTTCTCCATGGAAGCATACCTGGGAAGTGTCTGGTTTCCAAAATATCAGGGTCCAAAGTTGAGTAAATAGACTGCGTTTTTCTGCATAAATGCACATAGACGCGCGTAGCAGGATTTTTTCACGAAATATAATTAATATCTGTCTATAAAAAAACTAACATAAACACTGGACACTATAAATTTCGCACGATCAAGGTATTTCAAAATTTTTTTCAAAAAAAAATTTTTTTTTCCCAACATTTTTTTTGGCATAAACTTACTTTATTTCATGTATAGAGTACGTACCCTTCGTTAAAGGTGGCCACAAAAAACACTCTGTATGTATGTAGCGAAGCAATCTATTTTCACCAACCATGCTTATGTAAATCGGTTATTGAAATTTTCTGTAAGACCATTTACGGATTTTACTATACCTACTACCGGTGATGATCAGTGGTCGGAGTAGGTATATTGATTTTACATACTTGCGTCATGATATCACAACATGGACATGCATTTTTTCCGGAATGTACCGGAGTTTCCAAAAACTAGCAGCATAGCGTTGAGAGTATTGATACATTTTTAACTAGTTTCATGTAATAATATCGAAGTTTCGGTATTTTTATTTTATTTTTATCATAATAATCCGGAAACTCGGAGGCGTATCCATATTAACATATACGTTTGATGTCAATGACCTTGATTCAATATACCTACTCCGACCACTGGTGATGACTTACGGTGCTGAGACGTGGTCTCTAACTATGTGCCTCATAAAGAAGCTCAGGATCGCACAGCGAACAATAGAGAGAGCTATGCTTGGTATCTCTCTATGTGATCGAATCAGAAATGAGCAGATCCGCAGACGAACAAAGATCACCGACATAGCTCAACGGTCCAGCAAGCTGAAGTGGCAATGGGCAGGGCACATAGCTCGAAGAACTGATGGCCGATGGAGTCGGAAAGTTCTAGAGTGGATACCACGTATCGGCAAACGCAGCGTGGGAAGGTCACCCGCGAGGTGGACGGATGACCTGGCCAAGATTGCGGGCGTCAGTCGGATACAGGCTGCTTCCGACCGGTCGGAGTGGAGGTTGTTGGGGGAGGCCTATGTCCAACAGTGGGCTTCTCAGGGTTGTAAATGATGATGATGACTATACTTACTAAAATTGTCCCGAGGAGGGTTGGCATTAGTCAGCCGGACGTAACACAAAGGCCAAATTGGATATGAAAGAAACCATATTGCGCCGACCCCGTAAATAATGGCATAAGGGCAGGAAGATAATGATGATGTACATACATACATATAATCATGCCTTTATCCCTTACGGGGTAGGCAGAGCACCAAGGGCCGATAGAACCACATGGTGACACTTCTGACCAATTTTGAGGGTATAGTTGAGATGTACAAGTTCGGTTAGTGGTGACAGGTGGTCAGCCCATCGCCTACAAAACACCAAGACCCTCTTGTCCCTCTACTGACTTGTACAGTATGCCCGGGAAGAGAAGCAGCTGTAGTATTATATGTTTTTTTTTGCACTCCCAGAGCAGCATATGTAAGTACATAATTCCACCTACCTTATGCAGATGAGTGAGTCCATCCAACACGACCGCCACAGTCCTGAGGTCGGGCGCCGCTAGCAGCGCGCAGTAGGGCTCCAGGGCTCCGGCGGTCAGTAACGCGTCCAGCTGTGTGTTGGAGCCCCCGAGACATAGGTTTGTTATCGCCCAGGCTGCTTCTTTTTGACACCTGAGGGTTGGAAATACGAATGTTTTGTTATTGAGAATTTACCTAATTGTTAAGTGAGCTGCTATTAATATAGGCCACTATACAAGGAGTAAGAGTATGGATATCGCCAAAATTTTTAAACTCCAAATCATGTGAACTTTTCAAGATTGTATGAACATTGTTGAGTTGTATAGGAATGCTCCTTTGCATATCGCCCTATCCTATTTCTATGCCAATTCCTATCCACTGACCTGATGTCATCACTTCTGCAGCGGCTGCAGCTATAGCCGCTTCTATCTGCCCCTGCTGTGCTAAACATGGCTATAAGATACCTTTTATGATCCTGCAGTTATACCTACCTACTCCATTTCAGTAGCACAACCTTGCTCATTTTCTCAAAACGTCCAATTCTCATCTTGTCAATTTTCCCAACTCGCCCATTTTCCCAAGACGTCAAATTCTCAAAACGTCAACTTTTCCCAAAGCGTCAAATTCCCAAAACGTCAACTTTTCCCAAAAGGTCAAATTTTCCGAAATCGTCAGCTAACCTAACATCATCGCAGGTCAGCACAGCGACGACTTCAGGTAGGAGCCCGGCGGCTATGGCGGCCTCTATCTGCGCCGCGGTCCCGGCTAGCACATTGCTGGCTGCCCAGGCGGCTTCCTTCACCAGTGAGGGTTTGCTGCAGCGCAGGAGCTGGTTTATGGCTGGTAGGCAGCCGGCTTCTATGCAGCGGTCCGTCTGAAAGAATACATACATATATAAATTGTTTTCATATTAAGGGTCGATTTTTCCAAATGTCAGATGACCAGAAGAATAAGGTTGATGCCGTCTTTCTCCAAAACTTGAGCGAGATAGAGACAGTATCATCTTTATTGTTCAGATAGGCTATGTTTATAAATTAAATGTTTTGGGGATTTAGGGGGTCGCGTCGCGTCAAAGTGAGAATGAAAGTAATGTCAAAAACCTTGTTGCTTTCTCTTCTTTCTTCTTCCGCGCGAAATGTCTCGTAGGGTTTTGGGGGTTTTCACTTCACTATAGTCCACTTTTAGGTTTTGAGGGTACTCCTTTGGGTAGGTCGGTTTGTCACACACGAAAATTCACTTGTCGAGACGTGAGCCCGGTAACGCGATTTTTAGGCAACTACTTACGTGGAAAAGAGAGGGCAATTAGAAGAGGAAGATACAATTATAGTTTTAACAGACTAGCACGTTTGAAACGTTTGAAAAAATCAGGCCTAAGTAACTTATTTTTGACACGAGGGTTGGTAGATAAAGAGAAATAACTTTTATTATATGATATATTATAGGCTATATGGTATCCTTGTTATAATAAATATATATCGAATATAGAAAGCCTTCAAAAGAAATTCATACAGTTTTTAAATTTTCGTACATTTACAAGCTTTACGACTTATGGAGATAGCTGTAAAATTCACAAAATATTGCCGCTCGAAAGTAGAAGAACTCTTTTGGATATTATGCTTTTATACGACATCTTAAACTCTCAAATTGACTGTCCCGAACTGGTGGGTGCTCTCGGTCTATGTGTCCCTAATTCCCTAATAAACGAACCCCCATACTCGGCTCTTGCATGTAAGTACCGCGTCACCGAACAAACTATGGCCGGGTTGAGATCATCACACGTATCGCTAACACGTATAATACGCACTTTCAAGATTTGGATATATTCGCATATACTAAGGATACTTTTCGGAGTCACTTAATTAAATGTATTTGCATAAATATATAACCTATAAAGTCTTATCTTGTCTGATAGTTTTTTTGTATATTATAGGATAATCTGTAAATGACTTATTATGGTACAATCTCTTCAAATGTAATATATTTAAGAGAATTTGTTGATTATCTGAATAAATAAATAAATTATGGGTCCAACTATGAAATAGTGAAAAACGTCATACATTTTACTGCAGTTTAAGATTGTATGGAGCAGCAGATGTTTTTTTTACGATCTTTCATGCATTTCGGGAGAGTTCTCAATGAACTAGAAATTTTTCATTGATCTTTTACCACTATCTCCGATCTTATAATCATAACTTTGATTATAAGCAAATAAAATAATTTTTTCCACATACCTGTACATCAGACCCAGTAAGCATATTCCCCAAAGCCCGAAGAGCAGGGGTCTTGACGGCCGGAGACTTGTGGCCCAACAGACCGACCAGCCGCGGTAGCAGACCCGCGGTCTCCTGGACCCCTTCTATACGGTCGTTCGGGCCGTCGGTTAGGTAGGAGAGGGCCCAACATGCATCCGCTGGTAGTAGAAAAAACTAATGTTGTTAAACTGAAGGAATTATTTATCTATAAAATAAAGAGCATAACAGAAAAGGGTATGTTATGCGAAATTCTATAAATATAGCCATATCAAAATCACCTCTTCTGTTACACCCTGTATATGTATAGATTCTTTCATCTTCAACTAGAATCAACTTAGATACCTGCCCCCCTAGCATGACCGATCATCGTGATTTTCACGATGAGTATCGTACGATATCGTATCGTCTCTATACAAAATTCAACATGGCGGCTATATTTATCGTATTTTGACAGGCTTAAATGTCGATAAATCGGTTTATCATATAGCGTTCCTAGGCTTGCTAATAAAGTTAAACCCTGTGTCCTTCGTATGATATAAGGCATCCGATAATAAAGGAATTCCCAAGGTATGAATATAGTATGAATTCTGAAGTGATATCCCATCCATCCGCAACAAACGTTATGCTAACTCGTTTGTAATGCGAACGGCTAAGGAGTGGAATGCACTTCCTGCCGATGTATTTTCCGAGCACTACAACATTGGTCTCTTCAAAGCTAGAGTGAATAGGCACTTTCTAGGCAAACATGTAACACCCTAGGCCGCATCTTGCTTAAGAAAAAAAAAAGATATTGAAAATATTGAACATATTGAAAATTTGATTTATATCTTATAGTGTATTCTGGAACACTAATATACGGGTCCAGCTGAAAACCAGAGCTGCAGGCCATCTGTTTTGATCTGCAGCTGTATGCTGAGCTGGGTCCATTTCAGCATAATTATGTTTTTCTGTTCGGCTGTATTGTGAAACATTTTTGAATGCTGAATAAATAATTTCATTCTTTCTTTCTATTATCTTTGTATGCATCTTAAATTGTTAATCTTACCCAAAACATCATTGTCGTTGGCTTCCAATAACACAGAGATGTATGGAAGCGCTGGTGCTACGAGGTCGAATTCTACCATAGGATTCTTGTTCCTGGAAATAGATACATATATACATATAATCACGCCTTTATCCCTTACGGGGTAGGCAGAACACCAAGGGCTGATAGAACCACATGGTGCCACTTCTGACCAATTTTGAGGGTATAGTTGAGATGTACAAGTTCGGTTAGTAGTGACAGGTGGTCAGCCCATCGCCTACAAAACACCAAGACCCTCTTGTCCCTCTACTGACTTGTACAGTATGCCCGGGAAGAGAAGCAGCTGTAGTATTATACTTTTTTTTTAAATCCCAGAGCAGCATAGAATAATATTTATGAATACGAAAGTAACTCTGTCTATCTTTCTCGTTTTAACGCTAAAACTACTGAACCGATTTGAATGTTTGATACACTGGTAGTCTGGCAACAAGGGAAAATATTTTTATTTGGGATAATTTAGATTTTTTTTTTCTGAAGTGGCAGAGGACGGGTCACATCTGACGTAGAACCGAAGGACGGTGAAGTAAACGGCCCCCTTATTACCTAACTAGCAAAAGCAAAGCGATAGCGAAAATTGTACATTAATCGCTGATTGCTTGTCAAATACGTATTACGTAAAATGAATTTCAAAGGAACTTTGACATTTCAAGGCGAATATTGTACAATTTTCTCGAATAAAGACCGCGCCTCGGCAAGCGTAGCGTTGGGCGCCCTCCGGACAGATGGACCGATGATTTAAAGAGGGAAGCTGGAACAGCAGATCGAGTCTTGTCCAGCAGTGGACTGCATTAGGCTAATGTAAAAATGCATGTGAATGAATCGAGCTTTGTGGACGGGCACCAATGGACTGCAATAGGTGGTGATGGCTATGAATAATGGAAACTAAAGGCTACCTGCAAAAGTTGCTATAAGTCCACACAGCGGTCCGCAGCTGGCTGGGCGGAGTCCCCGGGCCCAGCAGACCGACAAGCGCAGGTAACGCCCCGGCCCGCAGGACCGCGTCCCTCGGGCCCGAGCCGTCGCCGGCGATGTTCCCGAGGGCCCACGCTGATTGTTCACCGACCACACCTCCGCGGATTAGTAGGGTTACTAGCTTGGGGATTGCACCACCCTGTACGCAATACAAGCGGTCAGCGCCGTCATACAGTCTCGAATAATTACTGCACTGAAATGTTTGGAACGGCTGATTTTTTTTTTTATATTTCGCAGTAGGTCCCATAGTGAAAGTTGTTTCTTTTTATAGTTTCGTGTTGAAAGATAATCACTAATTTTCAATATTATATTTTTAAAAATGGTTTTAAATTTAAAAATTTAGACAAGTGCCAGCCCGCACTACGGTTTTATCCCGCGAGCGGTTAACCACGTAACCGC
Source organism: Carposina sasakii (assembly GCA_014607495.2). Taxonomy (NCBI): domain Eukaryota; kingdom Metazoa; phylum Arthropoda; class Insecta; order Lepidoptera; family Carposinidae; genus Carposina; species Carposina sasakii. The sequence goes on from CP053178.1 coordinate 5,979,956, forward strand.
AAACCGCTCAAGACGCACACAATACGGTTAAAAACCGCCAATCTAAGTTCTATGGACAGCAAATTTTGGCGCGGTTTTTACCCTTACTAGTCACGTAACAAAACGCGGTTTTAAAATCAGTCGCGGGAAAAAACCGTCAGTGCGGCCGCTTCCATTGGTTTCCTTTACAGTCAGGCGGTTAAAAACCGCAGCGGTTTTGCCGTAGTGCGGTCTGACACTAAAGTATGTTTACCTCAACAACAGCCATCGTATGTTCGTGTGTACCGGACGCGATGTTGGTGATCGCCCATGCTGCTTCAAACTGCAGATCGGAACTGGAGAATGGGAAAGTACACACACAGGTAAACAAGGTAAATAATGGCCATGTACTTAAAACTTGCTTGCTAATTTGCTTTTGATAAACTTGAAATTTAGTGTCTTATCTTCTAATAGTGCCAATGTCAGGTCAACGCCTGGCACTAGGCGCAAATAGACAATGAATGTGTTAAAGTGAAGTTTTTTGTTTTGGCCATCTTGCGACAATTTGCGAATGGGTTAGCTGGAACTGTAGCAAGGCTCAAAGACTACAGATGGACCAAGACGGTCACAGCATGGAGAGGTCCGGCAGGGAAGAGAGCAAAAGGCAGACCTTACATAAGACGTGAGGATGAGGTGAAAGGAGTTGCTGGACTACTTTGGCAAAAACTGGGTCAAGATAAAGTGGCAATTGTCGGATGAGGCTTTCACCCAAGGGGGGTTTCATTCTAAGTAAAAATACAGTGTTCATAACTATTCAATACTAATTCAATTCAATTCAATTTTGCGATATGGCGTCTCTCTCGCTTACACGGAGACTGCCAATGTCACGTGTTGACATCCAAACGTAAATAAAAAAAAATAATAAAAAATATATATAACAAAGGAAAATGATCAGTTTCAGGGACCCAGACCAAACGGGTAAAGGGAATAATCAGTAATAATATAGATTACATATAGATATTATGTACAAAATATACAATAATTATACATATTACAATTTTATATTATTAAATTTAATATATTTGGAGAAGAAGTGGAAAAAAGGAGAGGGAATTAGGGATAGAAGGAAGGATATATTTACCGGACGAGCAATGGCATCCGGCAAACAATCGTAGAGGGGGATTTTTAGGAGAGGACAAGATATAAGAAGGTGATCAATGTCACCCTCAGCTAAGCCACACTCGCATAGTGAATGATCTCTAACTCTTATCTTCGCTAGGAACACAGGAGAACAGACATGACCTAATCGGAGCCGGATAATTGTAGATGTTGTCGCCTTGTCGGCTTGTCTATACTTAAAGAACCAAGGTTTAGGAGGGATAACTTCTTGAATGGCACCATAGTGTTTACCTTTTATTTGCTTGGTTCTTTGCCATATATCGTTCCAACTACTCGACAAGGTAGAGCTAGCCATGTTCCGTAAATCACGACATATGTTCTTAAAGTAAACGTCGCGGCCCATGTGAACAGCGAGCTTAGCATGTGAGTCTACAGCCTCGTTTCCCACAATACCTGAATGTCCAGGTATCCATGCCAATACTACATCGATGCCTGAGGTCTTGCATTTATAAAGGATTTCTCTGATTTTCAGGATAACGAATATATTGTCTCTAGATTTTAATGGGAATTTCACAATGTCCTGCAGACAGCTCTTGGAGTCCGAGAGAATGAGAGTTTGATGCAACTTATGGGACTCAACATAAGAAACCGCTTCCAACAAGGCTATCGCTTCTCCAGTAAATATTGAGCTCAAGGGTGGGCATTTTTGATTTAAAATAATTTTGAATTTTGGAATCCAAACTGCAGCGCCGACATTACTGTCGTCAGAGAGTTTGGATGCGTCTGTGTATATTAGTAACCAATCGTGCCAAATGTTTTCAATGATGCCGTTAAAAATTATATTTGTTCCAGGTTGTTTCTTACTTAGTCCGAAGTTAAGGATAACATCAGGAACAAATACTAATGACTGGAAATGTGATGTAAATAATGGATTTAAACTAAATTGAAAGCAAGAAATATTAAGATTTTGAAAATTATTATAACTTTTGACTAAGCAAGGGGGATTTTTATTTCTCCAGTATGCATAAGTAGAAACAGTATTTGACAAGTTGTTGAGTAGGCTATGAAGATGGTGGTGTGAGCTTTGAAGCACCTTATAATATAATCTGTCAGCCAAATACTGTCTGCGAAGGGATAGAGGGCAGTCAACACATTCCACTTGGAGGGCATTTATGGGTGAGGATTTCATAGCACCACATATGATTCGTAAGCATCTAGATTGAATACTATCTAATTTTCCCATAGCTAGTTTACTACAAGGCTCAAGTAAGTATAATCCGTAATCAAAGTGACTACGGACTATGGCATTATATAGTAGCTTCTGGCAGTAAGGGTGTGATCCCCACCATACACCTGAGACAGCCCGTAGAACATTAACATTCTTGTTACATTTAAGAATGACATTATTCAGGTGTTGCACTCCTGTCATCTTGTAGTCCAAAGTGAGGCCTAAAAACTTTACTGAATCCTCCACCGGGATCAAAACTTCGTCCACGTAAATTTTTACTGTAGGAGGGACCCGTTTTCTACAAAACACCACAACTGAGCTTTTAGAGGCAGATAAAGAGAGACCATGTTCCTCAAGCCAAACATTGAGATAGTATAATGCCCTATTCAAACTACTTTCAGCCTCATTCACCGATACGGATGATTTATATAAGGCTATATCATCAGCATATTGCAAGATATTACAGAAAGAGTCAACCGATTTGTCAAGGTCAGAGGTATATAGGTTGTACAGGATGGGACTGAGGACTGAACCTTGAGGTAAGCCTTTCCATAAAGTTCTAGCTGGTAAGGGTGATCCTCGAATAGAAATATTCCTACACATTAACAGTCTACTTATAGTATCAACCAATCTTGCAGGGATACTCAGCTTAAGCATTTTCTGCCTGAGTAATGGAAGATGGACATTGTCATAAGCAGCTGTTATATCAAGAAATACTCCTACCAGAAATTGATTTTGGGACAATGACAGTCTGATTTCCGATGTAAGTATGCTGAGGCTATCCATTGTTCCCATGCCCCTCCTAAAACAAAATTGATTATTAGAAAGGGAGTTTCGGTTCTCTAAAATCCATTCCAGTCTGTTTTTAATTAGGTGTTCGAGAACCTTTGCAAAAACCGAAGAGAGAGCTATGGGCCTGTAAGAGGATGAGATACTTGGATCTTTACCCGGCTTCAGGATTGGAACAATTATTTGATGCTTCCAGCTGTCCGGCAGATCTCCATATATAAAGAAATGGTTATATAATTTTAAAAGGGTCTTTTTGGTTTCAGATGAAGACTTAACCAAAAAGGAGTAAGGTACTCCATCTGAACCCGGAGACGAATTGCGAAGGCCGTTAAGAGCACACGAAAGTTCCTCGTATGAAAAAATATCATTCATAGGGTCGGTGCTATTGAAACATAAATCAACTGTACTAACAGGATCAGGAAAAAAAGCATTTTTTGGAGGGACGTATGGAGGAGCCAGAGCATCAAAAAACTGCACCAACCAATCAGACGGGTCGTTAGTAGTAACATTAGAAGAGACCTCGAAAGAACCGCGGAACTTTTTAATGTTTCTCCAGACGAGAGATGAGGATGAGCGTGGGGATAATCCTTCACAAAAGGATATCCATCCTAATCGCTTCTTTTTGGATAGCAATCTTTTGGTTTGAGCATTGGTTCTCTGGTAAGCAATATAACTTTCCATGGACATGTTCGTACAGAAAATCGATTCAGATAGTTTTCGTTTCTGAACAGCCTCAGTACACTCCGCATCCCACCACGGGGGCGACTTTTTTTAACGGGATATTTGCATCCGCTGAAGCCATAAAATAAAATAAGGGAATTGTAAAATTTTGAATAAAATTCCGAATAATTTGTCCGACTGATCGGAGGAAAATTTGCGATACTAGTGTCCATAGTTAAAGAGAATTTGTCCCAATCGGCTAGATCCAATTTATGTTTCAATAGAGGAATTTGTTTTGGTGTTTCAGGGATGGAGCGGGTTAAGGAAATGAGGATCGGGACGTGGTCACTGCCGTAGTAGTGGGAAAGGGTTTTCCAAGATGTAATGGACGCTAGGCCAGCCGAGCACAGCGTTAGATCGACAGCGCTGCTGTTTCCTGATGGAGACGCTCTACGAGTCTTAGAGCCATCGTTGACAATGCAGAAATCTCGGTTGTCAAGTAAATCTAACAAAGAAATACCGTTAGCATCGATTTTATACGAACCCCACATGGTATGGTGGCAGTTAAAATCTCCTAATACGATCGTTGCTCCAGGGATTCGGGAAAGGATAGAATCAAGTTCTGATATAAGGGAAGAGTTAGAATGGGGGATGTAAACGGACACAAGAGTAATGTCCGTCACCCTCACAGCCACGACATGCTGTGGGGGGGAAGAAAAACCTGTGTGAAGATAGAGGATCTTCGCACAAGCATTGCACAACCTGCATATCCATCAGCTCTGTCGTCCCGGAGGCATGAGTAACCCGGAATCCGAAATCGAGATTCCGGCTTCAGCCACGTCTCCGACACGGCAAAGGCGATAGGATTGTACAAATTAATTAGGTGACATATGTCAGGCTTTTTAAAGTTAGTGCTCTGGCAGTTCCACTGAAGTAGGTTCAGAGGAGCCATATTTATTTAAGTTTGCGATATTAACTAGTTTGTGTAGCTGTGCCACGGTCTTGTTCGGTAGTACGTCATTAAATTTTGAAATAAAATTAAATAATAATGAGAATAGGTTATCAATCAAGTCATCATTGAATGAAGGACTTGCGTCGGAGCTATCCAACGCATGACCATTGGGAAGGGAAGCCATTGGATTTCTGGTTATCTCGTAGTGTGCTACTTTATCGTATGATTTGCCTAGGGGAGGAGGGGACCTTCTTGGGATAGTAACAGATTTACTGTATGAATATGATTGGGAAGGACGGGGGGATAAGGGCTGGGACTGGAGAGGAGCAATGACCGTTTTAGCTATCTCACTGTATGGCCTGCGGACCAGTGGAATATGCTGAGACGCTTCGGTATAAGATATATTATCCTGGGACATCCTTAACTTTATCATTTTTTGCCTGGCTTGCTCAGGACAATTTTTGTCATTGGCAAAGTGGGAACCAGAACAATATAAACAAGTTGCCGAATCGGTCGTCACCTCGCAGTTGTCTGGTGTGTGAGATTTTGCGCATTTATAACATATAGTTTTGGATCTACACTGTGTTTTAATGTGACCGAATTTACAACAATTCAGGCACTGAATTGTAGGTAATTGGTAGGAAGAAACTTCCAAAACAGTATGGAACAAATAAATCTTTTTTGGTAAAATTTGCCCTTTAAAAGTGATCACTGCTGTTTGGGTAGGCACCCAGGCAGGTTTCCCTTGTTCATCAAATATTTTCCTATTAAAACGCCTAGCCTTGATGACAGGGCCACAGCTATCAGAGTTAGACAGGCCATCTACAAGGTCTTCCATGGACCACTCTTTGGGGATGTTTCTAACTACGCCCTGCCGCGTAATATGGTATTGTGGTATTAAGATTGTGTATTTGTTTTTAGGTAAGACATTGTTCTCAAAAAATTTGTCGGCTTCTTGGGCTGAACGAAATTCAATGGAAATTCGATTACGACCTACACGTTTGATGCCGCCTGATAAAATACCTGGAATTTGGTTTCTGTAAATAAACTGGCCAAACTTCAGCAGGTTAAATGAAGTACCAGATGCTGGGTCAGTCTCGGCGCGATTTACGTGGACCAGGTATGGACCCGGATCCGTATTGTTATATCTGAGATTAGGGCATTCCACAAATTTGGGGTTTACAAACGTATGTTGAATTGAGGCTGTAGGCTCGACTAAGCCCCTTTTGGGAGTTGGTTGACTTGCTTGGGAACGACCATCAACTGCTGGTCTTTTTCTATTCTCCTGCGTTTGCGAAAACAAAGGAGGAGAACTCACTACGTCCATGTGGTCCGCTAATCCATCAGGCGGATCAGGCGGGTCCGGAGCCGATGGCTCCATTATAGAATAAACTACTTACTATTACTTACTATAAATATGATGTTGTGAACTATTATAGAAATAAATACTTATATAAATGGTCTGATACCCTTTACTAAATTTACCTACTAAACTTATAACCTCAAAACGTTTGGACACCAACGACGTTTTAGGCAAAGTCTATTCAATACTAATTGTAAATCTTCTATACAAATAATAAAAATGTAACGGATCACTGTCTGTACATGGAAGATATATGAGAAAAAATATTATAGGAGAACTTTATCAACGCAATAGTATCCAAAATAATTATTTTCGGATTTTTTTTTGGTTTGTCTGTGCGTTTGTGCACGCTAATCTCAGAAACGGCTGAACTGATTTCGATGCAGTTTTCAGGAATATATTGTGACAGGTCCCACTTAAGATATAGGCTACTTTTTATTCCGGGGAAATATTTTTATCCCGGATAATATCGACATTTTGTTTTTCTGAAGTCCACGCGGACGGAGTTACGCGTAGTTTGGAATGAAAGCCTTTTTTATTATTTATTTTATCCAAAATACAAACTGCGGTCACCAACCCGCCTGCCCAGCGTGGTGAATATGGGCAAATACCCCTCATGGCAGTCTTGTGGCGTGCCCTGGGGGAGGCCTACGTCCAGCAGTGGACTGTAATAGGCTGATGATGATGATGATGATTTTATTTAGCTGGAACTGCAGGATCCTACCATACCTACTAGCTGTGTTTAGCATAGCAACTGTGCTATGTGTTGATGTAAAAGACCAGTGCGAAGATGGTAGCTCATTGTGTGTCAACTCTTACAACATGCACGGAAGGGTCGGAAGGACATGCAGCAGCAGTATTCTGGTAAAGCCCCGCATTATACATACATACATATAATCACACCTTTATCCCTTACGGGGTAGGCAGAGCACCAAGGGCCGATAGAACCACATGATGCCACTTCTGACCAATTTTGAGGGTATAGTTGAGATGTATAAGTTCATCAGCATCAGCACAGAATTTATACTTCAGGGGTAGGGTTAACAGGTGTACATACCAATCATCCCTGTCCAAAGCCTCCACCAGGGGCTTAATGACTCCCGCACTGACCATGACGGTGATGGGCGGGTTCTGTTCCCGGGAGAGCATCCGGCGAGCCGAGCGGGCTGAAGACGTCTTTACAGCCAGGTCACTGGATCTCAAACCTGGAATTTGGGATGTATTGTGTAATTATCTTTATGGCATAAGGTTTGTATCAATTACATGCATATGACTTACGGAGCCGAAACGTGGAACCTAACGGTGGGGCTGGCTCACCGATTGCATGTCACTCAGAGAGCTATGGAAAGGTCAATGCTCGGAGTCTCGCTAATGGACAAAGTCCGAAACGAGATTATCCGGCAGAAGACCAAAGTGACAGACAGTTTCGAAATGTAGCAGACTTAAGTGGCAGTAGGCAGGCCACATCTGCTGTAGAACCGATGGACGGTGGAGTAAACGGGTTCTCGAATGGAGCCCGCGCCTTGGCAAGCTAACGTTGGACACCCTCTAGACAGATGGACCGATGACTTAAAGAGGACGGCTGGTAGAGACTGGATGGCAAAAACGGAAGATCGAGCCATGTGGCGTACTTTGGGGAAGGCCTACGTTCAGCAGTGGACTGCAATAGGCTGACGACGACATGCATATTATAAAACCACGCATGGAAACATTTCCTATTGGATATGTTACTGGTCACTAGATTGTTATATTACTGCCTGAACAGCGGCGGTAGGCTCACTCCTTACCACGTGGGACTTAATAGGCTAAGTGGTGAAAGGTGGGTATGTAATTTGCACACTTCTGCCCAACCTTCTCGGGGGATAATGGGCGTGACTATATGTATGTATGTAAGGATCACAGGGGACATCCTATAGCCAGATTTGTCATATTTTAAACCAGGGATCCCCTACCAAACTTTTTTTTTCATAGACCCCTCTTAAAAGTTAACTGGTTCTGGTGGACCCCTTACAGGCCTACACCACATACAAATTAATTGTGAACCCTAAATTTTTCACACCAACGTAGACCCCAATCGAGTCTCCTGTGGACCCCTTTCTGTAGACCACGCGGACAGTCGTGTGTGTCCACTATAAATAAATCATTGTGCGAATGATACTGGGTACACACATAATTTTGATGCAGTTTTTACAATAGTTTCTTTGATGTTGCTTGTATGTACCACAAGTGAACTTAGGCATATTGGGGAACGGGCATGACTAACTTCTCAAAATAAATCTGTGCCTACCGTACACTTGTTCTGTGGAATCCCAGGATATCAAACTTGTCAGATAAAATGTATTGATCTAAATAAAACAGCACCCGTATGATGAATTTGGTGAGAGCGAGATGTCTCACTTTTAAACGTCAAATCCACAGAGCTAAGTAATAACTAGACAAGACAAGTGTTTCTACTTGGTGTGTAAAAAGGGATTGCACACCACTTCTATCATTCAATCCTATCACTATAATCAAGCCCTAATTCATTCAATCCTGGCTCGAGAAAGAGTGTCTATTCTAATTCTTAAGTCTATTTTTTACATGTAAAGTACATACACTTAGTTTATCTAGTTATTACTTAGCTCTGTGAGTTTGAAGTTTAAAAGTGAGACATCTCACTCTCACCAAATTCATCATACGGGTGCAGGTATTGATAGCTAGAAAGTTATCACTGAACAGTTACATCTGGCTTTGCTAAACATAGTTGTGCGATCACCTCTATGATCTTTTATCTAAGGCATGATACAGCAGTCTGGTCTGGGTGTTGCAAAATCACTCCAACAGACTTTTCTGAGCTCTTAAAACTTAATCTGGCAGTATACACAATAAACGAGGTTGTATTACCTTGAACGATTTCCTCAGGTGTGAGGATCCTCTCATTCTCCTGGACCACATCATCACCGGCTTCCGGAGACAGAGCCCTTCTCTTGAGCAGTTGTTCTTCCCTAGCCTGCTTTCTGAGGGCCACGCTAAGCTCTGCCCTTTTTCTACGCATATCCTGTATTTTAAGCCGACATTTAAAGTATTTCTTTTATAAAATTTGCGAAAAAATAGGAAGGTATTCGGAACAAAGGGCTTACGGCACTTACATTAACTCCTTGTCCAGCATTTTTGTAGGACGCTAGACGGGATGTCCTTTCTGCCATAGTTATGAACTTAGATTAATTAGTTAAATACAAAATTTAAATAATTTAATTGCAACACGAAAATCCAACAAAATTTTTTGTTCGCGCACACAAAGTTGCAAAGTAGAGAAGGAAACGAACGGCTAAAATTCAAATTTGAAAATGACAATCAAGATCATATGGATCTGTCCGAAAAACGTCAAAATTGAAAACGATCAATTTGACGCAAATTAGTTAATGCTTCAGTTCTTTCTGTGCTGTATTTTTGGTCTTAAGTACACAGTTTCAGTATTTTTAGTACTTTTCAGGTTTATTTCTAAACAGTAACTATACAAAATATACCAAAAAGTCGTATGTAGAATAATCTGTAGGAGTATAATTGTTATCTAGCGATAGTATTAAAAAAGAACTCCAGAGAAAACGGTTGAAGGGAAAGATTCCTTCCCTTACCTATTATATTTATGTACTTATATTGGGGCTGCCAAAATAAACCCGTGCAACTGCCTGAACTCTTTATTTTCAAAGAACAAGACGCTTTTACACTAATATAGTATTATATACATTTTTAATATACATACCTACTATTATATCAAATTTAAAAAATATAGTTTGCCAAAATAAAAATATTTTTTTTTAGGTCTAATCAATCAATTTATGTTATATGAAAAGATATCTAATCATCATGCTTAAAAAAAACTAGAAATTATTTCACACATTTTATTTTATAAAAAATACATTTTTTTCTTAGAAAAAGTATGCTCCTTTATCACAATATATCACATTATATCGTAATTTCAGACTACTTCAATTCTATGATAATATATAGGTAGGAAGTATAAATAATGCCACTTAAATTATTATAGCATAATCATGAATAATTTCGTTAAAAAAATATGTACCTAATACATACCATACCACAGATGATTATTATGTAATACTAGTTGTACAAAACCAAATTATAGTTCAAAATTTCTCCTGAATATCAATTACATACCTACTTCACAATGCCTAAGAGAGTCAAAACTTGATCATAATTTAATAAAAAAAACCATTGCATAGTATTTTTAGCAATGCGTCTGAGTATCACATCGAAAATATTTTCTTCATAATTTGGATAGAGATTTTGATTACTACTTACACATCTATATAGATAAACGTCTAATAAGTCAATAAATCCGAGTACGAAAAAGTATAAGTAAGTATAATGAATTTTATTTATGCATGAAGATGATAAATGAGATCATGCATTGTATTAACATTAAACATGTACCTACCTATCCTTATATCTAAGTATATAAAGTAAATAAAGTCTTTCGTTTATCATTTCGAAACAAACCTCGAAAACTTCTCAAAAATAGCCACTCCCTAAATTCGGGGGAGTCGATTACGACTAACAACATTGACATTTTTTTATCAACAAAGGAATCTCTAGTCCTTTCAGCCAATTACAAAAATTTTATGCCGGCACGGACAAAAAAGTATTTCAATCAAAAAGTAAATAATGGTGAAGAGTTTTAGGGATTTCTAATTTATGGGCGATGTCCACGAGGAAATTGCCCAAACGTCTGCGTAGAAATATCCTGGCTTGCGCGAGTAAGGAGATGGGTATTTTCGCGCGATCTATCAAGTCTTGTTTCTGCTTGGGGGTGAGGGTACTATTTCTTTTAATCATACAGAGATCGAAGGCTTCGGCTGCTTCTAGAAGGGTGTAGAAGATGTGTTGGTATTCTTCTGAGGTAACGTTCTGAAGGTGGTTCAGAATGCCGTCAGGGTCCCTGAACTGAGTTTTCATGATCACCTGAAAGAGAAAAAACTAAATAGATTTATCTTGTTTTAGGAACCGCCTTTTAGATCTTTTTGTCATTGACTTAACTACACCATTCATTCCGTATGTAGTTAGGTACGTAAAATTATAGCAGATTGCACCACGGGCAGACCGTAGGGGCAGACATTAGGAATTAGGCGAAGATCGGGTAATGGGAGTCAGCGGGTAATGGTGGTCACATATCACCAAAAGTAACACTAATAGAAAGAATGAGAGGTGTGTTTTGTTTTTACGGCTCGCCGATGTAAATTTTCACAGTCGCAAAAAAATCCATAAATTACGTCACACGAATTTCATGATTTTTTGCCCCTCCCCCCCTCCTTGTCACAGCTGGTCACATTTGTGAGACCCCCCTCCCCTAGTGTGACGTCACATTTAGCTTTTTTTTGCAAATTTATATTTAGAGATTATTGAATGAAAATGTGACGTCACGAAATTTAGGAGCCCTCCCACCCCCTTGTCACACAATGTCACAGTTTGACGACCCCCTCCCTCCCCCTTAACCTGTCACGTAATATATGGATGGCCGCAAACAAACAGTAAGTATTATAGTTATTAATCTACTTGTATGTTACTTTTTTACGCCTTTACTTGTACATTCAGTGTAATGATTTCCTACTTAAATCCCGAGTGTTTCTAATTATATTTTGTGATTATTATTTTTTTCTCATAAAATACTTGTGGGGTAATGAGAATCGGGTGACCCCCATTGCCCGCTAGTGACCGCCACTCAAAGAAAAAGATAGGGAAAAGGAAAAAATATATGCCTAAGGGCAAGGGCAAGGGCCAAGGAAAGAAGACGAAGGTGCCGAAGAAGGGGACCGAAAGAGTAAAGAGGAATATTCTCCAGGAATCAAACGATACCTCTGTATCTGACGTGACGCGATTTGTGTTAGATTCTTGTATGATCCTCATTGCCCACACACAAGGTGACCTCAATTACCCGTAGGTACCTCAGTGCAAGGGAGTCAAATCTGTTTTTTTGTGCTTTAATATTCCCCAAAGATGATTATTAATGTGATGATTACTGATCTCAAATTATAGCTAATTAAGTAAATTTTGTTATGAGACGGTTGCAATAAAGATTTTGTTAATTTTAACTATTTTATTCTAGTGACCCCCATTACCCTACCCTACCCTAAAAAATAGTTGAAACCAATATCGTGTAGGCTACACAACATATAACAAACATACATACAGACAGACGCTAACGCCATCATCTAAAGGAACTATTGAGTGAATCGCACACGAGTTGACAACGTAGTCGGATCACTGCGGTCACAAAACCCCCATATGGCAGTAGCCCTGTGACGTGCCCTGGCCTACGTCCAGCAGTAGACTAGTCTAGTGGGATAGAACTTCTTCTTTCTTCCTTACCCTGGCTCCGTACCGCAGCAGCAGCCCCACGATCTCCGCGCTGGGCTGGTCGTTGCTGGCGAGGTACTCCGCGAGCGCGGGCCGCAGCTGCGTGCCGTCCTCCTCGTTGTACACCTTCAGGTTGGGGTCCGCGCCGGTTTCTAGAAGGATCTAGAATGGAATAGTCCTAATTTGAAAATTTCGTAACGCACTCGACATTGAAAATGTCTATTCAAAATGGCGGATGTCGAGTGAAAACTATTTTTCGTATTTTCGTGCCCAACCTTCGACATTATGTCTACTGCTAGTCACCAGACATTTCCCTCTTTCCCTCGACATCATATCGAGTGGTCACGAGTAGACATAGACGGTGTTATTAACAAAAGAATCGCAAAGCAAGGTCTAAACACCCGCTGTACTTCTGAAGTCAGCATATTATTATCAATAGAATACCTACCTACATCAGCTGCATCTCCTTCCGTGCATGTCGTAAGAATCTACGATTCTGACATAATCTCTGACGATAAGCTAGCATCTGCCACTGATCAATAACAGATTCTGTTCTCGCTTTTCGCTAAAATTGACGCCAACATGGCGGCCAATCTCGGAACTGCGCGGGAGATGTTCTGGTACTTGTATGTGCATTCTCTATTCCTTCTCTCTCCAACAACCATTATCAAAATGGGTAGGTAGGTACTTGACTTAAGTATTTGAAAATTCTTTCACCTGTACGATTTCCTTTCTATTAGTAATACTATCGGAGCAGGCTACGTGTAGAGGTGAACCAATCACCGGGCTGGAGGCGTTTACTTGTGCACCTGATGAAGAAGAAAAAAATAATTAGGTACATACCTAATGTCCACTCTGTCCATTCGCTAATGCCGTGTGAATTCAAGAAATACATACAATAGCGAATATCAACACGAAGCCCATAACAGGTATGGTATTACAGACGATAGAAGGGGCCATGTATCTGCAAATACCTACAATTTATTTTACACTAAAATATAGCGCGTGGACTACAGAATAGTGCATTAGTGTATGTGCAAACACAGGTGCATTTTCTAGTCTATTCTCACAGTCCGATGACAGCCAACACGACCGGAGAGAGATCAGGCGTAGGACTAACATTGACCATGACAGGACTAAGAAACAAATTCAGTGGTACAGGCCCGTGACTGGAATCGAACCCAGGCCCTTTGATCGAATGACGAGTGATTCAATAGGAAGGTTTGGGTTGTATACTCGTAGTAGCAAATTAAGTTGGGATTCAAGAAACTGATCAACTCACCAGCAGCCAGCAGCAGCTGTGTCATATCCACGTCTCCCCTCAAGATGGCCAGGTCTAACGGACTCGGCTTGTTCAGCTCAGGACTGATATAGTTCACTCGGGCTCCTTGCTTGATGAGCAGGGTTACAATGTCCACGTTACCTGAGGACGAAGGTTTACATAAAATAGAGACAGGTCTGGCTGGACACTTACATGAAACGTGATGTAAAACATGCCCTTAGAATCTGCGTGATAATCCTGGATTTTGCTTCTGCATCGGCGAACACGAGTTATGAAACTTTTCAAACCCTTATTTACTTGCGACCAACATACCTCCAAGCACAGCATAGTGTAGTACGGTCCTGTAGTCGTTCCTCGCATCAGCCATCGCATTGACATCAGCGCCGAAGCTGATAAGGAGGAGAACTGCTTCAATACTCTGAAAGAGAAGAAGAGAGATGATTCAGACTTCTCCTTTAATTCCAGGTCTGCATCTCGTTTTAGTTTTGGGAATTGTCAGGGGACACACATTCGCTGCTGGCAGTTTTTCTAAGCATGCCGACATCAGGTCAACGCATAGTGCGATGACGCAAATAAGCGTCGCCGGCATCTCTAAAAGGTCTAAAAGACGCAAATACGTAGTCGCCGGCACTGAATGTTTAAAAAAATCACCCATACTAGAGTTGACTACAATATAGTATGTATCTATAGTAATCTATATCAACGTGTAATCAATCCCTATGGAGGATAAGCAGAGTCTCCAAAATCATGTCATTATCATGTCACGCCGCCATTCCAAAATGAGTAAATATAAGTCCTGACACATACCTTCCTCTGCCTTGCAGCCTTCATCAGCGGTGTCAAACCAGCTCGGTCCCTGGAGTCAGGGTTGGCCCCGAAGGTCAGCAGCAGCTCCAGATACTCAGGGTCTGAGACCAGGTTTATCTCGGAGCCGAAGAAATACCTCTTGTTGGGGTCAGCGCCATGTTCTAGCAGAAGTTTGGCCACATCCTGGGAAATGAGGAGAGACGAATTGTTAGGGGTTATAGGGTTTTACTTTAGATGATGAGTCCGGATGATTCTAGAGCAGATTACATGACATTACACTGAGAACCCTTCGAATTGCACTCTTTTAAACTCGAAATATAGAAGAAAATACATTTATCTATAGGTATATGGTACTCTCATCTCTCAGGCAATTAGTAAGCAACTTGTCACTGATCTTTATCTGTCGTTATTCTAAACATGACTGCAGACTCTCTTATTTGTGTTCCTGCAGTTCTAGATACCCCATTTTTGGGAACAGCCATTGAAATCAGCTGTACGTACCAGAAAATCGTGAGAAGGATGGTTGGTTACTCTTTCACACAAAACAGCTTAACAGATTGCCCATGTAGGTACCTACAGAAATTATTTGTGTGTACAATAATCTTACCGCCCCTGCCTGCCCGTGGGTATCGTACGAGGCGATTAAGGGTTCCCGGGAGGTGGGCAGCAGTGCCTCCCGTGTTGACAACATAGTCCAAAATACAAACTGCGGTCACCAACCCGCCTGCCCAGCGTGGTGACTATGGGCAAATACCCCCATAGCAGTCTTATGGCGTGCCCCGGGGGAGGCCTATGTCCAGCGGTGAACTGCAATAGGCTGATAATGATGATGATGATGATGACATAGGTATAGGCAATATAGTTCACGCGGAAGAAGTGGAAGTCATCATCAGTTAGTACTAACGTAATGCTTATTCCTGATGGCCAGCCTGAGAGGCTCATCACAGAGCGTGGTCCTGGGGAACTCCTCGCCCGTGTCCGGTCGGTAGTCTACGTCCGCGTTGGAGTCCAGCAGCAGTTTCACCAGCTCTTTGTAACTGGGGATGAATGGCATTTTATAGAACCATTATAGGGTGCCATAGGTTTACCTACATAGAATCAGGGTCGTTATCCGTTATAGAAGTGAGCAATTTACATACCCACTTTTGAACAGGTAGCCTTTTAAGTCCTACGTGATAAGGGGTAAGCCTGTCGCCGCTTTTTGATCACAAATATAACAATCTTACAACCGGTAACTGGAATGGGAAAAATTTACGGGTTTTCTAAATAAGTAACTATTATAACATTGAGTCATATAGCGGAACTATAGCTCCGACTTTATGCGCACCTATCGGGATTCAAACACAGGGTGCAGCTGGCAACACTACTAGCTAAGCCAGTGATAAAGCTGATCTGATTATTGATCAGTACTACGGGATTCCACGACCGATTGGTAGTGACCCTGCCCGCCGCGCTTTTGCCCTAGGTTCAAATTCCGGTAGAAAAGGTCAATACCTTAGAGATCTTAGTGTGCGACTAGGTTAATGTATTGTGAAGTGTGTGAATATTTGCTTATTATTAAACTAACCCATGTTCAGCTGACAGATGCAGCGCACTATAACCGCAGTCATCTCTCGCGTTGACGTCACACCCTCGCACTAGCAGCAGCCTGGTAGCTTCGAGGTAGCGTTGCCAGATCGCGTAGTGGATCGGGCGCAGACCTTGGGTCACCGGTTCATTCACCTGAGGGAAAAGTAAAGGCTTCAATCAGGCTAAGCCATGTACGCACGGCATTGTTACCAAAACGGCGTAGCCAGTAGTGAAGGATCATAAACCGATCACGTTCATGTTAAGTTAGGTTAGGGTTTGTAAGGTTAGGTTAGGTCCCACTCTTTATTCCGATTCCTATTCCATAAACGTGGTTCCCATCTTATGTTAGGATAAGGGAGACGTTGATAAGGTCTGAGGTAGAGTGGGATGACCACTCCCAATGGGATCCACGAAGGCAAACCCCGTGGGGTTTCAGGTTGTCTTACCTTAGCTCCACAAGCCAGCAGTATACGTATCTCGTCGAGAGGAACCATACGGATGATGGAGTCCGCCAGCTCGCGCTGCAGCGACTTGGTGCTGACCTCCGACGGCATGGTTGTGGCTGGAAGAAAGATATTTCTTTAACAATTACATATGAACCTTATTCTCCCGTTCCCGGATATACGTCAATCAAAAGATACCCTACAAGTTACAGATCGAGGTTTTAGGTTGTGCATTGATCCGCCAGATAGGACAAAAATTTTTATGTATAGATGTTTTTTAAGGCATTTTGCCAAAAGTCTGAGTGGTACCTACATACCACGATTGAAACGACGTTGGTTGGTTTGTGTTGTGACGCTTTATATTGAGATCTTGTCAGTCTCTCCATGATAATCTAGAAAGCACATGGGTTATGGGTATTAATTGAATCTGTAGATGTCACTGCGTTTCGAAATGCTTAGTGCTCACTATGGGGACAGATAATTTGTGAATAAGGATCTCGAAATAAAAACTCGGATGCATGACCTATGACTATGTAGCAAGGATACTATTGTTGTATGCCCTTTTGCATATAGAGAAGTGAATAAAACATTTGACTAACTGAAAGTACTGAAGTAACTCAGACGCTGTCCCATTTTTCGCACTCAGGAGTGTGTTCAGCTCGGTATATCACACTATACTGATTTCAAATAGTTTTTTGCGATCCTCGTGGGCGTACAGTTCAATGGACTCCCTGATCGTAATTATAACCTCTATAAACCTTTAAGCAATTATCATAGCTTTCCGTATTTCAAACAACTCCGAAATAAAGTGACAAATCCCTATTTTAAAACCTGACAAAAACTTGATGAAAGCTTGGCAGGGATGAAGAATATTAATTGCGGGTTCTTAGTAGTGTGGTTTCACTAATTATTTCTCGGTTTCCCTGAGATAATGTACCAAAAATAATGTGTTGATGTCATTGTACTGGGTCATTGCCACTTTTACGGCGCATTGCTACTTATAATCTTCCTAAGTATATTACTATGTGATGCACGGAAGAGTTGGGAGGCGAAGATGCCATGCCAAATTTTCTCTGACCGAGAAATTCTAGAGAAAGGGCAGATCAAGAATGCCCTAAAAGGACGAGGGTGTATGAAGAATAGGCATAGGTCTAATATAGGTCAATAGGCTCAGGTCAGCATGACCTTAGCAAATGGAGGTCCACGATGAACAGAATTGTCAACGGTACACGTTGCTGGTTAGGCTCTGGGACTGGTAGCAGTCAAGCAGACCCAGTAAGACCCTTGGATTTATGAATACCAGTAGTAGAACATTTAAAACTTCTGTTAAAAGATTCGTTAAGGTCACTAGAAAGAATCCGATGAAGAAACCTTGAATCTGCTGACGATCAATCAGATTGAAATAAAACACGTGCACCATGTTGATAAACAGAATAAATACGTCGTTAATTAACGCAAAATTAACTGTCCTAATACGTTGTTCTGTCATGTCCTATGACCATGCCTGTGCTGGGCATCTTGCCCAGTTTGATAGTATTATGTTTTGGGTTTTATCATGATTTCACATGTGATTAGGCATGCGAGACGTAAGGACTAATCTCTTTTAGCCTGTGTTGTTTCTCATTGCTTGGTAAAGGCAAATCCTTAGACCAAAATCTCGCAGTTATATTATAGAGGGGAGGGAACCAAATTCTCACGGGAACAGTAATTCTAAAGTTTAGGCAGAGGAAGTCGTGGGCGGCCGTAAGATATCAATAATTTATAAAAAGAAGAAGAAATATTACAAAATCCACCAGCCACTTGAGAATCATGCTAACTGAGCGTGTGTCTTTTGTTTCTTTGTGTTCCGAGCAGCAGGTACCTCGTGGAGAGACACCCAATTTCCAAGTGTCACGATCTCTTGAGGATCCCTGACGTCAGATTTGGCAGCGCATGCGGGGAGACACGAGGTCTATGCGTTTTTGGAGACGCGCCATTTAGTTATTAATCTAATACATAATGGGTGTTCGTTTGTGATAGGTAATACGAGTACAGTAGTCCTGCTCGTGTTTTTCCCCATGCACACGTTTTGACGGAACGTAACGATCGTCACATGGTCGAATACTTGCGGCAATAACGTTACGAATCGTTAATTAATACCTACGATCGTACTTGCCCTATGTATCTAGGTACACAGGTCTGCACAGCAGAATCACTGCTCAAATAAAATGTTTAGAGTGAGCGCAGTTTTCCTCTTTTTACGCTTGTAGATCTTGTAGACTGTCGTGTTCTGGCGGTAGAGGAGAATAGCATCACCATATGTCTGCCTATGGGTATCGTAAGATCACTTTCTTCTTCTTCTTTAGCCTATTGCAGTCCACTGCTGGACGTAGGCCTACCCCAGGGCTCGCCACAAGGCTACTGCCACAGGAGGGTTTAGCCGATAGTCACCACGCTGGGCAGGCGGGTTGGTGACCGCAGTGTGATTTTCGGACTATGTTGTCACTGCGGGAGGCGCTGCTGCCCACCTCCCGGAAACCCTTAATCGCCTCGTACACTACCCACGGGCAGGCAGGGGTGGTACAAACTCTACTCTGCCGGAACCACGCGGCTAACTACCTACTAGATCATCTAACTAAGGGTTTCCGGGAGCTGTGCGAAAATTACACTGCTATCACCAAACCTGTTGACTATTAGGCAAAAACCCTCCTATACTCGTATGGCAGTAGCCTTGTGTGCACTGCATTGGGCTGATGTGTGTCTAGATAGAAAATAAAGTGGAGCTCCATAACGAAGATATCTCAGAGGTTTTTGTTTAGGTTTGAAATACGAACCCTTTGGCTCCATAAACTTCAAAATCTAGAAACATCCAAACTTTCTCTATGCATCCAAAGCACAAGAGTTCTAAAAGATTATAATAGATGGCGTCACATGAGGTGTGTTTACAAACAAACATACGATTGTGTGTTTCTCGACTTATTTACAAGTTTTACGCATATGCTCCGTGATTTATTATTAGTTTAATGCGAATTTAGTTATTTTCGGTCTGATAACAATTGCAAAACATGCGCAGAAAGGTGTTCTACGATGGTCCTGAACTCGGAATTTGTTGCAACAAAACAAAAAAGTTTTCCGTGATGATATTAGTGAATACGAAAATAGAACACATAAATATACACACGGTTCAGCTGAATCACAGTAAGGAGATCCTGGAGTCACGTTTAGCACAGCTGGGATAGTACAACAGTGACAAGTTGCTAGCTCATCGCCTGAGAGAACGTCCCTGAGTTCCTTAGTCGACTCTTACGACACGCACGGAAGGAGATGCAG
This sequence comes from Carposina sasakii, assembly GCA_014607495.2. Taxonomy (NCBI): domain Eukaryota; kingdom Metazoa; phylum Arthropoda; class Insecta; order Lepidoptera; family Carposinidae; genus Carposina; species Carposina sasakii. Next base: position 5,999,789 of record CP053178.1, read on the forward strand.
CTGATGTATTCTAGTGAAGCTCCGAATCAGGCAGGTACCTTGAGGAGTAAATTAATCATACCAACCCCTTTATACTAAACATGGCTGCAGCAGCCCCTGAGCTACCCCATTTTGGGAACAAAGCCAGTACATTTCAGTAGATCTTTGATGGAAACAGCCATCATACACGCACACACGCGTTTCTATTGCAAAGGGTTAAAAATAAACGGTCAATAACCTACGTAGAGGTTAGTTTCATCTCTGGCAGATAACCGGCGAGTTAAATGTGCCAACTTCCTTTTAATCTATACATTGCACCACTTGGTATACCTTCAACCTTCCATTTTAATATACATTTATAACGGAGCCACCTAGCGGACGCAAGAGAGCCACAGTTCAATACAAAACCTAGAACGCAACCGAAGTTTCCCACAACTATTGGAATATATACATGGGCCAAACAATAACTAGTGGGCCGGTGGGGCCGGTGGGGCCGGAAGCGCTTCCTTCACCACTCTCGCACTCATGACTACGACGTGATACCTACATCACATCACACTGCTTTATCGAAGGGGCAAAGCTCTCGGACCTCCGTTTGCTACGATCCTGACACTCCTCTTTCGCTTCCTCTACTCTCATGATATTCTTCAGGTACCCTGGTCTTTCTCTAGGATTTCTCCAATTTTGTCGGTGAAAGTCTAGCGAGGTCTCCACCTTCCAGCCTTTCCGTTCTCCACTTTCCTTGTCAGTCTACTTTCATTCATTCTTTCCACATGACTAAGCCACCTTCTCAACCATTGTTTACCTGATGTTAAGTAACCATCAAGCCAATATACACCTCCCCACTAATCATAGTTATACCTTCTAGTCTTTTGAAGGTAGTCTGCAGATGATGGTGTAGCTATTGATGTGGGTAGCTGTAATTTTCTGCGCTGACGCGTGATCTACCTTTATATGGTCAAGCCCTTGAGACTCTGGCATAGAAATAGGATGGCCTATTTCTTTAAGACTGTGATGTAATTAAAGATTTGAATCGGTTGCATCATTGATGGATTACTGTCGGTCAGTATACCTAAGTAGAGATAATGAATATGATGCATAGGTATAAAATACACAGCTGAGTTCCAAAAATGGGATATCCAGAAATGTTGGATCACGTAGAAGAAGTTACTTTGCCTGTGAGAACGCCCCTGAGTTCTTTAGTCAAAAGAGACTTGCTGGATGTTTACAAAGGGAACTTTTCTTAGTTAGACAAACATAATATTAAGATAGTCTCGCATCGATGTTCCTTATCGTAACATTTCCACCAAAAGCGGTTCCTTACACTTCACGACCGCGCCAAATGAAGGCTTGCTATTGGAGGATTGATGAAGAACCGCTATCGATTCGTTAATGTTACTTTGTCTACATGAGCCCTGTGTAAATATTGATTTTGACTTGAAAAGATATTCATGTGATATGAAACCATTTACTACTATTATTTGGCATCATCAAATGAATTGTTTATATAAACTCCTACACTTCCGTTTTCTCAATGAAAAATAGTGTTTTCTCTGCCAATGAATTGAATATTTTTCTCAGTGTTTAATTCAAAGACATACGTTTTGTTACTTTTTGGATGGGAAATTATAATATAAAGCCAATATATTACGTTCGGTGCTAACCTCTATTGCGATGTGGTGAAGAACCTAATAAAAATATTAATGTACGTCATAGCAAGGTTAGGGCAAACGTCGCCCGTCTGCCGCCACAGCCAATAAAACGCACGTTGCCATAGAAACGGTAATGGCGTACTTGATTTTCCCTGTGACGTAACTTTGTAAAGGCGTTCACTTTTAAATAGGAAACAAAATAGGATTTTTAGGAAAGTACCTTCATACGTTTATGTTCATATACATATAGGTACACATGGCTGGTTCCTAAACTAAATCAGGTAGTGAGAACTGTACGATCACGATGGAAAACCTACAGCCACGTTTAACATAGTGGAGCCAGATGTAAACGATCAGACAAAAGTCACTATAGCTTATCACCTGAGAGAATGCTCCTGAGTTCCTACCCATGTCGATTGTTATGATTCCTTAAATACGGACTTACACACTCATAATAAACCCAAGACACCCACATAAATACACAAATCGAGAGCAAAAGCTGTAAAAGCAATAAATTGACTGATTTAAAACAAATACACGAGAAACAGACGTCCAAAATAAGGAAGGAAATTGTTTGAGCAAACTTTGTAAGTATTTCGACCAATGTTGGACAAACTCTTTTTGTTTTATAAATGAAAATTGATAACCAACTGATAACTAATAAAGCTGGGTACTTAAACGTAAACAAACGGCTGTAATTTGCTCTCAGTGTTCATTACAAAAATAATATAGAAATACTATTTGATTATAAGATTATAAGAGTGTGCAATGTATATGGAATAAATAAATAAAAAATAAAAAAAAAATTACTACATAATTTAGTTATCAATAGAGTACATACATACATATAATCACGCCTTTATCACTTACGGGGTAGGCAAAGCACGAAGGGCCGATAGAACCACATGGTGCCACTTCTGACCATATAATACAAAATAAAATAGAGTATAAACATTGGTAATTAAATTTGAAGTAACCAAACCAGAGGTGCCATATTGACCATCGATATATCGAAGTGCTGAAGTGTTTATACAGCAACGCCACCATGTCGGTACGAGTACAGGAGCGGAGCACTGAGCCGATTTCATTGCAGAGGGGAGTGAGACAAGGAGATGTTATTTCTCCGAAGCTCTTCACCGATGCAGTGGAAGACGCCTTTAAGCTTCTCGAATGGAAAGGACTCGGCATCAATAACAATGGCGAATACATCACTCACCTTCGTAGTCATGGCAGAATCGCTAAAGGATCTAAGCACAATGCTCGATGGCCTCAATCGAGTCTCCCAACAGGTGGGCCTAAAGATGAACATGGACAAGACGAAGATCATGTCGAACGTCCATGTGCCGCTCACTCCTGTACTGGTTGGGAGCTCGATGCTCGAAGTTGTTGACGAGTATGTTTACCTGGGACAGAGGGTCAAACTAGGTAGGTCCAACTTTGAGAAGGAGGTAAATCGGCGAATACAACTCGACTGGGCAGCGTCCGGGAAACTACGAAGCTTATTTGTGTCCAAGATACCCTAGTCCTTAATGACGAAGGTATTCAACCAGTGCGTGCTGCCGGTGATGACCTACGGTGCCGAGACGTGGTCTCTAACTATGTGCCTCATAAAGAAGCTCAGGATCGCACTGCGAGCGATGGAGAGAGCTATGCTTGGTATCTCTCTACGTGCTCGAATCAGAAATGAGGAGATTCGCAGACGTACAAAGATCACCGACATAGCTCAACGGTCCAGCAAGCTGAAGTGGCAATGGGCAGAGCACATAGCTCGAAGAACTGATGGCCGATGGATTCGGAAAGTTCTAGAGTGGATACCAGGTGGACGGACGACCTGGCCAACTCGCGAACATCGGTTGGATGCAGGCGGCTACCGACCGGTCGGAGTGGAGGTTGTTGGGGGAGGCATATGTCCAACAGTGGACTTCTTAGGGCTGTAAATGATGATGATGAACCAAACCTAATAAGCCTTCCTTGGGCATAAGACAAAGTAATTTCTCGTTCTAATCGATAGAAGTGCCTACGTCACCGACACAGGCATTTGCTTCATGCGTTCATCAAGTCTTGGTAACGAAGAGACAAACAATTTCCAAAAATCTATTCCCACTCAGGTGAAGAATTTTTTCCATTTCCTTATTAATAATTTTATAAAAATCTATTATTCACTATGGGTGTGCCCACCACCGGGCCCTACACCCTCCACTGACCCTCGGATCTGATAACTCATAACTGCGAAAACAGGCACTTGCACTAACTACAATCGCCACGAGAAACCAGACCCGAGCACCTAGCATGCAAGACAATACATTGCACTATTCCGAAATCAAAAACTAGATAAATAATCTACATATGTTTCGCCAACAACAACAACCGTGGTGTAGGGCCCGGCGGTGGGCGCACCCATAGTGAATGTTTGAACTTCCGAATTGTAACGCCTAATACAATTTCATTTATAAAAATCTGTTATATAAAGTAACATGTCCTGTCTGATTCATCAATGCCAAGGCAAAACTACTGAAGCTAGAAGGATCCCTCATATATGTGGGGCAGAAGTGTGCACATCACACATCTTAATTACACAAGCCCTGATGAAACTGTATTTATCAAACGTTGGCCCACCATTGTACCAACTCGCGGCAAAAGGTGAAAAACCAGACGCGCACCAAATCGGACGTAAATAAAGATGGCGTCCAAAAATACGTTCAGAAGCGTTCAGACGCGTCCGGCCTTGTCCTTGACTTCAATAAAAAGGAAAACCGAAGAGAGTAATGCGTAGTATTTTCACTGGGAATCGTATTAAATCTTGGAAATCCCGAAACATTTCTACAATAATATTTTTGTATGTCACTCACTGGTGTCTTTATTAACCTTACCTAAATAATATTTAGCTTTTTATAAGTATTCACAAACTTTACTATACATTAATCTAGTCCCACATTAAGATTATAAGATCCCTAACGTCTTCTTCTATACATAATGTAACGGATCGCTGTTTGTACATGGAAGATATATGAGAAAAATATTATAGGAGACCTTTATCCACGCAATAGTATACCCAAAAGAACAAGAATTCCAAAAATGACTTTTGGAATTCTTGTCTGTCTGTGCGTTTGTGCACGCTAATCTCAGAAACGGCTGAACCGATTTCGATGCAGTTTTCAGGAATATATTGTGACAGATCCCACTTAACGTATACTTTTTATCCCGGGAAAATGTTTTCATCCCGAATATAATTTCGACATTTTGTTTTTTCTGGTGTGGACTACCCACGCGGACGGAGTCGCGGGCGTCCACTAGTAAGAGATAAAGAACAGATAAAGTGTTTTCGACCGACAAATAATGCTAGGTAGGTACTTTGATTGGTTACTTTAAGTCAGTCCTAACCGTTACTAAACATCATACACACACGACTCTTACGACATGCACTGAAGAAGATGAAGCCTGTTATAAATGGTACAGACGTGTGGTAGCACCGGTGATATGGTCACTATGGAGTATGGACGCGTTTAATATCCACTATTCAAATTAATTGACACCATGAACCAATGAATATGATTGATAGATACCACATGCATCTGTGGCAATGAGCATAGCACATTTTTGGAGAAAAGGCAATTTTAAAATAAGTCCGACTCCAACAATGTGTAATATTTATTACGAATACGAACCAAACCCTATTTGTTCTATCACGATTTGTCTGGACCAACCTAAATATTGCCAATAGATAAAGTAGGCACCTACTTTTGCATCCTACAAGCCTAGTATGACCTGCGAAACACAATATGATAAACCGATTTATCGACATTTTAGCCTAACAAATCGATAAATATAGCCGCCATATTGAATTTTGTATAGAGACGATACGATATCCACGATGCGTGGTCATGCTAGGGGGGCTGTGCTAATGCGAAGCTCCCCTAGAATACATCAGCTGCCATCTTCGCCTCTCAGGCATTCTCTCAGGTTGATAAGCTTGCAACTTGCCACTGACCATTTCCATCTGTCTTCGCGATACTAAACGTGGCTGTACAATCCTTTATGATCCTGTAGTTTTGGCCACGCCAATACACAGTCATGTATGTAAAAGTGACGTTTCAAACACACATGACATGAACCGCGCTGTGTTTTCTTAATAAATCTTCATTATTGCTTCGCTTCGGGAAACAAAACTATATTTTTAGATTTACTAACATCCGTTTCCTTTCAAAATCATGACTTTTAGTTAGGTGTTATTAATTAGTACGTCGAGTTTGCTTACATTGTTTAGTTATTATTGTGTGAAAATTATTACAAAGGTACACTTATTCGTAGGTCAAACATTATTAGTGACACTCAAAAAATAGTTTATAGCTACATAAAGACTTACCTTTGTTTTAAGAATTAGTTGGTGACGCGAGAAAATCCACAAAGAACTAATAAACACAATGCCTTTGTCTTCGAATGTGACATAAAACTTTCAGCTGTCAAAACTTTTACCGCGCCAAACTTGTTTCTAACCTCAATAATAATTTTATTTTAATAAATTTGATAGAAAAACCTGTATATTTATTATCAAACAGTAAAACTCTAACGTCCGTTCAGTTTTCTAGCTAGCGTGGCACTGTTGTTGTACTTTCTGCTACTAAAGGCCTGGAGCAAAGCCAAGATGGCCGCCTGCCAAGTACGAAACACGTATATGATCCATGTGCACCAAGTTTTGGGGTAGTACATTTAAGTGTGCACACTTTGCACAATGATCTTTGAACTATGACGTTACAAGTAAGAAAATGGACCTTGACCAGTAAGCCTAGCATGCAGGAGCAACCGATTTTATTTCCTTTTGCGTTCACTAACTGGCGCCACTGTAGCGCAATTTAAAAAAAACATTGATGTCAAAGTTTGTTTAGGTACACACATAGAAAAGAGGAGATACCAAATCCCTGGGTACACACACGTAATATTTTTAAATACAATATACCTAACCGTACTGTTCAAATAATAACAAGTATGCCGTAGTGTCGATTTCATCATCTATCTATACATACAGGATGATTTTTGGTCGTCAACGTTCCCGAAAACTACGGAATCTCCTCATAATCACGATCATTTTTCTCCATGGAATCATACCTGGAAAGTGTCTGGTTCCCAAGATATTAGGGTCCAAAGTTGAGTAAATAGACTGCGTTTTTCTGCATAAATGCACATAGCGCGCGTAACAAAAACACAAATTTGAAAAAACTAGCATAAGCACTGGACACTATAAATTTCGCCCGATCAAGTAATTTAAAACAAAATTTTTAAAAAAAATTACATCGTTTCCCAGCATTTTTTTTGGCATAAACTTACTTTATTTGATGTATAGAGTACATACCCTTCGTTAAGGGTGGCAACGAAAAACATTCTGTATAATAAAAATGTAACAGATTGCTGTCTGTACATGGAAGATAATTATATGAGAAAAAATACTACGGGAGACCTTTATCAACGCAATAGTACCCAAAAGAATGATTTTTGTAATTTTTGTCTGTTTATCTGTTTGTCGGTTTGTCTGTGCGTTTGTGTACGCTAATCTCAGAAACGGCTGAACCGATTTCGATGCGGTTTTCAGTAATATAATGAGACAGGTCCCACTTAATATATAGGGTCAATATTATCCCGGGAAAATGTTTTTATCCCGGATAATATTGACATTTTGTTTTTCTGTAGTCCACGCGGACGGAGTCGCGGGCGTCCGCTAGTCAATCATAAATTTAGAAAACATTCTAACAAAGACTGTGGCTGTATGGACATAGTTTCCCTTGCCTTTAGCCTCTGGCGGCGATTCACTTGCGGTGGCCCTCGTTTCGTCATCATATAGAACATCCCACAGTCACGTTTAGTATATCGGTGATAGAAATAGATAGATGTACCTAAATGGTCAGTGACAAGTTGCTAGCTCATCGCCTGAGAGAACGCCCCTGAGTTCCTTAGTCGACTCTTACGACATGCACGGAAGATGCAGCTGATGTATTCTAGTGAAGACCCGCATCAGCACAGGACCCTGGATCAAGTAAATCGACGAGCGTAAAGTAGTCTATAACTGGTATATGTACCCTACAGTGGAAAACAAAGACGCTTTCCCACAAGTGCATTTAGTACGATGAACTTCAGCATTAGTGTAAAACCCTTTCCTGAAAGATTACATACATACTGGGTGTAAAAAGACGTTATTCTTTTAATACCTCGTATTCTTTGTAACATCACGTTTATTTTTTACGCGACTGCGCGACGCAAAGGACTGGTGTGATGTGTTTAACAGCCTATGTATGTATGTTTGTATGTTCCTTTGAAGCACTATACAGACTAGACTAAACGCCTGGGCTGATTTTTATAATTCACACGTCAATCGATTCCTCTTAGTCCGGCGAGTGTCACTAAAGACATGACGTTAGTGAAAATCCAATATGGCGACTATGGCGAAATGAATATACCTACATGCACTTAGCAAAGAAAACAAAAATATGTTTTAATCTTGACTACACATAGATCAGCCTGTTGCAGCCCACAGCTGAACGTAAGCATCCCCTAGGGCACGCCTCAAGGTTACTCCCACAACAGTTTTTGGCATACTATACAGGATGATTTTTGGTCGTAAACGTTCCCGAAAAGTACGGAATCTCCTCATCATCACGATCATTTTTCTCCATGGAAGCATACCTGGGAAGTGTCTGGTTTCCAAAATATTAGGGCCAAAAGATGAGTAAATAGACTGCGTTTTTCTGCATAAATGCACATAGACGAGCGTAGCAAGATTTTTTCACGAGAAATAATTAATATCTGTCTATAAAAAAATTAGCATAAACACTAGACACTATAAATTTCGCCAGATCTTATGATTAGATTTATGCTAGTTTTTTCATAGACAGATATTAATTATTTCTCGTGAAAAAATCTTGCTACCCGCGACTAGGTATGTGCATTTATGCAGAAAAACGCAGTCTATTTACTCAACTTTGGACCCTAATATCTTGGGAACCAGACACTTCCCAGGTATGCTTCCATGGAGAAAAATGATCGTGATGATGAGGAGATTCCGTAGTTTTCGGGAACGTTGACGTTGGAAAATGACCCTTTATAGTAGGTAGTCATTTTCGCTTATTCCAAAGTTTCTAGAGTTTTCAAAATAATGCGTGTATAAGTTATTTGGAACGAGCTATACCTAAATATCATCATCATCATCATCAGCCTATTGCAGTCCACTGCTGGACGTAGGCCTCCCCCAGGGCACGCCACAAGACTGCCATGGGGGGTGTTTACCCATAGTCACCACGCTGGGCAGGCGGGTTGGTGACCGCAGTTTGTATTTTTGGACTATGTTATCAACACAGGAGGCGCTGCTGCCCACCTCCCGGAAACCCTTAATCGCCTCGTACGATACCCACGGGCAGACATGGGGTGGTACGAATTCTACTCTGCCGGTACCACGCGGCTATTTATGTATGTATGTACTAACAATAAAATTATAATATCTTCCGAAAGAACCTACAACGTTATATTGTGTGCTTTTTACAGACGACACGACTAATCGATAAATCGTGTCGATACGATAGAGTTGGAGTCGGATATCGCTTACCACCTCAGATTAGCTTATAAGATGTTTAAAGATAGGCTTGAGGGGTAGTGAGAGGAGAGCTTAGTTTTATTTTTTTAGTTATAAAGAAGTTAGCAACTTGCCACTGATTATTTACATCTGTCCCCAATATACTAAACGTGGCTGTGGTATCTTCTTTGGGTTCCTGCAGTTTGATTCACTTAGATAGCACAGCCGTGCGCATTTGTATGTATAAAAACAGGGGGTTTCTATATACATGCATATATATACACCTATAGCCTTCCTCGATAAATGGGCTATCTAACACTGAAAGAATTTTCCAAATCAGACCAGTAGTTCCTGAGATTAACGCATTCAAACAAACTACATACATATAATCACGCCTTTATTCCTTACGGGGTAGGCAGAGCATCAAGGGCCGGTAGAACCACATGGTGCCACTTCTGACCAATTTTGAGGGTAGGTATAGTTGAGATGTACAAGTTCGGTTAGTAGTGACAGGTGGTCAGCCCATCGCCTACAAAACACCAAGACCCTCTTGTCACTCTACTGACTTGTACAGTATGCCCGGGAAGCAGGAAAGTAGCAGCTGTAGTATTATACTTTTTTTTTCACTCTCAGAGCAGCATAGAAGTTTCTCTATGAATTTTTATTATTTAAAACCCGTCCATCCCGATCGAAGCTTGTCTAACTATGACGTATCTTTCAAAAGCAATGCAGTAGCCATACGATAGCAATATTAACAATATTCTCGTTTATTTATTTAGGTACCCTATATAGGTAGGTACATAAATAGAAAATAGGCAACAGATCAATGACGTGGTTAAGTCTCGCAATGGAAGAATGTGTTTTCCATCTAATATCTTGTTTTTACAATAAAAGGTAAATGAGACGATGTAAATCATACGAAAACTTTAACTCTGAAAACTCACCATCTGTAATTACTTATTTCAAATCATTTACAGTTCATGAGACGTTGTCGCTCGTCTGATACCGCTGGAAACGTACCTACATCTTTGTGAATACATTAGCAAAAATGGCAGCAAATAACCAAAAGGTAACGGATTTTGTTCTAAAAAACAAGTATGTGCTTGGTGCTCTGCCTACTCCGTAAGGGATAAAGGCGTGATTATATGTATGTATGTATAGGTATGTAGGAACAACCATACAATACACAAATAGAACTGCAGAATCATGAAGGAGATCGTTGGCCACATTCAGCTTAGCGGGGCTAGATGTATGTAGAACATTGACAAGTTGCTTAAGTGATACATAACTGCAGGATCATCAAAGAGTTCCTTCATCTTTTACATCTAATCAAATCGGGGTGAGACGTAAACGATCAGTGATACTTGTATGTAATATATTAGTAAAAAATTCTCGTGTCGCGGTATTTGTTACCATCATGGAGAAGAAATAAAAGAGGAGTAGCGGCTAAGTATATTTTCATACAAAAATAGTGTGCCGCGGAGCGGGGGTGAAGTATGGGACGAGGGGAGCATTGAACACTTTAGCCCTGCCCATTTACATAGAAACCACCTTGTAGTGACTAGTCAAACTACTTGCTCATTATTAATATGGTTCAAGATTGTTTTACTAGTGCAATTACTCATCGCTAGATGGCAATATTATATTACGTTTTAGTAAAAAAGTACCCTGATAAAAGCGCTAGTGTCTTTGTAATTTTAATACGGTTACATTTCGGAGCACAAGTGTGTGGTTACAGCTACTGCGTTACACTGGCGCTGTAGCTCCGCCCCTATCATGACGTCATGGCCTCACGATTGCCACACGACTCAGTTCATAGTCCCACTTCCGCTTTTATACCTTCTTCATGGTTACTATACTCCTCCGAAGCTGCTTGACAGATTTTTATATTATGCATATTCGGTAGGTCTAACAGTATGTCGGAAACTATTATTCATACCCCTTCAGCGCAATAAACGACATCCACAGCGAGTTTTGTAAAAATGTAAGTATAGATTATTTTGCCCTCATTGCACCCCTAACCTAGAACTACCCCTAAGCGGCAAGCCACAGCCTTCAGCCCTCAGTCACATTTAGAAACTCATCCCGTTATCATCTCAAGTTTACGGTAAGTTTTTCTAGATACTTTTAGTACATACCTAACTCTTAGATTTTTTTTATGAAGCTAGAGTGAACTTAAATTAAAGAAGATAGGCTTTAAAAACAAATCGAAATATTTTATAGCTTGAGAAAGGAGATAACCTAGCTACTTTTATTTTCTTTGTGATCCTGCAGCTCTACAGCCGTGTGAATATACAGGCTGTAACAAAAGGGGTATGTTAAGCGAAAAGCCATGTAAATAGCCCACTAAAAGGAGCCTATCCACAAAATTTCACACTCGAAATCACATGATTATTTTTCCAAATAGCGTGTAGAATTCCTAAATGACTCGGAAATGTTCATACAATCATAAAAAATAAACATGTGATTTCGAGTCTCAAATTTTGGAAATACCTAAGTTCTCTATAGTGGGCTGTCTACATAGCTTTTTTAAACGAAACCTCTTTTGTTACATTCTGTATAATATGTATACTAGAGACCCGCCCGTACGGGTGCAATGCTGATTCTATAGGTACATATAAATGTTCCTATACAACCGCATCAAAATCCGTTGCGTACTTTTAATCTAAGCATACATAATGACCAGACAGCGGGAAGCGACTTTGTTTTATAATAATGTCGAGTAATGTATGTTAATCTCATTATATCCAACTTCAAAAGCCATGGTCTTCACCCGTCCCTCATCATTGCCAATGGGCACCATCTGGCATCGGTTCTCGGCGTCTGGACACCATCTCCGCATTCAGGATCTGACGGATGAACTGATGGAACCGGCAATGGAACTGCTGGCGACGTACTTCACGAGGGATGAGGGACCTTGCAGGTGTATAGGTTGGTTTGTCAGATGAGGATTTGATTCTTAAGTATTTCTTGCTTGGGATGTTCAAAATTGGCCAGACAATTTTTTTTTTTTGACAATTGGCTAGGCAAACATTTGACCGCCATTGTGCCTGATGTTAAGCAAGATGCGGCCTAGGGTGGTACATGTTTGCCTAGAAAGTGCCTATTCACTCTAGCTTTGAAGAGACCAATGTTGTAGTGCTCGGGAAATACATCGGCAGGAAGTGCATTCCACTCCTTAGCCGTTCGCATTACAAACGAGTTAGCATAACGTTTGGTGCGGATGGGTGGGATATTAACAACAAAGGGTGATCTCGTACCATGGAGAATGTATGTTTATACCTTACATTCTCCATGGGTGATACGCTAGTCTGCGTCTAGTATTTCGATGATGATGGTTAAAATTTTTTTTGTAAGAATAACTCTTATCGCGAAAAACTTCACTAGCGTGTTTTCCATGATATACCCATGAATTATACAAATAGGAACTTCAAAAAAGAGTGGTCATTTATCTAATACTTAATTGAAACAGCTACATATTTGTGTCAAACGTGACTGTGAGATCTCGTTTATGATTCCGCAGTTCCTGCTATACAGGGTGTAACAAAAAGGGTATGTTAAGCGAAAAGCTACGTAATTAGCCCACTGTAGAGAACCTATCCACAAAATTTGAGACATGAAAGGATGATGCAAAATCTTGGTACCCACCACCAATAGCTTAGTGTAGTACGTCATTGGATAGCTCTTTGTGAGCCTAACAATAATTATTATGGCCACTAGTTCCAAATCTTAGTCCGTTCAGAAATAACAGGTACTATAACATGCCAGTTGTAGCAAGAATAGAATAACGTTTTTATTATTATTTCATAATTCACTACCCTTTTGTACATCAATAGGAGTTATGAATCATTTCCTTACCTGCCCGGGAAGGCGGGCAGGGTACCAGCGGCGGGGGACGGGGGGAAGACCGAGCGCACGCGCAAGTGTCGACCGACGCAACGGATAGCTTCAGTCGTTCGTTTGTATTGTGTGTGTGACTGCGCTTCCCCGTCTTCCCGTACTATTCAGCGACTATTTACGACCATAGCATTGTTTTTGGACTCCGATAACCGTTTCTTTACGTTGACCCCGGCTTTCTCTTGGACTTTGGTGATACTTCTAACGAACTGTGAAGTGCTTTTCGAACTACTGTGAAAAAAATGGAACCTGCTCGCAACTGTGTGATGTGTCGTAGAGGGTTCTACCGCGGAAGATATCAGCGTCATCTTCTGACTGATGATCTCCCAAGACTACAACCAGAATTAGCAGCTTATATTCAAGACAATGGAGTCTTGGAGGTAAGATCATATTTTAATTACAATTAAAAGGTACCTTAGGTCTAAATGGTTGGGTCATATGTTATCATTTATGATTGATTACACTAACTAATCATTTATTCACTTACTCGTTGCGTAAACACGCACGTGGTCATTTTATGCTTAACTATATACCCATTATTTTGACTATTGTTATTTTTATGTTTACGTATTGGCTATTTTAAGAGGTGAACCGGTTGGTAAAATATATTGTTTATTGTTTCAGGTAGTATTTGACAATACGCGAAGTTTATGCCATCGATGTTGGCAAAGGGCTGAAAATGCTATCAGACCGCCTCCTATCCAAGAAGTACCCCAGGAACCACAACAACAAAATGTGGATGCTATTCATGTTCCCGAGTATTCAAGAGCACCAAACACACCGAGGCACTGTATATTTCACAACTGTCAAAACACAACTCGTTACAGGATCCCGAAAGTTGTAAAGATACATACATTTTGTGAGTATAGGATTTACATTCCCGACGGTGCAAGAGTGTGTCAAGAGCACCTCCAAAATAATAATTGGGCTGAACTACCCCAGAATTGTCTCGTGACTCATGACTTTAATGCAGCGCAGTTTAGTCACATTTGTGACATGATGAGAAATGCTTTGCAACACGGTTCTAGGTTGGATTTTAATGCCAGAGGTGCGTTATCCGATGAAGAGATGCATTTTTGGACCGGACGAAATAACGAACAATTCGATTCCATATTAGAGCAAACACCCTCACTAATCCAAGGATGCAGAAATCCTAGAACTGCACTGGGTATATATCTGACAAAACTGCGAACCGGTGATTCCAATCAAAGGCTTGCAAGTTTATTTAATATGACAAGACAAAACCTAGAGCGGCTAATAAAAAAAGCACGAGATTGTCTTACCGAGGAATATGTAGTTCTTCATCTAGGAATGGACCACGTTACAAGAAATAACATCAAAGAAAGGAACCTTACTATACCAAGAGCAATATATGGAGACGATGAAAACTCGAAGGCAATTATAATATGCGACGGAACATACATTTATATTCATAAAAGTGCCAACTTCCTGTTTCAGCGACAGTCATATAGCTTACACAAGTTTCAAAATCTGTTAAAGCCTTTCTTGATAGTATGCACAGATGGATACATCATTGATGTAAAGGGACCATACGCAGCCACGAAGACAGATGCTAACATTATGAGCAGCATTATGAACAACAATGAAAATCCGATTCATATTTTGTTGGAACCTAACGATGTATTTATATTGGATCGCGGATTTAGAGATAGCCTTGGTAACATAGAAGCTTGTGGCTATGAATACCATGTTCCACCATCAAAGGACAGAGCAGAATCTCAACTGACTACCGAACAAGCTAACGAATCTCGAATGGTTACCATGTGCCGGTGGGTAGTGGAAGTGGTTAACGGCAGATTCAAGCGAGATTTCAAACTGTTACGCCAAAAATATTTCAATAAGGCATTGCGAAGTATGTTCAATGATTTTAAAATAGCTGCCGCTATTTTGAACCATTTCCATCAACCAATCGTAGACAACCAATACGCCGATATGATTATAGAACAAATAAGATTGAAGTTAGATACGCCTAATATTTTATATAATTATGTCGAAAGGAAAAGATTAAATCAAAGAAGAGCTGATTTTGTGAGGTTAGAAGCTAATGATGTAGAATTCCCAAGATACACTGAAGAGGAAGTTATTTTATTGGCGTTAGGGACATATCAAATAAAGCTTGCGAGATCTTACTGCAGTGAGCATCTACAGAATGGAATATACACAATAGAGATTTATAGACAAAATGCACTTGAAGATTTGCCTGACTATGGTATAAATGAAAATTCTTCGCTCATGCGCGGTCGTATCCAATCTCGACATATTCGAGCAAGAATATATTATTGTTACATTTTAATCAACAATAATAACAATACCATCTCTGAATACTACTGTACATGCCTGACTGGGCGACGTACTGTAGGTACCTGTGCTCACATCGTGTCCATCGTGTGGTACCTAGGATACGCCAGGCACGAGGGATTTGTAGCCCCTGCCTTATTCCTTAATGATGTCTTACTAGATGAGGATCTGTAATATTTTATTTCATTTTGTTATCATTAATTATTTCGTTTTCATTTGTTTTGTTTCATATTGAAAGCATTTTATTTCATTTGTAATCATTGCATATTGTAAACTTACTTATTAAGCTTCGTTGCGGCTGTTGCTTCTTTTGTACATAATCAATGGTAAAAAGGAAACGTACAAAGGAAATCATAATCGTATTTTATTTCATTTTCTTAAGGTTTATTTTCATTTTTTATTAAAGGAAAATCCATATTACCCTGATATTATATTAGGCTGGCAATCAGATCTGACTATAAATCAAGACAGGCGCCATACTTATTCATATTCTATAAGATAATACCTTTTCAATGATATATCACACATCACTATTGGAGCGGGTACCAGATTTCATACAATCTCTTGCATCATCCTTACATGTTTATTTTTCACGATAGTATGGAGAATTTTTAAATATCTCAGGAATTTTCATACAATCTTGAAAAATAAACATGAGATTTCGAGTCTCAAATTTTGTGGATAGGTTCTCTACAGTGGGCTATTTACATAGCTTTTCGCTTAACATACCCTTTTTGTTACATCCTGTATATCTAACACAAGAAACACAACCGTATGTATGTATGTATGTATAGGTATATGTGTGTATTCTATTTATACACAAGACTTGTATCACACTATGACTTATACAACTGCCCTTACTTCTAGAAGTCAACAATCACCCTACAGCATTAGCGGAGCTGAAGAACCTCTGGTTGACCACAGCCAAGGATCACGTGTCTCTGGTCTGCGTGGAGGATGTGGAGCATCCAAAGGTGGTCGGGGTTAATGTGCTGACAGTGGTCTGCAAGGATGATAAGGTGGAAGACTTTCAGGTGAGGGTTTGGAGTCTCAAGCCTCGAGGACACCGGAATGGGTATTCGTACACGTAAGCGTAGACTTGCACGAGCCACGAGTTGTAATGTATGGATCTGGATGCATAGACGACGTAGACGGCAAGCGGTGTGTCCTGTCTTTTACACAGATTCATACTTCACAACTTACTGCTCGAGCCTTTAATTTGCTTAAATAGAGCGTTCTAATGCTAGCTACCCATGGTACGTGATATTGCGGACGGACGCGGACCAGCCCACTCCAACGTACCGTGGAAGGAGTATCGTCCGTGGTAATGCAGATATGTTCAGTATGCTCTCTGTCCGTAGTTGTCGGCCATGCGTGATGAGCCGTAAGATCCCGCACCGTGGAACTTGTCACTAATCTTTTAAATCTGTCCCCGCAGTACTGAACGTGGCTGTGGGATATTACTGGCTACCCCATTAAATAAATAAATAAATATTCACACACTACACAACACACCCACAGTAAGATCCCTAAGGTCCTGTGTCGTGGGTACTAAGCAACGGTATATAAATACATAGATAAGTATAGAAACATCCATGACTCGGAAACAAACATTGATATTCATCATATCAATGTTTGCACCTACGGGGATTGGAACCCAGGACCTATGGCGTCGCAGGCAGGGTCACTACCTACTAGACCAGTCGGCCGTCAGTCCTATTCTGGGAACACAGTCATATGTTTATGTTTCCTTTACTGACAGACTGATGACAAAGTATGGGCGAAGCTCTTCGGTGCAGTGGACCTGGTCTCCAAGGGTGTGGACATCATCTCCCATTACAACGTGGACAAATACCTAACGGCGTATGGCCTGGTGGTGGACCCTGCTTGGAGAGGCTTGGGTGTTGGGATTGAGCTGCTGAGGGCCAGGTAAGAAGGTTTCGTCATCATCAGCTGACTTCGAATCCCGGTAGGTGCAGCATTGATATGATGTATATGTTTGTTTCAGAGTTTTGTATGTTGATGAATATGTAGCAAAATATTTAGTTATCTATCTATCTATACATATAATAATAACACCCCGTCGTTTTTGCGTCGGGGGTTAAAAATTTAACGGATCGCTGTCTGTACATGGAAGATATATAAGAAAAAATATTATAGAATACCTTTATCTACGCAATAGTATTAAGTAGTAGATTTTTGGAATTTTTGTCTGTTTGTCTGTGCGTTTCAGAAACGGCTGAACCGATTTCGATATATACAGGATGATTTTTGGTCGTCAACGTTCCCGAAAACTACGGAATCTCGTCATCATCACGATCATTTTTCTCCATGGAAGCATATATATTTCTGCATAAATGCACATAGACGCGCGTAGCAAGATTTTTTCACGAGAAATAATTAATATCTGTCTATAAAAAAACTAACATAAACACTAGGCACGATCACCCAGCATTTTTTTTTGGCATAAACTTACTTTATTTGATGTATAGAGTACGTACCTTCGTAAAGGTGGCCACAAAAAAAACCCTGTTAGAAATACAGGAATATATTGTGACAGGTCCCACTTTATCCCGAATGTTTTTAATTTCGATATTTTGTTTTTTTTTTCTGTAGTCCACGCGGACGGAGTCGCGGGCATCCACTAGTCTATAATATTATCTTATATGTATACAGGATCTAACAGAAAGGGTATGTTAAGCGAAAAGCTATGTAAATAGCTCACTATAGAGAACCTATCTACAAAATTTGAGACTCGAAATCACATTTTTATTTTTCAAGATTGTATAAAAATTCTCCATACTATCGGGAAAAATAAACATCTCTCAAATTTTGTGGATAGGTTCTCCACAGTGGCTATTTACATAGCTTTTCGCTTCTAATACAGGGTGTGGGTGACTGAAATGCTGAACAAGTACCATTGTGTTGAGTTATACGACAGTGTTATTACTCGCAGGAAATGTATTTTTGATTTTATTATCAGTAATATGGGCTTATTGGTTATTGTGTGACACAGTGCTGTTTTTTGGATCACTTGTGACTCCATTAGGATAGATAATGGTTTTGAACTTTTTTTGAAAATCATCTTTTGGTAAAAAAAATATTTTAAAGTCATTTTCTAAGGTCTAATTAAACAAACTAAACTATTCTTTTCCTGAAAATATGAAAAAAATGTCAGAAAATTTTGGAATTTTCCTACGAAAATTTTCAGTGTTTTCCACCTCAGAATCATGGTCTGAAGTCATGGTATCAACATTTGCCTGGCTGTCACAAACACCGTGTATATAAAAATCTACTATTCGTGTGTTTGTAATGGATTTCCCTCTAAACGGCTCAACTTATTTTGATGATATTTTGTGTGTGTGTTCAAGTGGGCTCGAGAATGGTTTAGCATTGTGAATCTAAACCATCCTCGAACCCACTTAAACATACGCACAAAATTTCATCAAAATTGGTCCAGCCGTTTAGAAGGCGTTCAATTAAAACTACACGAAATGAAGATTTATATTATTGTATATGTTACAATTTTTTACATAGGAACCGGCAGACTGCGCTGCAGTCGCTGTGTCGAATATTCAAAAATATACTTTAGTTTCAGTTACGCCCGGTAGATGGTTGTTATTGTTATATCTCGGAAATGTTTTCTTTTCTTTACATAAAATTCATGTCGTGTGCATCAGTTTAAATACCTAGGGCATATGGTGACCGAGACACTGACTGATGACATAGATATCGGGAGGGAAAGGAGGGCTTTGTCGGTACGAGCAAACACGTTGGTCCAAAGGTTTGCAAGGTGTACATCGGAATCGAAATTTACATTATTCAGAGCTTATTGTCAAAGTTTTTATACAAGTTCACTATGGACCAAAGAGTGTCTACAATGACCTCCGAGTACAGTAAAATAATGCTTTTAGGCGGCTGATAGGGGTGCCTAGATTTTGTAGCGCTTGCTGATGCAAGGATAGACGACTTTTTCGCTATTATGCGTAAAAAATCAGTTTCATTGCTACGCCGCATTAGGGACAGCGCTAACAGAATCCTAAAAGTGATAGCCCATAAGCCTGAGATCGCCGTGGTAGGTAGGTACTTAGACTTGCATGCCACTGTATATACATATATATACTTAATGTATATTTTAACTAACATAGTTTATAAGGACCGTTGTTACTAACACAATATGGACTACACCGTCTGAAATAAATGATTATTATTATTATAAATATCTTCTATTCTTGCGTTTCTAATGGATTTCCTTCTAAACGGCTGGACAGATTTTGATGAAATTTTTTGTGTGTGTTCAAGTGGGTTCGCGGATGGTTTAGATTCACAATTCGGTCAACTGAATAATGTTTTTAAACTCCGTCCGCGTGGATTGCAGAAAAAACAAAATTTCGTTGACCAAATTGTGAATCTAAACAATTCTCGAACCCACTTGAATACACACAAAAAATTTCATCGAAATCTGTCCAGCCGTTTAGAAATCTGCGAAATCTGCTTCTTTAGGTTTTTTATAGGTAGTGCAAACTTTTTACGAGTAGGCACAGTTTAAGCCACGCTTAAGCCCATCTTAAACCAATCCAGTTGTCAACCAAGCTCATTTTTAAAAGAATTCCTTTCATTCGACTTTCATAACGGATTTTATTAACAGGAGGTCCTCTCTCGCATTCCAAAAGGTTCCGTAGATATTTAGCGATTATTGGAAAATTCTGCGGGAACAGGAATGTAGGGCACGTCGGGTATTTCATTCTACGTGTTGTATGTAGGTAGGTACTACTACCTACCTAGTACTACCTTCTAGGTAGGTATATAATAGGTAACTTTACCCAAGAATAATTTTTTTTATCTTATACAAAATATCTTGTTTTTATTATCTTTTATGATTAAGTTGCAAA
Source organism: Carposina sasakii (assembly GCA_014607495.2). Classification (NCBI taxonomy): domain Eukaryota; kingdom Metazoa; phylum Arthropoda; class Insecta; order Lepidoptera; family Carposinidae; genus Carposina; species Carposina sasakii. The sequence continues at coordinate 6,020,083 of CP053178.1, forward strand.
TTATTTACAAGTTTTCTTGTTAAGTGTTAAGATAATAATAATGGTGTTCTCACTATAATTCAACTTTTTAAAAATCACTTAAGTATAATATCATCAAAGCAACGCACGCCCAAATTTGCGCTCTATAGGTAGGTAGGTAGTTAGGTACCATGCTTCTTTGACTATTATAGTTTGGGCAGTTTGGGCCCAAAGTTCAAACTTTGGACTGAACCACGCTCCGATTAGTTGAGAACAAGGGCCAGGTGCCAGATTAGGTACTTACTTTGCGCACTGTACTTTGAATTGAACTGCTGTCAATCAACGTCATTAGGTATCACTATCACTAGCTATCACTATCAGCTTGACAATTTGACAATTCTGTCAACATTACAGTTTAATCTCAACTCGTATAACAAATTACTTTTCAAATTGCTTTTCATCAAATCTTCCATAAAAATTATAACCAGAGAACCATGATCAAAAGGGTGATCAATCCAGTAACTAAACGAGAAAAGAGATGTATTTGCGACGTCAAAAAAGTCTTGCTTCAGGTCACCGGTCACCCAGATCCCCTCCCCGACACGGAAATCAACCAAATACGACTCGGACTCTTCACTGAGAGGAATTCTGATGGTACTTACTACCTCGTCCTACAAGGAAGAGATGTCTTCGAAAGATTCAACAGGAGAATACAGGATACAGACGTGAGAGCTATCTGCTTGTACATCAGCAACTCTCCAAGGCGAATCACCAAACTAGATCTCTCATACAATAATATCACTGATGTAGGTTTCTTCAAACTGCTTAAAAAGCTGTTTGTCAAAGGGAGGTCCAGTGTAATCAACTTGAATATCATGAATAATGATCTAACCGAAACTTCTGCTCTAAATCTGGCGAAATACGCCAAGTTTCTTAAGCTAAAATATTTGAGAATTAACGGGAACAAACTTGGTACGAAAAGCGGTGAGTATTTAGCTGAATTGTTCAGGGAAAATGATTATCTCGAGTTTTGTGATATAGGAGAGACAGATATGAATTTGACCAGCATAGCTCATGTTATTACATCTCTCAGAATCGATCATGGAGTCAACACGACACTTAAAGTGCTAGACTTAAGTCGTCTAGTCCCTTTATTTAATAGATACTCATACGAAACACAATGGCTGGCGTACCACATCGAATTTCTCCTAGAAAGAAACAGCACAATCGTTGAACTGCATTTGCAGAAGAATCAATTAACTTGCCACGACATGGAATTTATAGTTAGAGGACTACGGCGTAATACCACGCTGCTGTATTTAGATTTGGGGTTTAACAAAATTGGGGATTATGGGGCTGAATTAATAGCGAAATACCTGGCTGAAGGACCGCCGCTGAAACTGCTGAATATCGCTGGAAATGGGATTCACGACGTCGGCGCAAGAGCTTTAAGCTTTGGCATGCCGTTCTCAAAGATACGAGCATTGGACATCTCAAACAACAAACTTACCGACGAAGGAGTATCAGATATTCTGAATACGGAGAAAAAGTATTGTTACTTGCGCTTCCTCAACATATGGGGCAATGAAATTGGTGAAAACTCCTGTGAGATAATAGACAGAATGCTGATTAGTGGAGCGGTGTTCCAACATACGCTTGACGTTAAGATCTATGAAGTTGATGGTAAATTACACGCGGCATATTACCCTAATCCTGCGGATAGGAATAAACACTTTTATTACTGTGAATTAGATTATGGTTGTGCTCAACCGATATACCATATAAAGAGAAATGTTAAAGAGGATAGCACGGGTTATAAAGTTGACTGCAAACAACGCCATTGGTTGAACAAGACAAATAAAAATACATTTTGATTTTGTTACGACACAATTTTTTTATAATAAAACATTGCGATCAAATGCTTCTTTCTTTCTCTCCCCTGACATACTTTGTTATCATCATTCCTTATTTGAGCAAGAGTTGCAGACCAGTGCCAAGCAGGACCCTCCTGAAATTGTCGTTAGTCCAACGCTACCTATCGACACATTGTCAATTGATTTTACTTACGAGTGGATAGCGTTATGGGACGTATAAAAGTTCGTATCCGAATAGACCTACATATTTACATACATAAAACACCTCGTCGATGTGACCGAAATGGGGTAATCAGAACCTGCAGTTCTGCAGTCTAATCGCAAAAGTGATTCCATAACGTTTAGCATACCTACCGGCGACAGATCGGTGACAAGTGGCTTATCGCTTGAGATAATTCACAAGTTACTTAGTCGACTCTTACGACATGCAGGGAAGGAGATGCAGCTGATGTATAATTATTCTAGTGCACACTTTTTCATAAGGCTATTTCCGTAAGACTGTCCAATACTGTCCATCATAATAACAATTTCTTACACTCCAAACTAAAACATCTTCACTCTTCCACCCAGGATCCCCCTCTGCCAAGCTCTGAACATCAAGGTTACAGCCACGGTCTTCACTGCTGGAGCATCCCAGAACATAGCCAAGAAGGCCGGATTTGAAGTGATCTTCGAAATGACTTACGAGGACCTGGCGAAGCATGGCTTTGTGTTTCCTGGCGTGGAGAAGGATACCAAGTCTTCTAAACTGATGGCTTTGGTTATTAAATAATCATGTCAAATATACTTATGTCACAGGTTACCTTAGAACTATTTACGTCTGGCCTTACCGCGGTTCTTGTACAATGCTAAGTAGCAAAACCAATTCAGCAGCAGATGAGGTATGTATTTAACAGAAGCAAAGCGAAAGCAATGCGATAGTGAAAATTGTACAATATTCCTTTGAGTTTGCTGTAACATACTAATCAGTAGCTAATACCAATTTTACAAGAAAAAATCTAATTTATTTATTTAACTTTCGCTATATTTCGCTTTGTTTTTGCTTTAGCTGGGCTCTTGTTTGGCCCTTTCTAGGAATTGTGTTGAACTTAAGCGTGTTTTTATAATGAAGCTTCTTAAAAGTAGGCTGTGAGTTTGAATAGTAAAATAACTAAAAAATACCTATATTTTATGTGTTTGTTAGTGTAATTCATAGATATAGTAACATAGACATACGTATAATCGATCGATCTCATTGTGTACCTAACTATATCACCTATTAAAATATATTATATTGCATTCAATGAAACAATGAATTTTATTTAGAAATCCATTCCATACTAACTATACAGGCTGATTTTTGGTCGTCAACGTTTCCGAAAACTACGAAATCTCCTCATCATCACGATCATTTTTCTCCATGGAGGCATACCTGGGAAGTGTCTGGTTTCCAAAATATTAGGGTCCAAAGTTGAGTAAATAGACTGCGTTTTTCTGCACATTGACGCGTGTAGCAAGATTTTTTCACTAAATATATGTGTTCTATACAGGGTGTAACAAAAAGGGTATGTTAAGCGAAAAGCTACGTAAATAGCCCACTGTAGAGAGCCTATCCACAAAATTTGAGACTTGAAATCACATGTTTATTTTTCAAGATTGTATGAAAATTCCTGAGATATTTAAAAATTCTCCATACTATCAAGAAAAATAAACATGTGACTTCGAGTCTCAAATTTTGTGGATAGGTTCTCTACAGTGGGCTATTTACGTAGCTTTTCGCTTAACATACCCTTTTTGTTATACCCTGTATAGAACACTTTTAAAAAAAAAATTAGCTTCATCGTTTAGCAACATTTTTTTTTGGCATAAACTTACGTTATTTGATGTACTTATACCTAGATATGTAATAAAAATACATAGGTAGGTACATGCTTACGTTACGTAGTAGGTACAATATAGATAAGTAATTCAATCTAAGTCACCTAAGTTTTTCCAGCAAGCTTGGAAACTGTTATGTACACTTAGTATTCAATAAAATGATTTGATTTGATTTGATTCGATTTGAAAAAATTCAGAAATCTTTTTCTTCACCATTCATTGTACCTAGGCAGGTACATATTTTTGTAACATTTCGGAAAAAAAATTGAACTTCTTGTGACCTTCCTATAAAGTTAAATTGATGGTTTTTAGCTCTACTTAGTCTTATCTACACTACACAGAGAAAGGTTATCAAGAGTAGTAGTTGGACGAGATTGGCTTGGCTCTCTTCTGGCTCTCTTCCTCGTGTTAGTGCCGGTAGGTTTCATACCAACTTTAGAAAAGATCAACATGGTAATTGCCTGATAAAATACTTTTTGTTGTAACAACACTGTTGGTAGGTACAGAATTTTCGGTTTGTTTTCAGTGTTTTCATTATGGTGGCGCCATCTGTTAGATTAATATAAAACTTTTATTAGCGACATCTGTACTGTCTTGTTGGTACTTTTTCAGCAGTTTGTCTAAAATCTGTAATGTAAGTAAGATGGCGCTGTTAGTTAATTAAATTAATTTTTTCTACCACTTTGATATTTTTTAAAGTATATTCGTAAATCCTAACAAAAATTTAAATATTACATTAATGTCCAATACAATACATTAATAGTTTTCAAAAAATAAATCTGAGGAGTTTTTTGGTGAATTTCTTGCAACATTATGGCCATGGCCACAAAAATGGCGCTGCCGTTTTGTCGTTTTGTGGCCCAAAAACTGTCAAACGGTTGTTGACTTTTGGGAGTTGTGTACGTAAAAAATATTTCGCTTGCTCGCGTTTCTGTGGGTGTATTCGTCAGAATAATGTATTGTTACATTAATTCTCGTGAGCCTAAAAAAACTGTATATTTTGCTAATTAGTGTTGTGGAAAAAGAGTTGTGTTTAGAGTTAATGTTTCAAAAGTATTTTAGCCGTAATTTTTGTTTACAAAATCCTCGATATTCGTACATAACATTAGTTATTTGTTTTCTTTTCAACATCCTTGTATTTCAGTGTTTAAGTGAATACAATAGTGATATTATTTCCTGTGGTGTTGTTAGTGATACAAGTTATTTCAGTGGAGATTATAGCTACCTACAAAAAGTTATATTGGCTTACCCTTAATCTAATTTTGGATGCCCATGGGATCTCATCATTGCAACTAAAACCATACCGCCTGTGTGAAAGGTCTGTATAAATAAATATTCTATTTTTGTTGTATATTGTAAACATTGCAGTAGGACTCCCCAAGATGCCTATTTTTAGAGTTACAGTCAGTATTCCAATAAATTAAATAAACCAACTTAAACTGAGCTCATTGGTATGCAAACCTATTTAAAACTATTTATAACCACTCAGAAATCTTTCAATTTAGAATACATAATAATTTGATGAGATTTTACCCTGAAAAGGATGGATATTTCTTTAGTTATCATAGAATATAACAACTTCTTTAAATTAAGCATATTTGGGATTTAACCATGCTGGAATTTTACTCAGAATTGTCAGTCATTGAAAAATATCTATAAAAAAGATTTACACTGTGTGGCAATTTTATCTGACTAAACAACACTCCAAAGAAGGGTAATCAAGTTTTTTAGACTAGGCTAACTATCTATGTATGTTCCTTTCTGACAAGAGACCACATTCCTGGACCCATTTTTAATATTTCTTACCTCAAATCATTTTGGTGCAAAACAGAAATACAAAACAGCATCTAAAGTTAGACACTGATAAAAAATACATTTGACAGCATAATGTATAGAATATCTGTCACATTTAGGTAATGTTTAGCTCAAACAGTGCTTTAATCCTTTTGTAATAAGACAGTTTATGTCTTAAGTTTATAGAAAATCATGGAAGGTACATGTTAATTGTTAAATCTACTAACCTATATCATATAATGCAATGAGTAGTTAACTCTAAACTCCTCAACTTTCTGTTACAATCTTATTAGTTAGGCCAGACATGACATTTACAGCTTTCTGCCACATTACAAGAAAATAATGGACAAATGGAGACTCCACACTGACAAATGTTCACTGCACACTTCATTCATATACATACATACATATAATCGCGCCTTTATCCCTTACGGGCACTTCATTCACTCTGAGATAATGTTTTCTAGTCAGGACTGAATCAATTGGCACTGAAATAACCTTATTTATAGTAGAAAAAAAATATAACTGTGTAACCGCACCCAGTGTCACTGTCAGAACCAGGATGAATGTAGTTAATGATACCTCTTAAGCTCAAATTTATCAAGCCGTTCAGGTGCTAGAGTGTGCCTAAGAAGTACACATGCTACACATTAAAAACATAACCCAGCTTCTGGAGCTGTTAGGTATAAAGTGCCTTGCACTCCACTTTACTTAGACTCCATTCCCATCAGAGATGTGCTATATGTTGCTATGGATGTGTGTGATATCAGTATCAAATGCATCATTAGCTATGTAGCTAACGTCTCTGGTGGGAAACCAGTAACTTGTGGATAGTTCATTGATATATGTAATTCACTGAAAGAAATTTTAGTTGTAAATAGAGGACCTTAGAATGCCCATTCTTGTGGTAATTTCGGGAAATCCTGTCTTATCAGATGCCTGTCATGGTTACAAAGAACACACACCCTCCAAGTTTCAGATATTTAAGATGATTAGTTCAGGTGTGTGTTTATTCTCAGTCCAGCACCGGTATGATGAATTTGGTGAGAGTGAGATGTCTCACTTTTAAACGTCAAATTCACAGAGCTATTAATAACTAGATAAACTAAGTGGATGTACTTTGCATATAAGAAATAGACTTAAGAATTAGAATAAACACTCGTTTCTCGAGCCTGCACTGAAGGAATTAGGGCTGATAGAAGTGGTTTTCAATCCCTTTTTACACACCAAGTAGAAACACTTGTCTTGTCTAGTTATTACTTAGATCTGTGGATTTGACGTTTAAAAGTGAGACATCTCACTCTCACCAAATTCACCATACTGGTGCAGGTCAAAGCATTTTATATCAGCTTTCAATATACATTGCTATTTATGCAGATAGTTCCTGAACTGAAAAAAAATTGTAAGAAACAGATTATTCAGGTCTCTAGGTCTTTAAAAGTTAATTAACAGATAGTTATAGTTCCTAATTAACACTATTTGCCAGGTTTATGGTGAAAAAACAGTAGCATAGAGGTAATTGACCTGCTTTTAAAATTAACTGCGTAATGTACCTACTTTTACATAGAGGTGCTAGATTTCATGAGTTTTCTTTGGCATAAAAACTCATTGCTTGGTATAGTTTTTTATATTTTTATATGGAGGAAATTATAAGGTTTAGAAATATGATGCCAAGGATTGAACCCTCTACAGTTGTTCAAGATTAGTAATGGGTATCAATCACAAAACATCGAAAACAATAATTATTTACCTTGTTTCCCTGTACATATTTTAATGCCCTGTACCGCCGTGTGGTGTCGGCAGAGTAGAATAGGACCACCCCATGTCTGCCCGTGGGTATCGTAAGAGGCGATAGGAGGCGGCAATGCCTCGCGTGTTGACACAGCATAGTCCGAAAATCACACTGCGGTCACCACCCGCCTGCCAAGCGTGGTGACTATGGGCAAGTATATAGTTATGTCATCATCAGCCTATTGTAGTCCACTGCTGGACGTAGGCCTCCCCCAGGGCACTCCACAAGACTGCCATGGGGGGTATTTGCCCATAGTCACCACGCTGGGCAGGCGGGTTGGTGAGCGCAGTGTGATTTTCGGACTATGTTGTAAGCACGGGAGGCGCTGCTTGCTGCCCACCTTCCAAAAACCCTTAATCGCCTCGTACGATACCCACGGGCAGGCATGGGGTGGTACACTCTACTATGCCGGCACCACGCGGCTATATGTATGTAGGCTGTATAGTTTTGTATTATCGTCTAATTACATTGTTGCAATATAGATCTAGGTACCTAGGTTTTGCGGTCGACCACAAGGCGACCCCAGCCAAGCCTAAAGACCTAACTGTAGCTAGATCAACTTGGATCAAGTAAAATAGGTACCAAATGTAACATAAAATAAAATATAGCCCAGTGGTTAAGACGTGCACCTTCCAAGCAGGGGGCGTAAGTTCGATCCCAGTCACGGGCCTGTACCTATGAATTTATTTCATGTACAGATTTTAATGTTGTAAAATTGTCACTTAGCTCGTGCCTCGGAAAGCACGTAGAACAGTTGGTCCTGCGCCTGATTTCTCTGCGGTCGTGTCGGCTTTCCGTCCCATCGGACTACGAGAGTGAGGGTATAGAGAGTGCATCTGTGCTTGCGCACACACTTATGCACTATAATATCTCCTGCGTACCTGGCCAATCTCCGTAGAGATTGGTCGCCTTGGCCGAATATAGTATATATATATTCCAGATTATGTCAAGATCGACACTTCCAAGTTAATTCCGTGGTACCAACCTAATAAGCAATAATGTATAGCCACTGTCATTCTTCTCACGTACGTTTGTCTGTCTGTACAGCGTCGTACTCATATTGTAAGCGAAGCAAGGTGAAAACATTAAGTTATATTAGTTATCAGGGAAATAAATAAATTACGAGTAAGTACCTAGGGTAGGTACATGCATATTGATATGATGAATGCCGATGTTTGTGTCCAAGTTATGGATGTTTCTAACTTATCTATATATTTATATAGTTAACGTTACTTAGTACCCACGGCACAAGACCTTAGCAATCTTACTGTCACATCAGCCTGTTGCAGTCCACTGCTGCACGTAGGCCCACCCCAGGGCTACCACATGGCTACTGCCAGCAGTGGCGGATTTACAAATTTTCAAGGTATAGGCTGAATAGTTTTTGCCGCCCTTGCCTCAACAATTGTCATATCATACATTATTATTACATTATAGAGAGAAAAGTCATCGACAAAATTTGTTGCAGACTTCTATCTGTAAGACATCAGAAAACCGTCATAGAAAAATATTTTTGATTTCTATGAGGTAAAAAAAAAATAAAAAATCATTCCCCAAATTTGCCGCCCCCAAAATCTGCCGCCCTAGGCTCGAGCCTACTCAGCCTGCTGGTAAATCCGTCACTGACTGCCAGTGGCCCTGTTCCACTTCCACACAATTCAAGATCAAGTCTGGGAAAATCTTGGTTCGGAATTTGTCCATTAGCGAGATCCCGAGCATTGACCTTTCCATAGCTATCTGAGTGATATGCAATCGGTGGGCCGGCCCCACCGTCAGGTACTACGTCTCGGCTCCGTAGGTCAATCTTACTCTGGGACTACGTAATGTGTTTTAAAGAAAAGGACGTCTAAGTATACATTTAACGATACTCATATTCCTCCCTATTTCATAGCAATCGCAATATCCCTTTGTCAAAATCCCCAGTAGATACACTTGTTTGCTCTCTAATCACTCTCGTCTTGTCATATAGTGAATTGACCTTAATTTCTATGCGGATTAACGAGCCCTTTTATTTATCCTGTTTTTAATTATAACTGCGCTCTAGCCGTTTGGCGTCGACATAAAACTTATAGATATGTATATAGTCCTGACCTGATGCGGAGCTTCACTAGAATATATCAGCTACATCTCCTTCCGTGCATGTCGTGGTCTATGAGTACCTGAATTAATCAGATCTTGTTAAAGTGAGTTTAAATGAAACAAAATCAGCTGTAATATACACCCAGCTGTTCTGGTAGCCCAAACTCCAGGATCAGGATCCTACAAAACACCAGTGACACGTTTTACCAGCTCATCAGCCCTTGAGTCGACTCTTACGACATGCACGGAAGGAGATGCAGCTGATGTATTCCAGTGAAGCCCCGCATCAAGGGTAACAGTTCTAAAGGTCATGGTTACCACCACCACCCTGACCGTAGGTATCCTGAGTCATATAGAATCAGGTTTCGCCTCACGCACTCGCTTTCGACTTTCGAGATCTAGTTTACTGTAGAACGCGAATTGACCGGCGCGACTTAAGGCATAAGCGGAAGCGGTATGGAGACTTCTGTGAGAGCCGCCAGAGGCGCTGGTGTAGCGATAGGTTTTTTTATATTCAAGTAATTTATCTCGAAGGAAAGGTAAACTAACTAACTATGTACAATACCATACAGTCTCTTTAGTGGAATGATTTCTGTGTTAATAATGAATGATATAACCGGTTTTAACGGGTGTAGCATAACTTCAAACGCGGTTTATTAGTAGCACTGTATTATATTTTTTCTTGTTTAATGTTCTAACTAAGCGAATAGCTTATTAGGTAACATATTTATTTCTACATGCGTAGATCTATCTATCAGACATGTTTCGCCAAAAAATGAGGCATGCAATATTTTATTTATCAACAACCTTACAATAAAATGATTACAATACATAAGCACCTACTACCAAAAACGCTTCCGCCTGCGCCTACCGGCGCTATCCTTAGTAAACTCCGCACGTCCACTCTCTCCGGCTTCTAATTGCCGCCCCTGGTGTGATGTCCACACAACGAGGCATGACATTGAGAATACATACATACATATACACCGAAACGATGTAGCCAAAACTGCAGGATCATGAAGAAGAAGGGGATGTAAATGATCAGTGAGTCGCTAGCTTATCGCATAGAGATCGCCCCCGAGTTCCTTAGTGGCCTTTTACGACATCCACGGAAGGAGATACAGCTGTTGTATTCTAGTGAAGCCCCGTATCAGTACAGCACCGGTAGCATGGCAAAAACGCGACGCGGGTTTTTTTTATCAACCGCGCGCGTGTTTCCAGTCACCAAATTCGAGCATGGCAACGGCAGAGATTCAGAACCCGCGCGCGACGCGTCTTTTGGACAAGCCGTGGAAGTGGTGCTACCATTGCGAAAGTAAAATGACCTTTATTACGTTCAACACTGAATCGGTAATTGAATCGATATACAGTCACACGAAACGTCAAAATTAGCGATAAGACTCCGTGTGTATTTAAACACCGTGCTCGCAACCGCGGGTTATATATCGTGAGCGGCGCTACGCGGGTTTCAATGTCAGCTTGAAGTGTGAAACGTCTTTTGTCGCGGGGATTTGGTATCTCTGTGCACAAAAAGCGCGACATACGTGAGTCGCGGACGGCATGCTACTGGTGCAGGACTTACTTAGTAAATACATTTATTCTTGTTAGCAAAATATCAGTAGTACGAGTATGTGATAGTTTACCCTGCTTCAAATGCCATGACATCATTCCACCACCATTACTGATGACCTTTGAGCCCCGCCCTTACTGGTAGGGGTGAGTCCAAGGGTGTTATGTCATGCTGTCTTATATGTATATCTATCTCTATGGTGGCGCCACGGTATAGCCCGACGGATTTTTTTGGAACTAATAAAATGGTGACTAGGTGACGCTAACGACCGATTTCCGATCGGTGTAGTTGCCTGAGACGCCAGGGGTCCTGGGTTCGAATACCGGCAGGTGCGATTATTAATGAATGAATAGTTATCGATGTTTGTTTCGAGTTGTGGATGATTCTATGTATTTATCTTATCTATGTACTTGTTTAATATTGCTTCAGTACCTTACCTACGACCGACACAAGACCTGGGGACCTTACCGTGGGACTTAGTTAATGTACTGTGAAGCTTGTGAATATTATTTATTTATCACTATGAGGTTTTGTATCGCCCGTGACGTCATCATGTGTCAAACCCTCTATACAAAGCAGGGTCAACGCGCATTATGTCCTATCTGTCTGTCACACCTTGACCTATATCCGAATGGCGCAGTGCGCAACCCAATAATATTCGCACTTGGCCGCCGTTAATTTTAAGATATTCGCTACAAGGTTAAGGGACGATACATACATACAGGATGATTTTTGGTCGTCAACGTTCCCGAAAACTACGGAATCTCCTCATCATCACGATCATTTTTCTCCGTGGAAGCACACCTGGGACGTGTCCAAAATATTAGGGTCCAAGGTTGAGTAAATAGACAGTGTTTTTCTGCATAAATGGACATTGACGCGTGGAGCAAGATTTTTTCACGAGAAATAATTAATATCTGTCTATGAAAAAACTAGCATAAACACTAGACACTATAAATTTCGCCCGAATAAAAAAAAAATTACATCGTTTCCCGACATTTTTTTTGGCATAAACTTACTTTATTTGATGTATAGAGTACATACCCTTCGTTAAGGGGTGGCCACGAAAAAACATCCTGTATATGTACATACAAATAGTCACGCCCATTATACCCCAAGAAGGTTGGGCAGAAGTGTGCAAATTATATACCCACTTTGAACCGGGGAGCCTATTAAGTCCCACGTGGTAAGGAGTGAGCCTATCGCCGCTTTTCGGGCTCAAATACCTGTAAATAGCGATCGGAAATGAATCCAATATGTTTCCGTGCCATTAGAAATAGGTATTACCTATAGCTAGGTATTTAGCGTCAAAGCCTCGTCTGTTAAATAGCAGGGTACCTAAGGGTGGTAGCCCAGTGGTTAAGACGTGCACCTTCCAAGCGGGAGGTGTAAGTTCGATCCCAGTCACGGGCCTATACCAATGAATTTATTTCATGTACAGATTTTAATGTTGTAAAATTGTCACTAAGCTCGTGCCTCGGAAAGCACGTAAAACCGTTGGTACTGCGCCTGATCTCTCTCCGGTCGTGTCGGCTTTCCGTCCCATCGGACTATGAGAGTGACGGAATAGAGAGTGCATCTGTGTTTGCGCACACACTTGTGCACTATAATATCTCCTGCGTACCTGGTCAATCTCCGTAGAGATTGGTCGCCTTGGCCGTAATACGGTCGGAGGTCATCATCACATACCTAAGCCATTTAATGAGTTAGTTGGTTCGGTAGATAGAACTAACATGGAAAACTAATCCTGATATGCCACGGGTGTTGGCGAAACATATGTCGATTAAAATTTTAATTTGATTTTCGGATTAGCAGCTATGTATTTATGGTTGCATGCTAGGTGCTTGGATCTGGCTTCTCGTTGCGACTGTAGTGTCTTGTGTTCGTGATCATGAGTAGGCAGATTCGAGGGTCAGCGGAGGGTATAGGGCCCGGTGGCGGCGATTCCTCAATAGAGAATGAGTAATTCCCAATATTATTCTTTTCTGAAAACTATAAAAATAGTATTGAGTCAGAGATGACGCGACAGAATCAAGTTCCGCGAATTTAGAAGGGGATGAACTCACCCCTGATCTATGGCGTCTGAGAAGTTATTCGGGGGTTGGTTTGGGTAGTGTAATGATTGCTTTTTTATGGGCGAGAGTCCAGGAATCAAATTTTAATTTTGTTGTTTTTTCTTGTATTTAACTTTTTGTATTTTTACGTGGGCTTAGGGTAGTGCTGCCGTCATATAGCGGCCATAAAGGAACCATTGACGGCACCGTGAAGATACGGAAACCCGAGCTTTAGACAACGTACACACTGACCTGTGCTAATGCGGGGCTTCACTAGAATACATCAGCTGCATCTCCTTCCGTGCATGTCGTAAGAGTCGACTTAGGTACTCAGGGGCGTTCTCTCAGGCGATGATTTATCGACTTATCACTGATCGTTTACATCTTGCTCCGCTGCGCTAAACGTGTCTGTGGCATGTCCTTTATGATCCTGCAGTTCTAGCTACCCCGTTTACATTCATGTGAGTATTTATATCGTTTCTACCTTGAATTACCTACGTCATATCAACGGTGAAGTGACTATACCTCCTAACATTTTTTTTAAATCGACTTTTTTCATGCAATATACTTTTTTTTTTAACTACACAACACATTAACCTAGTCCCAGACTAAGATCCCTAAGGTCTTGTGTCGTAGGTACTAAGCAACGGTATATAAATACACAGATAAGTATAGAAACATCCATGACTCGGAAACAAACATCGATATTCATCATATCAATGTTTGCACCTACCGGGATTCGAACCCAGGACCTATGGCGTCGCAGGCAGGGTCACTACCTACTAGACCAATCGGCCGTCATTCAATTCAATAATAACTATGCATATTGCATTAAAAAGTCGATTTGTTTTAAAAATATTGGTTAGGAGGTATTGTCACTTCACCGTCGACATGTAATATTTATAATGTCGATGAGAATATATAATTTGAGAAAGGTTCAGAGCTGTAAAGTGATTTCCGTGCACGAAAATAAAATGGAAATTGGTTCAAGGTTGTTTTTTTTGAAGATACGTAACGCTTCGAGAATTAATTTATCCTCTCTTATTTATGAGTGAAATAAAAATGTTTTGGGTATTTTATTTATTTTTTCCTAACAGGAACAAAGACGATGTACCTACCTACTAAGAATATTTATTTACATTATTAGGTATATAAGTTTTTCAAAAAAGCCGTTGTCAGAACTGCGGGACCGCGAAGGAAATCCCTTAGCCACGCTAGCTCATCGCCTGAGAGCCCTGAGTTACTTAGTCGACTCTTACGACATGCACGGAAGGAGATGCAGCTGATGTATTCTAGTGAAGCCCTGCATCAGCACAGGAGTAGGTAGATTATTATTTGTAATTATAAGACATTACTTGATAAATTTTTTCTTTTATGGCTTTGCTTATTCTAATTTCGGAGTAAATCTCTGCTCTGCGGGGGAACTTCCAAGTGAGCGATGTTATTTATAATTTTCTAAAGGCAGGAGAACGAAAGAATAAATAACTAAGTATGTTACAATTTGAATTGGTTATACAAATAAATGATAAGTATACAAAATGTTATTGTATATTACTTGATTGATACCCACCTCGTTTTGTAATACCTACATGATATCAAGTGTATAGAAGGTATAAAAACATTGTAATAATAACACTTCTAAGCAGTCAAGTAAAGAAACACATCACACAAAAAATTATGTTCGTAGTGGCATTATCGACACGCGGAAGCTACTTCATAATTTGGATCGTCTGACCACAGCCCGGCTAGCTCAGTCGGTAGAGCATGAGACTCTTAATCTCAGGGTCGTGGGTTCGAGCCCCACGTTGGGCGCAAGATTTTTTTAATAGAATTTTTTAATCTTTACTTTTTTCACTTTCTATAAATCATGAATTGGTAATTTACTAAGTATGTACAATAATTTACATTTTTTTTTATTTTCAGGTAAAAATCTATTTCAACAAGATAGATACACCTACAGCAAACTGTCATATTCGTAAGTAGTAAAGTACCTACTCCAATACAAGGCTTTTGCCGATCTCGATTTTTAAACAAAAATATCAGTTAGGGTAATATTACCCAGTTACTAACCACTTGTAAAAACATTTTCTATTAATCTTTGATTACTATTGACACCCAATGTAATGCGCCGTTTATTCCGATAAAATACATAAGGAAAACATCGCCTTGTTATTTAATCATGTATTTAGAGAATCTAATTTAAATTTACCTAAAGATAGCCATTTGACGTAGGTTATTTATAATTCTGGCAATACTCGTATCACTACATATTAAAAACAAGTCGCTTGCCGCTGTCTGTCCGTCCCTAAGTATGCTTAAATATTTCAAAGTAGGGAACGGATTTTAATGTGGTTTTTTAATAGATAGAGTGATTCACGAAGAAGGTTTATATATATAGTTTCAGCACTGCACCCGTGCGAAGCCGGGCGGGTCGCTAGTAACTCATATACAATTAATTAAAATTATATAAATAAAAGCCGAAAAAATATTCAATGTGAGCCGAAGAGAAATTGCACATGTCGTTTAATAATTTAAAATAAAAAAAAAAGAACTCCCCAAAAACTTCCGATTCGGCGGGAAAAGCTGGAAGGGTGCAGGTGTAATTTTCTTGTGAAAATCAAAAGTTATTTGTAGATGGCTTGCATGTGTCCGTAAAGTGATGTTTTCTGGTAGATAAGTTATATTTTGATTACTTGTGATGTGAATCTAGTGCGTGTGCATGGTTTTATACGCAGGTAAGCTGAGTAAAACAGCCGGAATACGATCTCTTCATGGGCCCATGTAAGTTGTTTCTGCAAAATTTTTCATTTTGACTAACTTTACACTTGTTCTTGAGGATTTTCCCGATGTTTCCATTCATCATCATCCATCATAAATTCAGAAATCATTTACTAAAGACAATGGCTGTATGGGCTTAGTTCCCCTTGCCTTTCCTTCGGGATAAACTAAACAAACAACCAAAAACTTCCTTAACCAAATTCACCTTGTAAAAAGATACAAGTTTAAATAAGGAATGACCGCTTCCCGCCAAGTTCATTGCCACTTCCGTTACGTTGGTAGCTGTTTCACCAAAAAGTTCCTTTGAATGTTGGCGCTAGTTACTATGTGTGTGACTACATTATCTCTGTCACTGCATATAAAAAAATGTTAGTTCCGAAATCAGGCATACGAGTTATTCTATGAAACGGACTCTAGCTGTCAATTGGCGTTCGTTTCGTTGGACAGTTCCTGTGCCCGATTTTGGAACTAACATTTTTTTGTATGCAGTTACGCTGATTATATTGTCGTATACTAAGCAACTAACGCCACCGGTTAAAGGAACTTTCTGTTGAAAGACCATAATGTGTGTGTATGTGATAGCGGTAAGGTTTGGGAATTGTATGAGTGATGATGAATTACTTTGGTTTGGACAAAGGTTTAGAAGAAAGCTCTTTATAAGCTCGCTATGTATTTTTAACATTGTAAATTGTGTGTAGTAAGTTTATTATTAGTCTTTTTTTTATTATTATTAGTCTTTTTTTTTCTTTTTTTTTACATATTTACACACTCAAATTCACACACTTCACAACCTAATCCCACATTAAGATCCCTAAGGTCTTGTGTCGTGGGTACTAGGCAACGGTATATAAATACATAGATAAGTATATAAACATCCATGACTCGGAAACAAACATCGATATTCATCACATCAATGTTTGCACCTACCGGGATTCGAACCCAGGACCTATGGCGTCGCAGGCAGGGCCACTACCAACTACACCAATCGGCCGTCATTCGTGGCTTCGACCAACATTTTCTATCGATTCGTTACCAGTCTATGGATTGTTTTGTTTGTGCCCGAAATGCGGCGGTAGGCTCACCCCTTACCACGTGGGGCTAGGCGAACTAGTGAATAGTGGGCATGTGGTTTGCACACCACTGCCCCTTTAATGGACGTGAAGATATTGAAGTTTTAAACATTTATAGAAAATTATGAAATACATAATTTGTTTATTTAAGTAACAAAATAAACGGATTTGAAGAAACCATTACATTTTATACACTTTTCGGGAAAACTCGGTCAATGGCGTGACATTAGTGTTGAATTTGTAACGAGTACGTGAATAACCTTATTTATTTAAAGAAATAAAAATCAACTGTGTAAAAATTTTGACCCAGTATCACTCTCAACTCTCATGCCTTGTTCTTCAGCCTATATTGCAGTCCACTGCTGAACGTGGGCCTCCCCCAAGGCACGCCACAAGGCTACTGCCATAGGGGGGTTTTGCCCATTGTCACCACGCTGGGCAGGCGGGTTAGTGACTCTCATAACTAAGACATTATGGTCGATTCCGGCAATCACACTTAAACCTAAACGTAAAATTAGTCCTACCTGTCCTTTTCTCTCTCTCAGCCATTTATGTTAAGAACGGATAGAGACCTAATAGAGATACGGGTATACCTATTATAGTAGAACTTTTTAAGTAATAATTTATATTGCATAACAACTAATAGCATAAACCTCTTTTCGCAGAATATCGTTTGGCATTAACTCATTTAGCATACATTGAAACCCATATTTCTGTAAGTCAGAATTATCTGTACGCATAATTTTGGTATCCATAATAATCACAATGTATAATCATCACATCGCAGAAAGTTCAAAACCAGATTCATCTTTTGGCATATATTTTCTTATCCATAACTATTTAAAAGTAGAACCATCATTTCGAACCATAATGCTTACAGCAAGAATCATCTTTTATGATTATTGCAACACTTTTCTAATCAGGCGTTATCATTTTTACTATTGCTATTTGTTGGAGGTAGTAATAGTCTGATTACACAGAATGTGGGTACCTTAAAGCAATAGGAGCTAATATAAGATTAGTATAATTTTATTTTCTGATTAATTTAATTGTTTTTTTTTTCTAATAATTGTAATAAATAAAAGTTGATTTAATGATAATTATTTGGTTTTTATATCCTTGCCCATGAGAGCATGTTCGTTTCTGGCACTCGCCGGCCGCTGCCGCGGCACGCTCGCTTCGCTCGCTCGGCTCGTGCATAAGAGGTCACAGTTCTAACCTAACCTAACCTACGCATTTTTAAAGAAGAAAGTAACCCAATCTATATTATTCTAATTGAAATTCTATGATCTTCATAGTATGCCTAGTTAAATTATGCCAAATAATCTGTACTCTAAATGAACGTTATGCTAAATGATATTATACAAAATTATAACTATGCCAAAGGTAAATATGCCAATAAAAATTCTACTATCTTAAATGTATGCCATTCTAAATTCGGTCATAAGCACATTATACCTAAAAATATTTATGTCAAATATTTTTTATGCCTAATAAATGATCGACTAAAGAAGTTTCTGCGAAGTCAGTTATCCCAAATAGGTTTCGGAGTATCAAGTTTCTACCAAATAGACCGCCCCCAGAGATACATTAGGTTTAGGTTTAAGTGTGACTGCCGGAATCGACCCTATTACCATTGAATTTAAACATTGCCTAAATTTGGCAGATATTCTATAAATTTTGCTGTCAAATGTCATTTTTAAACAGTGTTTTGCTTTAGACGCGCTTTTGTAAAAACTAAATGATGACTCATTTATTTCAAAAGCTAGGTAGGTAGCAAACTTGATGACTCGTTGAAATTTGTTGAAAGTTGTCATGGTGTAAAAATTTAATAAATATCCAGCACATGCCACTAAAGGTATAATATGAAGAACATGAGCCCGGCTTTGTTAAAAAAACCGCTTCGTAATATTTAGTAATCGACTCATCCATTTACTTAAATACACAATGGGTTAACAGAAATTCCTCACAGCCTATCTGTCTTCTTCCTCCATGTATGTATATGTCGTGGCCATATTGTTAAATTGATCATTTCATGAAATGGTCGAGCATTTCATGAAGTGGTCGCATTTCATGAAGTGGCCAATTCAATTTGACCAGATCGTTAAATCGTCTACATTTCACGATTTTGTCATCCACGTTTGGCCAAATCGTATTAACAGGGTGTCCATAAAATCCGAATGTGGTAAGAGCTTACACCATATATAAGTATACCATAAGGTATGATGGTATGATTTTTTTTGCTATTATTTATGTGATATTTTCACAATATAATATTTAAAAACATAAAGACTTTACAAAAGCGATTCGCATCTGGCACATCGCCGGACGCTGCCTGGGCACGCTCGCTCCGCTCGCTCGGCTCGTGCGTCATTTGTCATAGTCTATCCTAACCTAACCTATCGTAATCTAAGGTTTTTGTTTAACAATATTATTATAAACCACCATTAAGTCTAATATACATTATACAATATAACACACTATCCGTGAACTTCTTCTGCATAGTCACCCTACTCTCTTTAATTTGTTTTATAACCTAAAAAGAAAAATCCGCCATCTTCACACATAAATAAAACGCGCGCAGCGCCTCTACCGGTGATTCATGTAACTATTTTACGATATGATCAATAATCTTGACCATTTCATGAAATGATCGGGCGTTTAGTTGCCCATATCGAGAAACGATTTTTAATCATCGATCTGCCCAAACCATATCATGATGTGGCCAATAGACAGTTGAACTTTTCATGAAATGCGATCATTTCATGAAATGCTCGACCATTTCATGAAATGATCAATTCTACGATATGGCCACGACATATACATGTCGTGGCCATATTGTTAAATTGATCATTTCATGAAATGGTCGAGCATTTCATGAAGTGGTCGCATTTCATGAAGTGGCCAATTCAATTTGACCAGATCGTTAAATCGTCTACATTTCACGATTTTGTCATCCACGTTTGGCCAAATCGTATTAACAGGGTGTCCATAAAATCCGAATGTATACTTATAGTGTACGGTATATATTATTTATATAAATAATATATACCGTACACTATAAGTATACCATAAGGTATGATGGTATGATTTTTTTTGCTATTATTTATGTGATATTTTCACAATATAATATTTAAAAACATAAAAGACTTTACAAAAGCGATTCGCATCTGGCACATCGCCGGACGCTGCCTGGGCACGCTCGCTCCGCTCGCTCGGCTCGTGCGTCATTTGTCATAGTCTAACCTAACCTAACCTATCGTAATCTAAGGTTTTTGTTTAACAATATTATTATAAACCACCATTAAGTCTAATATACATTATACAATATAACACACTATCCGTGAACTTCTTCTGCATAGTCACCCTACTCTCTTTAATTTGTTTTATAACCTAAAAAGAAAAATCCGCCATCTTCACACATAAATAAAACGCGCGCAGCGCCTCTACCGGTGATTCATGTAACTATTTTACGATATGATCAATAATCTTGACCACTTAATGAAATGATCGGGCGTTTAGTTGCCCATATCGAGAAACGATTTTTAATCATCGATCTGCCCAAACCATATCATGATGTGGCCAATAGACAGTTGAACTTTTCATGAAATGCGACCATTTCATGAAATGCTCGACCATTTCATGAAATGATCAATTCTACGATATGGCCACGACATACACATGGAGAAACAAGACAGATAGACTGCGAGGAATTTCTGTAAAATTTAATGTACAATAAAATGCTTTGTCCTGAATAACGCAAAACACACAGCCCTCAGATTAGATAAGCAAAGCCTTATCTAAACCCCTGATTTTAGAAACCTGAAACTTGGAGGCACCAGAACCAGTTAACTTTTAAAAGGGGTCTATGAGAAAAAAAGTTTGGGAATCCCTGTAACTGAAAATCTTCGACCGTATTTCGGTCATGGCGGCCAATCTTAAACTGCGAGATTTATAGGAGATATTATAGTGCACAAGTGTGCGCGCAAACACAGGTGCGAATTCTAATGTCATGGGCGTCCATTCGTTTGTTTAATCTTCTTTAGCCTATTGCAGTCCACTGTTGGACGTAGGCCTCCCCCAGGGCACGCCACAAGGCTACTGCCTGTCCATAGTCACCACGCTGGGCAGGCGGTCACCCGTGTACCTGCGGTCAGCAGTGTATTTTCGGTCTATGTGGTCAGCACGGGAGGCGCTGCTGCCCACCTCCCGTAAACCCTCGCCTCGTACGATACCCACGGGCAGGCAGGGGTGGTACAAATTCTACTCTGCCGGCACAACGCGGCGTAGTTTGTTTTTTGGCGTTACATGTCTTTGATCTAATAATGTAATAAAAACTCTATTGTATCATGTCTTAATCATCAAGCAAGTAAATCATCATTTCATTTTAGTATCAAAAGGTCCTAATAAGCGTACACAGCCGTGATGCGGCACCGTTATGCCGCAGAAACGCACCGTCAGGGGTCACGGGTCGGCGAGCGGCGGCGTAGCGGGACCAAGTGACTCGTGCAGGTTAGCGGAACCTGGGTAGTCGGTTTGTTTACCGTAGTGCTTGTTCCGGAGATGTTTGTCTAACATTTAATGTGTATTGTTTTTTTGTATACATATGGATGTATACACGCTACCTATTGCAGGTTTATCAAAATAATTTTTTTTGAAGTTTTTGTATCTCTGTTTGTACCTGGTGGCTGGACCGATGTTGACGGAACTTTCTTTAGCAGATGTCCGATGTAATAGGGAGTAACCCCGAAATGCCTACGGGAGCTGAAAATAACGGGAATTCCAAACTTTATGCCGCTAGTAATCATAAATGATAATATGGCTAGACATTTTGTCATAAAATGACACTCACATAGATATAGTTACTTTCACTTTTATAATATTAGCATCTACCTGTGATCCGCCATTGCAAAATCTTCCGATTTATTGCAGAATGTTCTAATCTAATTCTTTGACTTGTAAATTGGGAAATAAACTTCAGCAAGAATATCAATGCAGGTGGCTGCAAATAGAAACTAACACCGGCCACTCGTATTATGTATGCAAATTCAGGTTGTTAGTAATTTTGTGGAGGACAGTGGCGCCGTCGCACAATGGTACAGCGACTATTGAAATCTGTGTGCCACTGGCCAAGTTTTATTTACATAATTAGGTATTACACGGTTAGATAAAGAGAGGAACTTGAACGTGGCCATTATTTTATGAAATCAAAAGATTATTTTATTTAGTTTTTATGATCCTTTTATTATTACGAAGTTATTATTAAATATTTCGTCCGCGTGAGGGGGCAATACACCCGTGCAAATCCGGGGTGGGTCCCTAGTCTATATCTATACTTATATATTAATTAATGTAAATAAACCTTCGTCTTGAATCACCCCATCTTTTAAAAACAGCGTAGTATCAAAAATCTTTGCGTAGTTTTAAAGATCTAAGCATACGTAGGGATAAACAGACAGCGGGACGACTTTGTTTTATATTATGTAGTCAAAGTGATTAGATCGGACGCATCCATGATCACATCAATTGCACCTACCGGGATTCGATCGAACCTATGGCGTCGCAAGCAGGCTACTACCAACCAACTACACCAATCTAGCAGGAGTTAAGCAAACCTTGCCTAGTCCGGTCGCTAGATGGGTGAACCAGCTAGTTCGCTATTGCCATTGCAGTAGAAAGCCGACCACACAGCTCGACCGGTTTGTCGATGCGTCGTGAATTATGTGATGGTTTGTTTATCCGGTGTTTATTCTACTTGTGTTTTATTATGTATGCTACTATGTGTAATACGGGAAACTTCAACGTACACTATACAGACACAGCTGTGATTGCAGAAATGGGGTAGCTAGCCACAACTGCAGGATGGCGAATAAACTGTTATTTAATTTAAATATTAAATATTCACACACTCAACCAATGTCTCGACATTATTTGCTACATCTACCCTACGTGATTTGGGTGAAAAATGTTGCCAACAACCGCGAAAAAATACCCCGGAAGACAGCAACAATTTACAACTACCCAACAAAAGTATTATAAAAAAATGTTGCCAGCTACCGAAAAAAATTACCCCACAAAACCTCCCACAATATCTTGTATTACTATTAAGTTTTAAAGTCCCCTCACTCCGGCGCTAGTGTCACTGACCTCTCCCGCGGTGTCATATAATTTATTTAGTTCCATAAAAATCCGTGGGCCATTCAAATAGATTGTAGATGGAACGCGGACGCTCCGTGACGTCATGGCGTGTCGCCGCCGGACTTCCGCGCATTGTCGCGCTTTGCGTGTGAATCGAACACTTGATTGGAGTATATCGTGTTTGTTAGTAGGAGTGGTGCTTTTTTCATATGTATACATACATACAGGGTGTGGGTGACAGCCAGGCAAATACTGAAATGCTGAACAAGTACTATTGTGTTGACTTATACTACAGTGTTATAACTCGCAGGAAATGTATTTTTAATTTGATTATTAAACTTTGCTCTCCGCGCTAATTGAATCGGGCGATCCTGTGACTAATTAAATGGAGTCACACGTTGCTGATTTTTGGATCACTTGTGACTCCATCGGATTAAAGTATTTGCCCTCTTACTGCATATTTAAAACATCACGACAGTTGGGATCGCGTGCTTGTGCGCATTGATTGTATTGCAACACTAACAAGATCATAACAAAATCTTTAGATTTCTAGTAATTAATACTTAACTTACAGGTTTATTGTCTATTAGGCTTTCTATTAATAATCATTAAGATTAACGCTGTAGTGAAACTTTAGATTTTCTTTTTCGTGCAATCAATCCGCGCGTGGATTGCAGTCGAATACAAAATGTGTAAATTTTCCGAAATAGAAAAAAGTTGCCAGTCTACCTGTGTGCCAAACTTCATTTGAATTGGTTCAGAAAGCTGGACAAACAGACCTATGAGCAGCATCATCATCATCACATCATTGCTGAATTGCTAGTGCAATTCTAAACGTAGGCCTCCCCTAGGGCACGCCACAAGGCCTGCCATAGGTGGATTGGTGACTGCAGTGTGATTTTCGGACTATCATGTCAACACCAGGGTGTTGCTGCACCTCCTGGAAACCCTTAATCGCTTCTTACGATACCCACGGGCAATGAGCAATTTTATCATCTCAAAGCTATCACTCGAAACGTATTTTGCATAACGTAATTACTTAATCGCGTTCAGTTACATTATTACATCCAGTTATCTGCTCGCGTAACTGGACCGTAACGTAACGCGTAACGGCGCGTCAGCGCAAAAAAACACCGCGTTCTGAGCTGATGAGTTTTTAAGCGGTTGTTTTTGTGTTTTGACGCACTAGTTGCCCACGTGGGGTGAGCCTACCGCTGCTTTCTATATTTAATATATTTACACACTTCACAAAACATTAACTTAGTTCCACATTAAGATCCCTAAGTGTGGTGTTTATATGTGGGTACGAGTTTGTCGACTTTTTCTAAGTGATCTGTCAGTTGTTTTTCGAGCATTAAGTACAAGGCTATTCGTGTGTTTTAATCAAGAAATATTGTTAAAAATACAATACTAAGGTCTTGTGTCGTGGGTACTAAGCAACGGTATATAAATACATAGATGAGTATATGTAGAAACATCCATGACTCTGAAACAAACATCAGTATTCATAAATTCAATGTTTGCACCTACCGGGATTCGAACCAAGGACCTATGGCGCTGCAGTTGTGGACCAATCGGCCGTCGGTTGAACGTTGACAATCCACAGGGGTCAGCAGGGTGAGGATTGGCCCCACTACCGGTCCACTAGTTCTTGTTTTGTCCCCTGTATTACTTACTCCATTTGATGTAAGAAACTTTGATATCGCGTTCTGCGATTTGTATTGGACTTTAGTTCTATTTGTGTCCGATAGATGGCTCTGTTACAATATTCTAGTAACCAATCCATTTGGGAATGTTTTTGAGTTTATAGAAATCTGTTAGCGACATAGACTTATCCATTATATGTATAACAGGGTGCACCACGGTCAGGTGAGGTTGAGTTTGGGTTTGTACGGTTCACGTACTTACACTAAGTATATAGATTGTTTGAGGTTATTAGTCGAACCGACCAACCTAAGGCTATGGATGTAAATACGTTGTCTATGTATATACATAGGTAAACCAAAATAACATATATTTTTGTCTCCGTCGGTCTGTCTGTTTGTTCCAACTAATCTCTGGAACGGCTGGACCGATTTTTACGGGACTTTCACTGGCAGATAATAAGAAGTAACTTAGGCTACATTCATTTCAGAAATCCTCACAGGAACGAGAAATAACGAAATTATAACGTTCACGCATACGAAGCTGCGGAAGGCCGCTAGTTTAATAATAAGTAGCTCATGCTTGCTTCAATAGGCGACTTTTTTTACCGACATAGGCGTGTTGTTTATAAAACTTGTTGTGCGCTGAAGCGAAACTGTTTTTGTTACATTTGAAGACATAACAGTGTAATTATAATTATAACATGGGCACGAGTGTGGTATTGATAGAAGATATTGAATTGTATCAGGCGTCACTATTCGGAAGTTCAAATCTCTATTGAGGGATCGCCCACCACCGGGCCCTATACCCTTCGCTGACCCTCGGATCTGCCTACTCATGATCACGAACACAAGACACTACAGTCGCAACGAGAAGCCAGATCCAAGCACCTAGCATGCAACCATAAATACATAGCTGCTAATCCGAAAACCAATTAAAATTTTAATCGACATATGTTTCGCCAACACCCGTGGCATCATCAGGATTAGTTTTCCATGTTAGTTCTATCTACCGAACCAACTAACTAACAACTAAAACCAATATGTTGCAAATCATTTTTATACCCTCAATCAACATAAAAAAAATAAATATTAATACCTACATATTAGTTTAGAAATGTAAAATTATTATAGATAAATAATTATTAAAAATATACATTAGTTATTAATTGTTAAATTATTAGAAGAAAAATAAATTTATAATAATATTAAATATATATAAAAAAAGACCATATCAAGGCTGTACGACAAAGTCATTACCTTTGTCCGATCCTATTGACTTTGACATTGACAGATTGCAGCCAAAACTGGGCTAGTGTTTACAAAATCTATTTGATTATTTACCAAATTAATACCTGAAAATTTTGCTTTCATAATTTCTAGTTTTTCTAAAATAGACAGACGGATGCCTTTATCTGCAACATGTAGAACTCTTAACTCATTATTATCTGCCAGGGAGTGGCCCGCCTGGAGTAAATGTTCGGCAAAGTTGGATTTATTAGGATTACCATTTCTAAAAGCTGATATATGTTCCTTGTATCGAACATTAAAACTGCGACATATATATATGACATATATGGCGAAACATATGTCGATTAAAATTTTAATTGGTTTTCGGATTAGCAGCTATGTATTTATGGTTGCATGCTAGGTGCTTGGATCTGGCTTCTCGTTGCGACTGTAGTGTCTTGTGTTCGTGATCATGAGTAGGCAGATCCGAGGGTCAGCGGAGGGTATAGGGCCCGGTGGTGGGCGATCCCTCAATAGAGATTGATAGAAGAGTTCAAGTTCCTATTTCTCCTATAAGTAAAGTTGGTTTTAATCCGAAATATGTGCCCTATCATGACTTCATGGCCTCACGATTGACACACGACTCAGTTCATAGTCCTACCTCCTCTTTTATACCTTCTCCATGGGCACACCACAAGACTACTGGCATAGGGAGGTTTTTTATACGAATATGGGCTCTACGTTTTCCAATAAGCTTCATGGCAGTGACCTTTAAACGGTGTTGCCAGCGCTAGGCTACGCAAAATCCCGAGAAATTGAAATAAATTTATGGAAATGTACTATGTATATATACCTGCCGGATCTAGATTATTGTGGAATACTTTTCCTTATTCAATAAATACATACAATACAATATTATTTATTTACTAATAATAAGTATTATAATCCATTAGGTACATCATTTAATTTTAATAACATTAGTCACTACCAAACCTGTTTTCGTGAGTGAGTACCTAATTTACATGTGTCTATAAATTATAATCGATACTTAGTATATACTTGTGGGTAGGTACAATGTAGGTATAGAATAAATTAATATAATAGTTAACCTAATGATTGCTCATGATTATTAGTAGACAATATAATTGATTTGTTGTTGTAGGTATGCGTACAATGTTACAATGAGACCTTATAGGTAGGTTCATAATCTTAATATATAAAAAATCCGTGTCACTGTTCCGAATAAACTCAAAAACGAGTCAACTGATATTCATGAAAATTGGCATATATATGTAATTTGGTCCAACTTAGATGATAGGATAGTTATTATTTAAATTAATGGTCTTAATAACTAATAATTAATAAAAAAACTGATCATCAACGTTGGTTGTTGTTATTAATCGTACGTTCCATAAGTCTGCAACAGATGGCGCCTTCTGAATTCTTCTGTCTTTTCTGCAGTCCACGCGGACGGAGTCGCGGGCGTCCGCTAGTACTATTATATTATTGTAAATAACTTACGATTAAGTAGGCGACAGTATTTATTTTACTATGCTGATTTTGATGGCATTATTTTTGTACTATAATAACGAATTCTATACGGAAACGGAAAATAATGGGAATTCAAAAGTTCGCGCTGACGAAGTTGTGGGCGTCTGCTAGTCTTTATAAAATAAATCTTCTTTTCGTGTGTTTGTAATTGAACTCCTTCTAAATGGCTGGACCGATTTTGATGAAATTTTTTGTGTGTGTTCAAGTGGATTTTTCTGCAGTCCACGCGAACGGAGTCGCGGACGTCCACTATTAGTAAAAATATAAAACCGCTTATTCAAGTAGCTACCGATCATTATGTTATTTATTATGAATCATCGTGGCGATCAGGGCACGTACCGTGGGCTCGTCAAATATTCGGTAATATGACTGTCTGGACAAACATTGGTCTGTTGTGTATGTAGGTGAATGTGTTTACGATTAAAACGCCTCTATATGTGAAACTACAAGTGACAATAGCGGTAAATGGTAGCTAAGTTGGACGGATTTGGAAATAATTAAAACAACTGTTTGTTGAAATTAGTAACAATAACAAAATATAATATATGTTCGAATAGAATAGGTTAGAGCAACTAGCACTGTATGCAGTGGTCGTGGGTTCGATTCCCACTCGGGTGAAGATTTTTTTCCATTTCTTTATTAATAATTTTATAATAAAATATGTTCATAGTTAGTTACTAATGAAATGGGGAAGCCAGTACTACAAGATCATTGAGGAGACCCCTCAGTCGCTTTCAGCATAGCGGAGACAGATGTAAATGATAAGTGACAAGTTGCTAGCTCAACGAATGTGAGTATGGCCGACTCTTACGACATGTATGGAAGGAGAGGCAGCTGATGTGTTTTAGTGAAGCCCCGCATTAGCACAAGACTGTCTGTATATTATATATATATATATATATGTGTATTTATTTCACCGGGACGGGGAACAACTAGGTAGTTTAATATTGTACAACAATTTATTTTAATGGCATTGTAATAAAAAGCTATTTTCTATTACATTTTAATACGCTGTAATGTATGCAAACTTTCTTCTATATTACTCGAATAATTTACGCTCGAATTGGCGTAGTCGTGAAGGAAGAACGATATAGAGGTGGCCTAACGTAAAAACGTTTGTTTATAGAAAACTAGCGTCCATCTGCGATTTTTCCTCTGTTCTACACCAAAATTACAACTGATGCAAAACTATCTTAGAAATATTCTCGTTTGTATTTGAAGGTCTTGTGCTGATGTGGGGTTTACCTCCACGCAGCTGCATCTCGTAAGAGTGGACTGATCAACTCAGGGGTGTTTTCTGAGGCGACGAGTTTAGTAATCTTGTCTTCGGATATCCTACGTAATCCTGCACTTTTAGCTTCCCCTATTTTGTGAACTCAGCCATGTGGATATGTATGTATGTAATTTAAGGCTCTGTACGCGGTTTTCAACGCAATATCTTTCACTCCGCGCTAAAATGTCAATACTGAACCTTTAGAAGGCTGCTGGCCTTGTGAGAAAGTCTGGTTTGGTCGGAGTTGACAGGTAAGGTAAAATGCGTACATTCGCCTCACCTATAAAGGCTAAGTGCGGAAAATGCCCGGACAAACTAACTAACTGAATCTTTAGAAGTGATATATGTCGCCCACACACATCTCAAGCTATGAGACACACGTTGATCACATTTCGCTATTGTCCTTCATTCACGAGCATATCCATACGCGTACAATCGGAGACATAATGTTATTCGTATTGTGTAATGCACAATGCCATTTCACTGACGGAATCATACAGGGTTTTGACAAGTGAGAGTATCTAACACTTAGTTATTGATATCTACTATCTTCAGCGACTCTATTATATACATATATACTTAGTGTGTGTATGGTATACATATGGCTGTATTACCAATTCTGTCTGCCTATTAAATTCACATTTCTTCTCACTCGGTTGTTTGATATGTGAAGCTCTTCAATAAATATGTCAAGGTCTACCATCAATGCTATCGTCGCCGCAGTCAGCTGTGCTGGCAGGTGGCTAATGTTCGAGGTGGCTGTTGATCGAGAAACTGCAATAGGGTTTCGCGTAAAAACTTAGAACGATTAAGTAACTTTATATTTGATGGCCGAGCGGCTTGGATAAAATGTCGGTAAGTGCAAACATTGATATGATGAATATCGATGTTTGTTTTCGAGTCATGGATGTTTCTTTTATCACCTATTTATGTATGTTATGAATGGGAGGTGTCAGTCAATCTTTATATTATATAATTTTCGTAGACTCTTATTTGCAATCCACTGCTGGATGTAGGCCTCCCCCATAGACATGGGTAACTCCGGACACAACTATATCCTCGGATATATATCCAGAGGTGGATATGAATCAACTCCTTCACTTTAAAGAAAGTTACCATATCCTATATCCGACCCACTCCGACCTACCAAATAATGCCGAAGATAAAAATAAGTGAGCGAGACGGAATGCGAACGCGCCGGAACGCGCTAACTATCGCACAGTAGACGCATGAGCGCGAATGTAACGACATTACACAAGTATATACGAATACTCACGAGCGACAGGCATGCCGTTTAGTATAAATATTTGTTTTCGTAATTATAATCTTCAAAATTTCTATTCATTCCGTTTTATATTTGATCTTAAGTATTTTGTTTTTAATGAAAATAAAAGCTGTTTGGATTTGGAATTATTTTTAGGACAATAGTTTTAGTGTACCTATTTAGTGATTTTTAAATACGCCTATCAAATATTCTAATTATTATTTGGATAGATCATCCCAATCATATATCGGTTCGCTTAATCTCTTAATTCCCGGATATGTACGCGGAGTTGGATCTGTTAAAAGGACACCTACAATAACCTAACCAAACCAATCCCAGTCATATCTCGCTTCACTTAAATCTCTTCGTTCCCGGATATGCACGCGGAGTTGGATATGTTAAAAGGATATATATCCTTAGTCGGAGTGATATACTACATGTTCAATCCTTTCCCGGATATGATTAGCCCATGCCTGCTCCCCCAGGACACGTCACAAGGCTAATAAGAGGGTTTTGCGGTTTGCCCATAGTCACTACGCTGGGCAGGCGGGTTGGTGACCGCAGTGTAATTTTCGGACTTCGTTGTTAACACGAGAGGCGCTGCTGCCCACCTTTCAAGAACTATTAATCGCCTCTTACAATACCCACGAGCTGACATGTGGTGGCTCTTTTCTACTCATCCGACGCCACACTTTTTTCAAGTGGCATAATTTTTATATAGGGAAACGTAAATAATACTAGAGCAGATTTAAATACAGGCAAGTATGTGGTATTTCTATCACGAGCACAATAATTATATTGTAGTCATTTGTATGCCTACCAAGGCGACTAATCATAAAAATAATTATAGCCTTACGTCATCCATCACTAGACTTCGTTTCATAGAATAGTTCCCGTGAACGATTTCGGAACTAACATTTTTTGTATGCAGTTATATAAATTATATTGTAATATACTGAGAAACTAGCGCCACCGTCAGAACAATGTACTAAAGATGGTCGCATATGGTGTGTTATGGTTTTTTATGAGCCACATCTGCCCACATGGTGCCCAGCGTTTTGGTCTTGTTAAATGGACCATGGTAATATTGTAACATATTTTTATGTGGGTCTTCGTATTATATTTCCCATTTCTGTAGCTAGATTTATAATTATTCGTCTTCATCATCTTCTTACCTCTACTTGCTGCTTAATATTCGTAAGTGAAATAAGTTTCGTGTCCAAGACTGGGATCGAACCTGCCTTGTCCGTCTGGCAGGTGCAAATGAAAACAACCACCACTAAAATTACATTTCATTCCAAAATGAATATTTTTAACTATATCGACAACAATAAATAAGTAATGTTGTTTTTACCCCTCCCCTGATTATGTAAAAGCAATAGCAAAGCCGAAGCAAAGGGATAGCGAAAATTCGCTATTCTTCTTCTTCAGCCTATTGCAGTCCACTGCTGGACGTAGGCCTCCCCCAGGGCGTGCCACAAGGCTACTGCAACAGGGGGGTTTTGCCCATAGTCACCACGCTGGGCTGGCGGGTTGGTGACCGCAGTGTGATTTTCGGACTATGTTGTCAGTACGGGAGGCGCTGCTGCCCACCTCCCGGAAACCCTTAATCGCCTCGTACGATTCCCACGGGCAGGCAGGGGAGGTACATACTCTACTCTACCGGCACCACGCGGCAATTTTTGTACAATTTTCACTATCGCTTTGCTTTTGCTAGTTAGGTAATAAGGGGGCCGACTGCGCCTGAAGGCGGGTTATGCTTTTTCTAGTATGTATGTATAATAAACATATATCTTTGGTACATTTTAGTGTAGGTACACTCTAGAGCATAAATCGATGCTCTAGAGCAGGGGTTCCCAAACTTTCATTTTTTATAGACTCCTTTCAAAAGTTAACTGGTTCTGGTGAATCCCCTACATACTTACAACACATACAAATTAATTGTGAAATCCCATTTTTTCACGCCAACGTAGACCTCCATCGAGTCCCTTGTGGACCCCTGGGGGTCCACATAGACCACTTTGGGAACCACTGCTCTAGAGCCTAAACGGCTTGTCGCATTTGACCTTGAGAAATTTCAATAGATTCATCTTAGTCGTGAGAATGATAAGAAATTTTTACACAGTCGAATTTTCCTTTAAATATATGATTTTTTTGAATAGATGCTTACTGCTCAAGGGTTCATTGTCACCAGTGTACTCTGCATTGTCGACCCTTGCAGGCTGTCGTCACGCTATTCCCCGGGGTTGACAGCGCGGCATTTCGAAATGCCAAGCCAACTATGGCGTCGGATTGGTTGGCATTTTCGAAAATAAGTACCACAATTAATAGAATATTTACTATACTATAATGATTCGACTAATAATACTAATGTAACTAGTTACTTAAGTAGATTTTGAGATAGCTGAAAAAGGTGACTAGGCGCAAGTATTAATTATAAAAGCTTTTCTGTACCTACCCTAGTTGGCAAATAATTAACATTTTGATAATAAATATGTAGGTAGTTAAAGGAAGATTATTGTATTCGATACCAGGGTGTATTTGTGACCAAAATACGGCAGTAGGCTCCAGAGGTGCTACAAAATGGTTTAGAAGTATTGAATTTATGGGGGGTAACTGATGTTTAATTGAGTGGGTAAAACCTATTTCCCTAATTTGGTTACTTATGATTTCAGTAGGTACCTTCCCACATGCGTGTAATATTTTTAGTAAAAGACTTGTGTGTTCAGTGTTTATGCTAGTTTTTTCATAGACATATATCTGTCTATGAAAATTATTTTCATGAAAAAATCTTGTCACGCGCGTCAATGTGCATTTATGCACAAAAACCAGTCTATTTACTCAAGTTTGGACCCTAATATGTTTCTTGGGAACCAGACACTTCCCAGGTATGCTTTCCATTGAGAAAAATGATCGTGAATATGAGGAGATTCCGTAGTTTTCGGGAACGTTGACGGCCAAAAAACACCCTTTATAGTCCTTTGATCATAGGTGCATAAACTCTTCCATAATCATATCTGTCAATAACATTTCAACAAATTTCATCAATATCGGTTCAGCCTAATATAAACAGCTTTCCAATTTCGTCTTGTTGTAATCTATTTATTTATTTATTTATTGAGGAATACCCACAATTGTTACACTTTTACATGATTGAGTATCATCTATATCATACAATTCCTGGTAGTGCACAATTAATTACGGGCAAACACAGCACATACTAATACTAGTCAAAACATTTCAAAAAATTAATCTACAAAAACGCATTATCACTCAGGTTTGTATCACACTGACACGACAAGTAAACAAGTAATACCTTAATGATATGGAGTTAATCACCGAAAGACAAGTTAAGTATAACATACATATAAAGATGGACCTAAATCATAATAAAAAATTGAATGGTAAATAATTGAGGCGAAAACGACACTCTGAGCTAATATCTACCCAGAGCCTTACGGATCTGCAACCTGTACTTCGATTCACTTGTAGCAAATATATCTGTGTATTGGCTTATTTTATTGAACAGTCTCGACATTCGCGGTATAGGTGAGTTTCGACCTAATACTGTTCTACGTAGCGGCGCAGCAAAGGGGGCGATAAGACCACGGGGGTATCTTACTGGAGCACTGATCCTGAGACGAGAAAGAAGATAAGGGAATCTATGTGACCCTGAACAATTCTGTAAAGAAACATGAGGTCGATCATGTCTCTACGCCTGCTCAAATCTACGAGCTTAAAGTACTCCAGCCTCTCGTTATAGGATTTATATTTCTTCGCTACTCCTGCAGAGTATGCCCAAATGATATGCGAACCTCTTCTGTATCCTTTCGAGCCGCAAGGAATGGGTAGCATAGTGCGGTCGCCATACCACACTACAGTACTCGAGACTACTCCTCACGAGGCTGTTGTAGAGAATTACTTTTGTTTTAGGTGAGTGGAATACTCTGCTAGTTCGAAGAACAAATCCTAGCATTTGTGAGGCCTTTTTAGTAACCCTGTCCATGTGTGGTACGAAGGTAAGCTTCGTATCCATTGTAACTCCCAAATCTCTGATACTGTCAACCTCCTTCAGTTGAATGCCATCAATTAAGTAGGTTGATGGTATAATGTTATGCTTACGTGTGAACCTTATATAATAGCATTTTTTAAGATTGAGACACATTTTATTATCTTGGCACCACTGAAAAAGGTTGTTTAAATCACTCTGCAGGAGTGCGACGTCCTCTAGCGATTGGACTGTGATAGACAACTTGAGGTCATCTGCAAACATGTAAGGGGTTGCGAATCGTATGATGGATGGGATATCATTTACAAAGACGTTGAAGAGAAAAGGACCCAGATGAGAGCCCTGTGGGACACCAGATGTAATTTTCGTTACGTCAGATTGATATCCATTAACAACTACATGAAAATAGCGATCCGTGAGATATGACTCAAACCACTTAATTAGGGGACCCGATATACCGTACCTGCACAACTTCCTTAATAATATTGCATGGGAGACTTTATCGAAAGCCTTGCTGAAATCCGTGTAGATGACGTCAGTTTAAAGACATTTATCAAGGGACTCCAACAGAGGTTCGACAAAAGATACCAAATTACTGTCTGTCGATCTTCCTGACACGAAGCCATGTTGGTGAGAGGTTAGATGTTTTTTGAAGAACGTTTGGACCGTTGGATAGATCACCGACTCGAGCACCTTGGCAACCGTTGATAGTATCGATATAGGCCTGTAATTACCCACATAGGATTCATCCTCGGATTTGTGCACAGGTATGACAGTTGCTAATTTCCATTTGGTGGGAAAAATCCCTGTGGTTAGGGATTGGTTGTATATTCGGTAGAGTGGCTCGAGTAAAGTTGCGGCACAGGAACGTATGTATAATGGTGGAATACCATCTGGCCCTGAGCCTTTTGAGATGTCTAAACCCTTCAGTTTCTGCAGAAGTTCATCCCGCGAGATGTATATCTTAGCGAGACCATCAGAGCAAAAACTTACTGCGTCTCCATCATTTAATACGTCTAATCCAGTACTGTTGGTGGACTGGGATTCACTTGAATACACTGAAAGAAAGTAAGACGAAAACAGATTACAGATATCAGTACCGTTCTCTGCAGTGTGTGCGTCATCATAGATCAATGCCGGATATCTCCCTTTGCCACCGCGTTTTGACTTGACGTAGGACCAGAAATGTTTCGGCTCTTCTGCAATATTTTTTTCTACTCTCTCTATGTAGGAGTTATAGCAGTCCTTCGCATACCGACTACAGCGCTTACTTAGAGTTCTGTACGAAACTTCGTCTAAGGGATTATTGTGTTTCTTATATTTTTTTCGGTATCTTTCCTTCTCTTTCAACATCTTGATCAAGGACAGACTAAACCATGGCGGAAATTTACAATTTTTTCGTTTTCGGGAAGGTACAAATTTTGTTATGGTGTCCCTGACTACGTTGTAAAAAATTTCGACCATTACGTTTACGTCCTTCGTACTTTCGTTAAACAGTGCATTCCAATCTAAATTGGAGAGATATTTATTTATTGCTACGTAATCCGCTCTGTAGAAGTTTGGTCTAGCAGTACTGGGGTTTTGTACGAGATAATCCAGTTCCTCAACAGAAACGACGAGGTCCAATGGAGGATGGATAGGAATCACATTGGACAGAGCCTCAACGGAACAAGCAACCGTGCAAGATGGCAAGTCAGTAAAGACCAGGTCCAGTGTACGGCCCATACTATTACGAATATTGTTATACTGCTTCAAATGGTGCACAGAACTAAAATCGACTAGCAGTTCACTCAACCCAGACACCTCGTATTTAGTATTAGTATCGTAAAACGCTGTCCAGTCTAACTTACCCAAATTAAAGTCTCCAGCCACCAGGGTATAAAGGTTATGGTGTTCTGAAACCTCGCTATAGTTATCCATAAAGCACTCCAACACTCTTCGCTGAATAGGTGAAGGCAAATAAATAGCACATATAGCAAGTTGTTTCACAGAGGCAGAGAGTTTAACATCCACTTTAACCCATAAATCCTCACACGTACTCTCCCATCCTTGCATTCGCACCGAGGTGAATTTTCTAGAAATCGCAATCAGAACCCCTCCGCCCTCCAGTTCTGCATCGAAGCCCGTAGACTGCCTATCCCTCCTATGCACCACATATCTTTGGTCGAACAACTCACAACTAGAGATGGTATTATTTAGCCACGTTTCCGTTAAAATAATAATATCGAAGTCACAGCAGCACAAATTATTATAAAATTTATTCGTTTTCGTCCTAAGGCCCTGGGTGTTTTGATAGTAAATGTTTAAAGAAGTGAATGTTATATTTGAAATGGAAAATGAACAATGCATGCAAATAAACAGGATTATATAGGTAGAAGGAACGTCTTAAACTAATTTTTCCAAGGAATCCAAGTCCCTGATCCATTTGTACTCCGAATTATCCGTTTTGCGCATGTATATCCGTCCGTTCCTGACCCAGACATATTTATAATTCTTCTGCCGTGATACGGACCTCGCTGCAGCATGGAGGGCTTTGTTGGCAGGAGACAGATGTTCAGTAACATAGATTGGGGACCTCGGACCTTTAAATCCGATGTGCGAGGTATTTAACTTATTCTTAGTATTGGATTTGTTGTAATTAAGGGTAGCAGCCAATAAACTGTCGCGAACTTTAGGCCCCACAAACTGAATGACAATGGAACGAGGCCGATCACTGGATTGGTTTAGTTTGGCTGTACGAGTGCATTTTGCAATGCTATCCGACCCAATCTTGCATTTGACTACACTGGCTAATTGTGTTACGATGTCCAGCAGGTTTTCATTTTTATGCTCCGGCACACATTGTATCTCCAGGTTATTAGAACGCGCATTTTGTTCAAGCAGGATAATTCGGTTATTCAGGTCACTCATTGAGGCTTTCATCGTCTTGTTTTCATTCTCCAGGATCTTAGTAGATTCTCTTGTGGTTTTTAGCTCCAGAGCCATATCCTCGTACTGTCCACTGATGAATGACATTGACTCTTTAACATCCCTCAGCTCTTCTTTGATGGTTTTTAGTTCGACATGAAGCAGATTAGACATCGAACTTGTCAATTTGGACATAAGGCTCTCCATTTCCTGTTGGATTATTGATTTTACCTCGCCGCTGGTGACTGGGATCAATGAATGGTCAGGAGGTGAGTTCGTGGCCTGCCTCTTACTAGGTCTCGCCGACAAGCCTTCGCGCACAGGAGTGCTATCATTTTTCCTGCCTTTCGGTTTACACTGCGGGCAATTCCACTCGCACCCTCTTTTCACCGCACCCGTTTTAAGTGATAGACAGTCGTTGTGGTATAACATGGAGCAAATGGAGCATTGGATGTGTTCGTCCTCCTCCTTGCCTAAGTCGCAACAACCCCAGGACGATCCGTTACTTTCCATCTCAAAACTAAGGTTCAATATGCGTGATCGCAGGGCGAAATTATATAAAATAAATTATAAGGGCTTAAAATGCGATATCCCACGCAAATTATTTTTGTTATAAGTTGCGGGTAGATTCAAGCTTAGTTTCTTTTCTTTGGCGTTTGTTTTGTTTTGGTGGTCCTCCAGAATGTTTATTTCGTGACTTACTGTTGTGATTGGTGTCAACAAATTTAACTCCTGCCGTTATTGTTTGATTTCCAAAATGTTTGCTTGTGTGCGTGCAGACCAGTTTCCAATATTATGTCGGTTTATGCAGGCGTTCAACAATGAACGGTGATATGTTTATTTGGAATGCAGTTCCTGAGAGTTAAGTCACAGTTTCACTTTGTTATAGCAGATTTTGATTGACTATTTTCACTTAACTTGAATAATTATATAGAGCTCAATAACAACGATGTGTATTGGTTGACAGATGACATGGATGTATATCTAATCTTGTGTGGTCTTTTAAAACGAAGCAAATTATAATAAAAATAATTAAACGCGTGCAAAATCTCCGGTTAACACCATATTTTAGCTGTGCCAATTATTTTTAATAGGCAATTGTGGTAACTCAATTAATGCGAAAATTGCGTTATCACGAGAGCACGGAATCTCGACGTTTAGGTGCAACTGCAAATTCTTCCCACAATTTCCTACGTTATTTTCGGAACTAATTTTCAACGGTACGAGTGAGATGAAATATAGATCCAAGGCTTTAAAAGCAAGATTGTCTAATTATAAAAAAAGTAAAATGGGGTAACTAGAGCTGCAGCATCACGAAGGATATCTTTACACCCACGTTTACCCAAGGCAGCACTAGATAGATGATGTTATAAGGAGTAACTTAGGCTACATTTGTTCCCGATATTTCCACGGCAACGGGTAATAACGGGAATTCTAAAGTTCAGTAAGTATACAGGGTGTTTTTTCGTTGCCACCCTTAAAAAGGGTACGTACTTTATACATAAAATAAGCTTATGCCAAAAAAAATCCTGGGAAACGATGTAATTTTTTTTTTTACTTTTTTTTTATTTCATGATCAGGCGGAATTCATAGTGTCCAATGTTTATGCTAGTTTTATCTAAGATAGATATTAATTATTTCTCGTGAAAAAATCTTGCATTTATCAGTCTATTTACTCAACTTTGGACCCTAATATCTTGGGAACCAGACACTTCCCAGGTATGCTTCGATGGAGAAAAATGATCGTGATGATGAGGAGATTCCGTAGTTTCGGGAACGTTGACGACCAAAAATAATTATGTATATGTAATACCTACTCTCGATTGCATGTAGCAATTTCAAGTGGATTAGAGTAACTAGTTTTACAAAAAAAAAAACCAAGTTTTTAGTATCATCGTGACGTTACGTCAGCAAACTTCAAACGACTTGACACTCAAACCTGATAGGCTTGAAGTAAAAGCATCTTATCCGGATCCAGTTTTGGGATACTCACGCTGTCGGAAATGAAACGGGTTTTTGTTTAACTGCAACGCGCCATTTATGTGCATGTTACTTCAACTGTAAGCTGATTACGTATATTGCAAATGCAATGGATAGCGACAGTTGTAAAATTTTCGCCGTTGCAGTGGCAAATTTATTTAGTTGCCAAAGACGTAATTTAAAAGAGATGGTAAAATTCTTCATCCAAGTTAAGTGACCCGATAGCTCAGTGGGTAGAGCGATGCACGGAATGCGAGTAGTCGTGAGTTCAAATCTCACTCGGGTGAAAAAATTTGCTTGTTACATTTTTTTTAAAACTGAATATACATTATTTTTAAAAAAACTTATTATCTAGCTAGACAATCGGTGAGCAAACTGTGATGCATTTCAATTATGATGCAAGTATTTATTTAAAAAAATTATGTAATATACGAAAATAGCTATAGGCTTTCGCCTTGCGATCGAGTTGTGCTTTTGCTAGACACGTAATAAGGGGCCGGTGCGGTGAGTTGACGCGCCTTTTTCTGTGCAAGTTTTGCATCGCGTGATGTGGTACACAGTTATGTTACCTGTCGACGGTGTCGCTAGTTTCTATACGAGTGTAGAGTTAACGGTTCCAGGGAAAGTTGTTTTTTTCTTCACCGCTGACTCGGCGAAGTTGGTGACACAATAATTTAGTTTTACGGCGGCGTAGATGACGGGTAATAGGCGGATTTAATTTGCGAGCGGGTTATGCGTAGTTGTTTTTATTTTTAATGGAGTATTTGAATTGTTTAGTTTAATTTTACAGATTATGGGTCATCTATGCTAAACGTGGCTGTAGGGCCTCCTTAGTTATCTTGCAGTTCTGACTTCCCCTTATTGAGACCACAGCCGTGTGTTAACGATAGTATATAATGTAGTTTACAGATTCTTAGTTTTATTAACTATCAAGTTAAGTATTAAATGACTATAAATAGGTACGTTTTACAGGCGCTATAAAATAACATGTTGCGGTAATGTTAATAATTTAGTAAATGCTTACATCGTAAAGGAGTATGTAATCTGTATACAGCGTGTTATGGAATAGCTAGCGCCAGAAATACTTTTACCCCATTTTTAGGGATAGTCATAAAAACTGGCAACCCGAAAATCGACCGTCGGGGTATGAAGTGCGGGGTGCATCTCCTGTCAAAACAGAATTTATTTGACTTCGGCCACTCAGTTTACTTTGCTATTTTGCGGTTATTTTCGCATAAAAATCGCTTTTTCACGTCTTAATTCGGTAACTATAAAAGTGATTTATGGAGTGATAAACGCGCAGTGATCACGGAATTGTAGTTATCCCGAAATTCCGAGTGTAATTCGTGTAGTTGGCGGTCGGTTTGTGCTATTTTTGTTATGTAGCCCAGTTAGCTCAATAAATATTGTTTTTGGTGTCGAAATAATGCGGTAGAGAGGTTTTTTAAACAATCAATCCGTTCTCGCCCCGACTGGCCGCTGGACCGTGAAGTTACGC
Source organism: Carposina sasakii (assembly GCA_014607495.2). Classification (NCBI taxonomy): domain Eukaryota; kingdom Metazoa; phylum Arthropoda; class Insecta; order Lepidoptera; family Carposinidae; genus Carposina; species Carposina sasakii. The sequence continues at coordinate 6,060,402 of CP053178.1, forward strand.
CGAAAAATATGCTGAAATTCACTTTCGAAATTCACTTCATTCTTATTGGCATGGACCTTATTGGTTAACGAGGAAACAGTTGTGATTTAGACTGTTGGGACCTTGTAATATGGAAAATATATCATTTAGAGTGTCAAAACCAGTTAAAAATTT